>QVRM01002334.1:0-171930 GCA_003439945.1 Dermanyssus gallinae
GCTCTGCAAAAGGTCAACATCTCGTTTATGAATGGCACCCATACGTGACAGCAATAAGTCCACTTTGGTACCACTAAGGTTTTATACAGCTTTAGGTACACATTATGGTCCTGTATAATGAAGACCGCATTATGAGATTACATATTCGAGACGCGGCCTTGACAACCTCAGCCATGTGAGGTCTAAACTTCATTTGGCGGTCGAAGATTACCCCGAGGTCCTTGTAGCGTGAGACTTCAGGAATGGGTTGTGTTTAGCATATACTGAGTAGTATCTGGCAATGTCTTGAGAACAGCAGATTTGGAAAAGATAATTCATGCGGTTGTCCTCTGCCCAAGGGATACGGTGTCAATCGCTTTCTGTAGTATAGCTATGTTGCTGTCGTTTTTTGCCTCAACATAGATTTTGAGATCGTCCGCATCAGCTTATATGTAACACCAATATCTCGAAGCATTACCCCGAGATCCTGTACAAATATAGTGTACATTAGGGGGCCTAAGCATGAGCCCTGCGGGACGCCAGATACACACCTGCCGACCGCGGAATAGCTATTCTCAACTTTGACGACAATGTACGTCTCTCAGGTAAGCTCTGCACCAGTTTATGATTCTGGGGCCGATACCTAACGCTGACATCTTTGTCAGACGCAGATGATGGTCAACGCGGTCAAATGCACGTGAAAAGTCAAAGTAAACGACATGCAGAGGGATGTTGCGATTTCGGGCAAGCGCCCAATCGTGAGCTACTTCCAATAACTGGGTACCCGTTGATCGACCCTTTGTAAAACCATGTTGTGAAGAGTCCAACAGGTCTTTAGAATCAAGAAATGTGTAAAGCTCAGCCACAATTATTTTCTCCATTAGCAAACAAGGTATTGAACATTGAGACACAGGTCTGTAATTTTCTGGCGCTGCACGAGAACCCTTTTTGTGCGTCGGGGTGATAATGGACTGCCGAAAGAAACTCGGTACTTCACCGTCTTCGAAGGAGCGAGTAAATATCAATGATAATGGTTCAGCCAAGCTGACAGAGAGCTCTTTGAATAAAATTGAAGGTTGTCGGGAGTCCGCGAGCATTTTTTCTTAAGGCTGTTGAGGTGCACTATTACCTTCTCCTTGTTAAAAACAATGTCATTTATAAGAACGGTCGGGATCTGATTAACGGTGTTGGGAAATTCCAGACGGCTGAACATATACGCTCTCAAAGTAATCTTTCATAGCTGCCGCTTTGTCGGAGTTTTCTGTGACCGTGTGTTTGCCAACTATAAGTGGTGCCACTCCAGACTGCAGTGTTAAACGGCGACCAGCATATCTAAAAAAGTCTTGGCATTACGAATGTTTAGGTTGGCCTCCTCTAGCCGCCTTTTGCGGGTTGCGGCTCGTGCCAATTGAGTGGATAAGCGCGAGTGTGCACGGGACGATGGCGTCAGACTATGTAGGGCGACTAGATGCGTCCTCTATGAACATTTGCAAGGTAGATGGTTTAGGCTTTCTTAACGGAGTAACATCTCCATGAGAAATATAATGGGCATTCACAATGACGTATACTGTGATTCGATGGGAGTCACGTGAGATAAAAAACGAACGCCAGTTGGTAGCTGCAATGTTAGCCGCGATTGCGTCATAGTCCGAATGGAAGTAATCTAGGGAAGGGCTAGCGGACTTTTGAGGTGTGTCAATAAGTATTTTACAATACACAGCAAGGGATCTGACTTTACGGGTGGCTCGTCTACTAAAGCTCTGCTATAATATCTTCGTTGTCAGTAATAAAAGGTCTAAAATGGTACCCGCGCGTGGTCTAGTTGGTACGTTCACAAGTTGTGATAAACCACTAAGGGAATAAAATAAGCTAAAATGTATTCTTTGGTGGTTTCACTTGAGGACAGGTCAATACATCTCCACATTAATATAATATTAAATCTCCCGTCAGAATGACCGGAAGTCTACTTGCAAGAGCTCATCAAGCAAATCACAAAGTGTAGTCAATTCGCTCAGCAAGTTGTGTTGCAGAACCCGTAGGTGAAAATAACAACAAATAAGTCGGCACTTTTGATCTGTTCCGCATAGTATGTCGATAGCAATGGTCTCTGTAGATTTATCCGTAATAGAAACTTCAATAGCTTGCAATTCGATGTAGCGAGAATGCACACACCACCACCACCACGACTGTTGCGGTCTTTACGAAAAACGGTATATCGACCGCCCAGTGACAGCTCAGCTGATGAGATTTTGTCACTGGAAGCCCATGTCTCGGTGATGCATACTAGGTCAACGTTGTACTCGGAACAAAATTGATTTAATGAGTCACATGCAGAATTCTTAGTAATGGATGCAGCGTTAAAAGAAATGCAGTTGATAGATTTTCGTTGGGGTGTGTGTCGTTGAAGGTTCCGTATATATGTTGAGTGTGCACAAGTTCGCATTGTTTTGTCAGTGGGTTTCGGCTGGAAATGTCTCAACAACGTTAATATTGGCCCCTCGATCCTTATAATCCATAACAAGTGTTCCGGACCCCCATAAAGATTCACAAAAGAGCTTGTCTCTATCTAGCTCAGATATATCGACAATAAATGAAGAATATGTCGCAAACTTTGGTTTGATTTTGCGTACTCGCAGCGCGGTGATGTTGTTATTTGTAAGATGAGTATGCAGTTGGGAGGCAGTGACACAATCCTCAAGCCTAGATACGAAAATCATCTGTGTCCGAAAGTTGGCTCGTGCAACTGGTGGTAAGGCTGACATTGCGTGGGCTGGGTGCATGCGAGTTATGAGGACGTTTGCCGGGCTCGCTATTAGCCGAAACTCCAACGTTTAAAATACGGACGCGGCTCCCTGCGGTTCGGTGTAGTTTTCGGCAGATGACCGGACTTCAATTGGTGAATGTTTTGCAGTCAGCTGACTCTGGCGATTTTGCGGCCTCTCGTTTTTGCGTCCAAACGAAATTCGGGAATCCGAGCGATCATTGCGAGATCGTGATCTGGCCTGTTGTGAATGTTTATCCACAGGACTCGTCTTGTTGCAGTTAGACATCTTTTCCAGCATCGTAGTTAGATGGCTAACGTCACTTTCGAGCTTTTCGTTTGTACGTTGCTGCTTCTTGACTAACGTGCGAAGTGCACGCACCTCCTGGACAAGAGTGCGCACAATCGATGCCACGTCGCCGGCATCGACATTGGCATTATCATCATCATTCTCATCCATCTCATCATCACTAGCTTGTTCAGCGTCTGTAGTCAGCTGGCGGATTGCAGCGGTGACACTTGAATTCCGAGAGAGCGGCTGTTTTTCCGACGACATCTTGTGTCTGTATTTGAGTGCACAATATGTGAACTAACTGTTCACATTGGGAGCAAGAAATTGTGTTTCTGGTACCAACACGGAGCTCACAGTTGGGGCATTTTCTCGGCTCGTGTGTAGCTCGTTTGGGAGAGCTAGTGTGGGCATCCACTGATCGCGCCCGCTTCGAACGTAGAGGATGCATCTTCAATGGATGTTGGATTGCCCACTTGCAAGGTGTGAGAGACACTGAGCGGTTGCACAAGCAAACACAAAGTCACCAAACTGAGGACGATTTGACCACACAGTGTTCAGACACGGATGCTAGCTTAGTACAAGAAAAGTTCAAAAATTATTCAGGAGCACTTCTCGCAGGTGAGTTGCTTCGTCGGTAGCAGACGACATATCATTAGCGTTCTTAGTTCATTGTACGTGTCGTCGTCGTTGTCGCGGTCTTTGTCAGCCCAGGATAATGCGTGCACAAAATAAATGTCTGTTTTGGAGAACTGCTCCTGTCTCGTCGTCGGTGTATAGGCAAAAGAACAAAGGACTGTAAGGACCGCAGAGCACCACGCTGGATTCCCCGCGCGTGACGAGGCAGACTGCCGGTTGAGTCTTGATGCTATCGGCTACAATAAAATCGTGCTCTATTTATGTTACACAAAAAGCAAAGTAGACACGAATATATATATATATACATATATATGAGTAACAAATTGAAGCGCAGAATTTTCGCGAATTCAATGAATGGTAAAACTCAATGCTAAATTAATCATGCAGCGACACAGAAAGAAAACATCGCTATTGCTTGATCTTGAACGTTGCGTGACAGGCATCGCTGCAGATGCAAAGAGCGCATTGTCTATGGTAGCTTACGAAGGAAATCATACACAGTTTTTAAGCAGTGTTCATCGCGGGGTGCAAACCGGATTCCAATGATTATCTCTTACATTAATTTATTTTGCACTTGACTATTGAGTTGGTCTGAAAGTTATACCTTTAATACTTACAATTGACCTGAACTTTTTTTTAACAATTTTAGTTACCATATTTTCTCTTATCGTATCTTGGTAGTTAGAATAAAAAGGGCTATAAATATATAGAGATATATATATATATATATATATATATATATATATATAGTATATATATCTAGATATATATATATTATATATATTATATATCATATCATATATTATATATATATCATCTACTCATCTCTCTCTCTCAGCTCATCTGAGGCGTTCTAAACTATTCACGTAGTTCTTGCGTGCATGGCTTTGTTGATCTCTCTCGCGGCGAACGAAATTATCGTGCATAATGTTCTCGTGCTACGTCTGTATTATTATTATTATTATTCATAATAATTTACGAATACGCGGTTTACGTATTACTGGCTGTCGCGCACCGCTTGTGCTCGTAGCTTTCTTCTTTTTATACTGAATGAAAGATCGATACGTTTACAGTGTCAACATGTATATAAAATTATAAGTAAGCAGCAAAGGGGTCCTTTAGCATATGATAGTTGAGAACTAGACAGGTCAGTCTTAGTTATTCGAACGCACATTATCATATCAAGTGGTCGAGGGTATTTTCCTCTAGGCCTGCACTATAGAAGCGGCACTTTAGAATCAACAACACGTTAAGCGGTTTTTGTTCTCTGCAGCATGCCCGCAGAGCTTCCATTGTAGTAGCACAAGTCGAAGCCAGTAAATATGATATTGGCTCTAATGCTTTGTATTACTATATATGTATATAATATTTAATAAAAAAGAAAGATATATATAATCTAATAGCAATGAAACACGAACTATATATAAAAAAATATATTGTTCGTGTTAGCCTCTGCATAATACAGGAGACCAAGTTTGCAGACGCGTTCGTCATCGAGACAATCGACAACGTTGACGCCTAAACAACGGACCTTCTGAAGATCTAATGCCTCTCAAAACTTGGAAATTTCCAGCCGCCCCGCGCCCCGCCCTCCCCTTCGTTCTGTTCTACTCGGTGGGCAGGCGGAGAATGACGCTTATGGAAGTGGAATTTTCAGCCGTCCATCCAGTGTCGTCCATATTACGCCCGCCGCCACCACCGGGAACTCGAGATCCTCCCAGCTCCACTAGGACGATGTGCTTTTCGTATAAATCCCCCCCCCCCCCCCCGCCCCCCGCTTTCTGTCTCGCATCTCTCTCTCACTTTCGTGAGCTCTCGCTGTGTCATGCACACTTACTCGGTCACTTTCCTTCCCTCGTTCTTTGTTATTCAATTCCCCCCCCCTCTCTCCCTCTCTCTCTTTCTCGCTCTCGATTTGTGCGCTCAAGCCCTTTCTGTACTGCACTGCATCGCTTCGACCACTTCCTCTAGTATGGTGTGTGTGTGTGTGCTACTTTGCGTCCAAGTCGACCGCCAAACGAAGCCTGAGGTCGTTTGCAGGCAAGACGATTGTCCAACCGCAACGACTTCAATGATGGCTTGACAACATCGGTGGGCTGGGGCGGCGGCGACGCCACTGCTGTTGTTGCTGCTGCTGCTGCTGCTGCTGAGTATGCTTTTTATTTTTTTTCGTCTTTCTTCCATCGCGGCCATTTTTCGTTCGGCTTTGATTCGTCCGCTTTATTGTGACCAGGCCACGCAGCCTCAGTGACTTGCAGCGGGGCCCGCCCGTCTGGCTAGGCAAGAGGGCAATGCTTGTTGCAACAGTTAGACTGCACACGCAATCGTTGCGTTCTGGTAGAGAGCACTTAGTAGCCGCGGGGGGAGGGGACTCTTCTCTCTCTTTCTCTGTGAGGGGTTTGTGTGGGCCCATGGGGGTATCTATTTCAGTGTGTCTTAGAAATGTGCATGTGTGTACGTGTATCGGTGCTGCTGCCTATTTTTCCCCCCCGCCGCATCGTCTTCCGCACTTCAGCGCCCTCCGGCCCTAAGATCTCTGCGCGGTTCTGGTCATCTTCTCGTATTTCCAATGGGCGCCACCGGCGGGCCATGCGCCTGCACCACCGTCACCCCATCTACCCCATTATCCCCACGGCTGCCTAATACGCCTGGTAGATCGGTCGATGGGTCGGTCACTCTGTGTGCCTGCCGCCGGTGTTGTTCGCGTCTGGCGGTGAAAAACTGACCGATGAAAAACTTCGAGCCCGTTGGCAGTGTTTGCCATACACATTGCAGTGCAGCTAACGAGACAGATAAATAGATAGACAATGTGAAAAGGCAGGAACGTTTGCAAGAGAGTTTTACTACGACGATTGCAGCAATGCAAACTTACACAATTGTTAGTTGCTGGTGGCATTGCGTGCACCAGGACTGTGCACTTTTCGCTGCATCTTTAGCCGAGGAGGTCCCGTGGACGGTCAGAGACTTTGCTCGAGGCAGCTGGACGCCAAGTAGCGGCGTGGGTTAGGGGTGGACTAGTCCGCTAATCATGGTTGTCGTCTACCACTGGGGTGTCGCCGGTTCGATCCCTGTTGTTGATCGGATTTTCTTTAAGCTGATCCTCATTGAGAATAGATGATAAACAGTCATACCGCTGAGAGTCAGCGGCCATGCTGCCACAAGGACTGTTGGGGAAACCCTATTTATCTTAACATGTCCGGCCCTCGGTGCATTAAAGATATACCTCAGGTTAAGTTCCAAGCCCGTAAGGGACAGAGGATAATCTATAATTAAAAAACAACCTCCTTAAAAAATGTTTTGAAATTATAGCTATACGCCGAAAGAGTTTTTTTTCCTTCCCATATGTGTGATGCTCCCATTTCCCGTCCCACTCTGTCAGCCTTGTACAAATGTGTGATTTCCCTGTCATGCTATCACTACGTAGATATAGTTATTAACTTGCATGTGTTTATTAACTTCATTTGTTGCGAAGCGAACGAGGCAAAGCGTTTAGAAAGCCGATTTGCCCCGAGACGTATCAGCTCTGTCGTTGCTGTATTGTTAAACCTCGGTCTAGTGGTATGTCTGTTTGCTGCATGAGCCATCATTTGTTAGGTCAGACTTAATATGACTCTTTGGAGTTGGGCTTATAGAGATATCACTAAGGCATCACCAACCTAAATGTCAGCGACGGCAATCGTGAGAACGACGGTGAAAATGACGGCGGAAAACTGGGTCAGAATAACGCTCAGGCCATCCGAGCCTTTTCGTGCGTTTTATGTGCGTGAAGGTATGCGAACTTTTTGCAGAGGCGGAACTTCTAGAAATCGACATTTTTGGGTATCTTTATGTTGGAAGAATGGCTTGTGCAGTTGGGATTAAGCGTTGGTGTGTTTTGTGAACTTAGATGGGCTAATAACCAGTTTCGTTGTCAAATTCCTATATTATGGAAGGCCTCGGAATTGCGTGATGCATCTGCGTCACACGACAGCTAACAGTGACTAGGAGTGTGGGACTCGGCCAAATCTGCTAACTTGCAGCCTTTTTAGAAATGTTAATATTTACTCGACGATAGCTATTGTTTTTAACTAAATCTACAGTAAGAAACAGTACATTTTGCTAAATAAACGCATTTGTGTTTACTGGCAAAGTAATTTGATATTTAATCAAAAACTTTTTCGGACTCTGGATTTACTGGCTGACATGCCTCTTGGACCCGTTCTGTGGGAACGTGGCTAGACATTTATATGATGAAATAAAATAAAAATCTTAAACGCACACATAAGAACATATACATGTATAATATATTAATTCATTGCACTACCAAATGCATTTAACGAGTAGCTATCAGTAACGTCTATGAGTAGCGGGCTAAAGATGTCATGCCATTTTCTATGACCAAACTGTGCCGGTTTCATTTTAGAGAATTCAAATTCGAGGTACACACTCAATGACGCTCTCATTCTAAAGTCAACGTGTTAAAGATCTCTGATTGGCAACTTTCCCTTAACCCAACTAATGTTGATGAGTTATACGCACTGACGAACACCATATGTTTGTGCTTAATTGTGAAACGAACTGTCTTCTAAACTTAACCTGAAAATATAGTTCCTAAATGGTTACTACAGCTCCATTTGATCGCCGTACTTAGGGAATGGTATTGAGGTGCACTTTTGTCTAGAGTGACACAAAATATACGGCAAATCGTGTGAAACCTCACCTGGGCCTATTAAGGAAGTTTATGAGCAATCTGATTTGCAGTACCAACTCTGTAGAATAGACCTAGACATTCGTGTCGACCTGTTTGACTTTCGTGACAGTAGACTCAGATGCAGAGTTGACGTGCGCTCTGAAACGCTCTGCGGGTTATAAGGATCAAAATACGAACTAAAACACTTTCCTGACGAGATGTAAGACATTTTGAGGAATTGTGTATGACGGCTTTGTGCATATATATATATATATATATATATATATATATATATATAAATATATATATATATATATATATATATATATATATATATATAAAAATATATATATATATATATATATATATGCATTCTAGTTGTTGCATTAGTCTGCTCGCAGCGTATTACGATTGCGGCTTAGAGTAATGGGTTTGTCGTTGTGTTCAGCTAACTTCGTGCAAGCGGACTCAAAGCAAAGAAAGGAGGTAAATTTGCGTCAGTAGAAGAAGCACTGCAGGTTACGGCTGGGGGACATACAGGACACACGGAAGCGCCACAACCACGACAACAACAATAACAATCACAACATTATCGTCATCAACTATGACAAGAGCAACAACAACAACAACCATAACATCATCGTCATCATCAACTATGACAAGAGCAACATTCGTTCATTTGTTGCAAACCGACCTGTGTATATCAACAGTAACATTGGCAGAAACGGCGCTAGCGGCGGGGCGACCGCATCGCTTGGCCAGTGTTGTTGAACAATGCTGCCGCCGCCGCCTCCGACGTCTACAGTCACCAACGCGTGGAGTGACGGCGAGATATAGAAAACGAAAGATAAACAGGGAGCAAGCGAAAAAGACAGCGATGAATGAAGCCCAGGGAAGAGGCGGAGGCGAAGAAAATATCGAAGAAGCAGCCCGGCTCGGCCCGGCCCAAACGATGCAAAGGGTTGCTCTATCAGCCTCCAAGCATGATAGATGAATGGATGAATGAATGAATGAAAGAAACACCGTCATCATCGTCTCCCTGGTGGCATAGTCAAGACGCAACGACGCACTCTAACAACAATAGCAACAACACCAACAGCAACGATGCCCGACGCAACATTACAATTGCCATGCAACAATACTTGTTGTTATATATATATATATATATTATATATATATATATATATATATATATATATTACGTCTGTCAGTGACGTAACAGAATTGACACAGGTTCACCTAAGCACAATTTTTAATCTCATCTTATATAGATATATGCTTTTTTGCAAACTCGGCTGGAAACAAAGATGCATAATGCACACCCATTAGTCTAAGTATTGTCTTGCCCCAACCTACATGGCCTGGACATGTAGGATATAAGATCAGTGCACGTAAGTTACCTGGCTTTCGGTCTTTGGTGTGCTGGCGGTGCTTTATGCGATGAAAAAACGACGTATTATTTTCCGCATAGAGCACGCGGAGTAAGTGCTCTATGCGGAAAATAATACGCGTAATAATAGTTTTTTCGTATTCGCACCGATACCACTAGCTCTTCGTATTCGTCCTAGTTCTTCTTCGAACGGAACCTTTTTACAACTAAGCAGTTTGTCGTCTTGCTCTGCACATCTGGTCGGGTTGACGCTATTCGCCTCATGAATCCGAAGACACTGCACGCAAAAAGCGTATAATTTATGTCATTGGTCTTGCTCGTCTGTAGGCTGCCATAATCGGTGAGAACTTGTGTTTGGTTATCCGTAGTTTATTCGTATTCGCACCGGTACCACATCGTAAGGACTGGAATGATTGCCCTCTTTCACTACGCTGGCGCTCCCCGTTCCGTTACAGCTTTCCAGAGTCACCCTCTCTGCATCATCTTTTCTAAGTTCCTAATGCCGGTATAAAGGAATGTTCTTCTATATATATATATATATATATACATACATATAAAGAGCCTCAATAATTTCCCGTTATGTGCCGGTGCCTCATGAGTCGCTGGCCATCAGAGCTACACCATGGATAAAATATATTTATATAAAATCATATTTTGATATGAACATAAGCATTTTATAAATCGATGTATATTTACATACGCATATTTACAGACACATATTTAGAGATTTACATGTGCACTTTTACAAATACATATCTAAATAGAAATGTGTGTATAGATTTTGGGTACGTCGATGTGATCGGCTGCCAGTCATGGACCGAACGGGTGCGGCGTTGAGAGACATTTGAACTTGCCGTCGTCCTGGCAAGTGTGCGCTCGACCCGTCAACTCTGTGTGCGCTTAATGAAATGATGACTTTCATTCGTTTTCGTCAGTAGGACAGTTGACAGTTCTTCTCGCCGCTCCGTCGGACATGAGGTGCCACATGCCCACGATGCCGCGTAGACACTGTTGCAACAGCAACAACAACAACTGCGACAACAACAACAACAACAACTACGACAACAACAACAACAACAACAACTACAACTACGACAACAACAACTACGTCCAAGCCCGTCGCACCCCCGGGGCCAGCGATGGCACCATGTTGACGGTAGTGTCGCCAGCGACAACAACACCAACAACAGCAACAACAACTGCAGCCATGACGATAGCAACAACAATGGCAATGAAAATAGCAACAACAATAGCAACAATGGCGTGTGTACGTACGGGTCCGTCAATGTTGCCAGCAACTGTGGTCTGGTCTTCAAGAGCGCCGCCGGCAGCGGGCGATATCTTTTGAAATTGTTGTCAACTCTGGCAACTGATGACACTGCACTGCGTACAGCATTTGGCCGGCGGCGCGCCAACTAGCGAGCGAGCGACCGCTGAAGAAATAATAGACGTATCTAGCCAGGACACAACAAATTCAAACAGGCCAATGGATGAATGCACTACGCCAAAGCGGAAGACGCCGACATGTGTCAAGAAGAATAAATGTGTCATCCGCTAGCTTGCCTCTGCTTCTGCAACAGTGCTTCGCACATATATATATATATATATATATATATATACATATATGTTTATATATATATATATATATATATATATATATAGTCTCACCGCTGAAGATTATTTTTGGAAAACTCACTTGTTATTGTTCAACTACCCAATTGACGTGTTCTCTTGGCTATGCATTGTCTCTAGGCTGGACCTTATAGGCATGAAGGCACGATTTTCTGAGAATACCAAAACCTAGACGCATATTGTGGCAGTTAAACCTTCGCCATTTTTGAAATAAAGTTAACCGATAGGAATGCAGTGATATGTCAAATAGCGTTTTAATAACGAACATTTTGAAAATGTAACGCACTATCTAATATTGCACTGCTTCAGGATTCGACTGCCAAAGCTCAGTTGCAAAAAGGGCTTTTAACTATATATATGTATATGTATATATATATATATATATATATATATATATATATATATATATATAGTATATATATATATATATACGTAAAGTGGATCAAAAAGCTTATAGCATGGCAAACAAGTAATAGACGGACAAACACCATGTACATTTTACATTAAATATGGTCCCCCTGAGGTTCACCACATCCGTTCAACGATCCTCAATAGCCTTTATTCCAGGAGCTAGAAACTCAGAAATGTATACTACAATACTCTTTTCGAAGAAACGCCTCTTAAGGTTTTCGTACAGATAATCGTCGCATGGGGCCAGATCCGGCAAATATAGGGATGCTCGCCAAGTTGAAACTTTAGTTCGCGTAATTTGGATGTGGCGGGAAAAGAGCCGTGTCTGTGGGCGTATTGTGAAGGTGACGTTCAGAACATAGTGCATCCTTGCATTCGTCGCATTGCTGTAGTGCCGTTCAGAACGTGGTGCATCCTTAGTGCCTTTAAGGCAATCCATCTGGTAATGATACTGTACACCGGTGCATTAGTTCTGTAAGCTGCACCTAGTCCGCGGTAATTTCCCTTGCATTTAAGTTGATCAAAAAGCTTTAATTTGATTTATCACAGCTCGGTATCACAGCTGGTTCCCGTGCTGATTCGTTGTCACTGGATGGTCTGACATGTTACCGTTACAGCGCGACCTGCTTCAAACGTAATTCGAAATCAATACATATGAAACGGATTTTTTTTTGTTACTTCCGAAGAAAGTCTCTCTCCGACGCTGAAGTCGGCATGAACTTTTTGAAATTGTAGACTCGCGATAGTTTTTGACTCTAGTCATGACGAACTTTTTGATCCACCTATATCGTATATGTGCAAACCATGAAAGCAATCCTGCCGCTTACACCACCTGACCAAGCACTGCCCAAGTGCTTTGCCGCTGACTTGTTCCGGTTTTGTTGACAAATGGAGGAACACAAACGTAAAAACCAATCATCGGTTAATAAAACGGGAGGATATATATAAACAAATGTAAAACCATATATATATATATATATATATATATATATATATATATATATATATATATATGGTTTTACATTTGTTTACACCATTGTCAATGTACCTGTTAACGGCGGCAAAGCATTTGGGTAGTGCTTTGGGTGGTAAAAGCGGCATATATAGGTTGTATAGTTTGTATGTCGTAGTGGGCATTTTAGGATTGGCCGATAGCTCAACGATTTTGTTGATAGACATTGGCGCACTAAAACGTACGGTGTTCAAAGCTGCCAAATAGACAAATGATAAAGCATTCACGCTTTGTTTTAAGAAGCAATTCATTATCATGCAGTTGCTGTCATTGCATTGTCAACTGTTGATAAAATTTCAAATTAAAAACAAAGTTTATTAACGGAACTATATTTTACAATGTTGAAGTTATCGCTGTAGAATAATAAATCAAAATATATGAATTACAAATCCCGTATAAAGATCACAGTTAGATTCTGAATGTTAACCTACTTAACCTAGGTAGGGGTCTATGTTTTACCTTAAGTTAACAACAAATTACAAGTTTGACGATACGACGTGTCAAAACAATTTCTTTATTACATTATTTTATTGTAAACGTAAGCACAATGAGTGCGCTTTAGTCGTTAGACTAGTAAGTAGTAACATAGAGCCCAGACTCTGCGAATGATGCTTCTCCAGGTGGCCGGTGAAGTCTTTATGGACTAGAAGCACTTCGAGCAGTTGATGCGCGATGCGACATTTAACGGCACCTAGGAGCTAGGAGGGAGAAGATGCTGCACGTCGTGGCTTGCTAAAATGTTGCTAAGTGACAGCGAAGACAATAACTATGATAAAGTGTCATAATAAAATGGTGGAAATGTTACAAACCTCTTGTGCTGATCAAGCAGTGTCCCGGGACACTGGTGTACATAACAGACATAAGGAAATCGAAGATGACCCCTGTTCGAGAAGGCCGTCGATGACAATAACGGAAGAAAACGCTGAAAAGTTCATGATGTCGTACTCAGAAATTGACGAATTACTATTAGAGTGATAGCTGAGAAATGCTGGAAGTATCTTTTAAATCGGTTGTAAGAGTTTCGACCAATATTTTGCGCGTCAGAAGACAAGCGGCAAAATGCGTTCAAAAAGTTGAATATCCAGCAAATTAACGCCCGTCGTTAAATGTACAAATTAAACTTTCAGGCGGTAGCAGAATAACCTGGATTGCTTCAGAGAGTGATTACAGGAGTCAGGCATATGGTCGAGACCAAGGCCCAATCCTCTTAGTGATGCTTACAAGAAGAGGGTGGATAAAAAACAGATAGAACCGATCCAACGCAAAGGTTCTTTTGGCAGTTTTTTTTTACTACAAGTCAATGTCTTTATTTTTGTCACCTGGTTTTACGGTCAATAAAGGATACTACTAATAAATTTTAAGAAAATTGCGCCAGCACGCCTGACGTTAGAGGCCTAAACTCTGGGCATACATCTCTTGGGTTCTCCTTCGCGACAATGCACACATCGTTGCTGGTTTCAGATTATTGGATAAAAAATTCGATTTCTATATTCCGCAATCTCTCGATTCGACGGACCTGGCTCCGTGCAACTTTGCCTGCTTCTACGAATAAATAATTTAAAGAGACAACGTTTCGAGATTACAAAAGAGATAAATACTCGCAGGAGCAACTTCGAGAATTCAAGTTCGAAAAGCGCGTTTATAAGATGTTTAAAAGAGTGGGAAGAAGGCACAAATGCACTGTAGCGGACAGGAGCTATTTTAAAGGGAACCAAACACTTTGGAAGATTACAAGGTTTATTAACGGAATAATAAATTATTATTATTATTAATTGAAAAAATGAAAATGATTTTTTGTTTAAATGTGTATCTGAACTGTTCGATCAGCTTGATCTTATTCTTTTTGAAGTAAAGTTATGTATGGTGAAGTGCTTGCCACGCCTCTGAGAAGTGTGCTGAGTTCACAAAAACAAATATACGTGTTTTGGAATATAGATATTCTGAAAGGTATATTACGCTCGTGGAAGACTGCTTGCGCGAAATTATGATACGATAAAGTCCCCGAGCGACTACGCGGGATTTAACCATGAACTTCACGGTGTGCTACACAACCACAGTCTATCGCCGTCACGCCCATGATTTCATGTCAAAGTTGAAGCAATGGGTATCTCATAATTCGAGCGAACACAACAATCTAGAGCGTCCAGCAAAATGCTCTTTTTGGCTTGCCAAATACAACGAGTGGCCGTTATTGAACCGATGTGTTACCTGTGACGAAAATAGAGGTCTCTTACGCCGAGGTGAAGCGTAGAGGATCCTGGTGCGCCCTAGGCCAGCCTCCCCAGAAGACGCCAAAACAATAACCCAAGCGCGTAAAAGATTGCTCTGTGTTTGGTGGAACAGGCATGGCATCGTCCACTGCGAGTTTGTTCCTAGTAGCCAAACGATAGACACAAGTGTTTACTGTGATCAGCTCGACCGAATTTTTGTCGCTCTTTGAAGGAAAAGACACACTCCTACAGATGGAAAGGGAGTTGTCATCCATAGCAAGCTTCGATTGGAAAATGTTGCTGCATGCAGCGTACTTAACCAAAATCGCACAACAAAAACGTATTTTTCGAATGAATACGTGAAGGGTTAGGTCGTTTATGTTTAGATTGCTTTTGACTTGAAGAATTTTCTTAACTTCCTGTCTACCCAATATATATATATATATATATATATATATATAATATTGCAATGATTTCTTATATATATATATATATATATATGTATATATATTTAAGTTACAGATTATAGTTATTTTTTATGTTGGTCTTTATCGCCTACGTACAGCGTTCCATCGTAATGCTTAGCGTTGTTTGGACGATCTAAGATCCAGCAGATAACGTTAGTTATCTTCTCTGCGTGGCCCGCTCGGAGCGCCCTGACGCGCCACGAGCCAGGGCTCTGCGTGGATGAGAGCCAGACGGCCTCAGAAGTGTAACGCGAGTGGCCAAACACACATGCTTATGCCAAACACAGTCACGCCCACCGTAATCGGCTTTCAGTTGCGCCACGCTCATTAACCACGTCCTCGTTGTTGTTGCATTGTTGTTGTTGTTGTTGCTGCTTCTGCCGTTGTCGCTGCTGTTGCTGTCATCGTTAGCAGCAACCCCTTCATCACCGTGATAATCATCATCTCTTCGCATATGCATCTTCATCATCGTCTATGTCATCTTCATCTTCATCCTTGATCTGTGTGTGTGTATGTGGCGTCAAATGCCGACATGTATCGTGTGAACAACATGAAAGGTGCTAGAGAAAATACAGACGACGCCTGTCTTCGCGGTGTAAACTAACCACTGCTAGGGCGTCCGACATGTCTGTCGAAAGTCTGTCTCTTTTTCTACTCTTGACGATCCATCTCTCGACCGTATTACGACAACCAGATGACAACAGAAGCGCGGACGACCATTTTCGCTGATCATCTTGCTGGTGTTTCTGCCAGGACCATGTCGCGACCGATCGGGTGATCAATCGGGCGATCAATCGCTACAAATTTCTGCCTCTGATTTAAATCCTTGGGCTAACGCTCCAGTTGATCACTCTTTCTTTTTCCTTCTCTTTGCTATATATATATATATATATATATATATATATAATCTCATCACATATACATATATACTTTATTGCGAAGTAGCAATAGCTGCAATAGAGCCAACTATATATATATATATAGTTGGCTCTATTCGCAATAAAGTATATATGTATATGTAATGAGATTTTTCATTGGCACTACTTTTTTTTTGGTTTTTCCGTAACGCTAATGCCGCTGTACGGTTTTTTTTATGGCATGGCTAATTTTTAATCCACTCCGGCATTTACCTTGTCTAAATTGGAAACCATGCAAACCAATTTAAGAGTGGCCGGTCTGGGTCTCGAACCCAGTCCTCCCGAAAGCAAGGCAAAGGCTTTGCCACTAAGCCATCTTGCTCGGTTTAGTTATATTTTTCTACTACTTAGTCGCTGTCATCAATGCCGCCGCCATCACCGTCTCTACCGCTACAAATCTACTGCCTTGCAGCTAGAGGCTAGTCGCTTTGGCTGTCCTCTTCTGATTACTTCCGTGCTTTTTCCCCTCATCATCATCATCATCACCTTCATCATCGCAATCAAAATTGTCAACACCACAACCACCATCATCATCATCACCACCACCTTCTCTCAGATTTTTCTCTCTTTCAGCACTTTTCTGTTTTTTCTTCTTATTTTTCCCTTATTTTTAGCAGGAGAAAAACTTTAGGACGAAGCTCATAGCAGGAACAATATAGGCTTATAGCAGGAGAAATATGGACTTATAGCTTGTAGAAAAACTCTAAAAGTAAGATTATAGCAGGAGAAAAACCTTATGACGAGGAAGAGGAAGAAGCAAGAGCCCAAATTCTCTTGGGCCCTTGCTCCTTCGTCTTCTTCGTCTTAAGGGGTTTCTCCTGCATTTACTTAGACTTCCTTTTTGTACTGCATCCCCTTGTTATTGCTGTCTGTTGTGGTTACTGTTGTCGCTGTTTGTTTTCGTGTTCATCTTCTTCCTCGTTTTCCTTTTGCTCTCGTTTTCCTCCCGCTGTCCTGATTCTTATTCCTTCGTCGTGCATTCATTCGTACAGTTTCGCCGCTGGATTGCCGATGGATGGGAGTCGTTGCTTGTCGTGGCCGCCGCCGGTTGATCTCTCAGTGAGTCAGACTGTCAGTTGGTTGGGTCAGTTAGTTGGTTGGTTGGTCGGTCGGTTGAACAAAAAGCGAGACTTTGCAGAAGCGAAGGACCGCGCTTCTTCCGCGTTGCATCATCGCCGCCGCCGCCATCGCCGCTTGAAAACCAATCAGCCCCGCAGCAGATCGAGCGTGCGAGCCAGCAATTCAAGCAAGCAGGTCAATGTAGTTAGTTGTAGTCAGTCATGGCGGTGGTGGTGGGCTAGCGTAGAGCCGTGTGCCGCTGTTGTTAGGGGTTAGAGTTACGGCAATGCTAGGGAGGCTACCACGATTACTACTGTTATTGTTGTTGTTGATGTTGTTGTTGTAGTACCTGTTATTGTTATTGTTGTTGTTGTTGTAGTAGTACCTGTTATTGTTATTGTTGTTGTTGTTGTAGTACCTGTTATTGTTATTGCTGTTGCCCTGGTTGTGGTTGCCCTCGCAGCCCTGCAGGATGACAATGAGCAGGTCACTCAGTAGTGGCAGTAGAAGCAGCAGCAACATCAATAACGGTAACAACAAGGACGGAGACAACAGCAACAATAACAACAACAACAGCAATAACAACAACAACGGCAAAAACAACAACAACAACGGCAAAAAACAACAACCACGAAAGAACGAAGAAGAAACCACGCAGAGAGAGGTTCTGACGACAACTTTGCCAGTGCTCATTCTGAGCCTCGCTGCCGTCGACCTCCCGGTGCAACTAAGCAAGTAAGCTGTGTAAGCGTACGCAGGCCGTGATTGTTGCTGCTGCTACGGTTGTTGTTGTTCTCGTTGTCCTGGTTCTTGTTATCCTTGTTGTCCTGGTTCTTGTTGCCCTGGTTCTTGTTGTCCTTGCTCTTGTTGTCTTCGTTGTTGTAGCTATCGTCTATGTGTTTTCGTTGCCGTCCTCATCGTGCAAAATGGCGCGAACACCGTGGGTGTGAGCGTCTTCGTACTGTGATGACAGCGTGGTCAAGGCGCTGATAACTGTGATTGGTGACGACAGAAACGATGGCGGCGGTGATAGTGGTGGTGGTGATAGACGCGTTGGCCGTTGCCGTTTCGTCATTGGCGGTCTTTGAAACGGTAGAATCAAAACAAATTTTCTGCTACTCTCCCAACATGTCGTTGTCCCCGCCAGACGCTCGCTTTGTCTCCCGTTGTCACTGTTGGCATCGTAGTCGTCGTCGTCGCCGACGACCACCAGCGACGCGGCCGAAGACACTTCAAAAACCAAGCCCAAAATTCTCTCCAGTGTCACGAGCGACGGTCAACTGGCAGTCGAATAAATAAATAGTCAACTGAGTCAACCGAGCAATTCCTGGAAAACAGAAAGACAGACAGACAGACAGAGCAGAGCGGCGAGCGACAAGAGGGGAGGGCGGGGGAAGGGTGAAGGAAATAGGGAGGGAAAATTGCTGTTTCCCTACTGATACCCTAGCCATCATCACCATCACCCCTAAACATCCCACAAACAACCCCAACAATGATTGTCATCATTGCTGTCGTCGTCGTCTGTGCCGAGCTATTCTTGACGCTCTAGTTCTGATGACGATGATGATGATGATGACAAACGCTGCTGGTACGGTTGGGTGTTTGCAAATATTTTACTTTATATAAATGTTTACTTTGTTGGAAATTGAAAGGCCGAGGACTACCCATCGACCACCAGGAACCAGGCAACTAGCCAGACGAGCAATCAATAATAATAATTATTATTAGTATTATTATTATTATTATTATTATTATTATTATTATTATTATTATTTTTGTGGCGTATAATGCATCTCACCGTATCGTCGTGTTCTGCTGGATTCATCGTCGTACCGTCGAGCGTTGCGTTTGCGCGTGCTAATTATCTATTTATCTATATATTGTTATCTTTCCCGTTGTTGTTGTTGTCGTCGTCGTCTCGTTATCTCTCTCTCTCTCGCTCTAGCACTCTCTGTGCACAGCAAACGCTGCTAGAGAGAGATTCTTCTTGCACTCTCTATGCTTGGCTGGCGTTTTCGTGCGTTGCGAGTTTAGGAGATTGAAACACCGCGCATGCGAGCGCACCGAGTTTCCGACGCACGGCTCAAGCTCTCTCAAATTCGCTGGGTTGGTCTACAGCGGCGGCGGCGGCGGCGGCGGTGGCCCAATCAGGCCTGCCTAACATCGTTTGCCGACTCGTCCCCCTTTCTGCTTTTCTGATTCTCTCTCTCTCTCTATCTCCGTCTATAATGCTGGCTGCAGCGGCGATGCTGATTTGTTTGGCAAATTTTGCGGCGGCGCGTTGATGATTAATAGCCGCCAGCCAGCCAGCGTGGCCAGATAAAGTGACGACAACTCGGTAGCAAAAAGCCCAACGGCACAAGCTACGACAACAACAACAACGACAATAACAACAATAACAACAACCACAACAGCAGCAACAACAACAACAACAACAACAACAGCAACAACAACACCAACAACAACAACAACAACAACGGCAATAACAACAACAACAACAACAACAACAACAACAGCAGCAACAACAACAACAACAACAACAAAATGGAGGAACAAACAAACAGCAGAAACAAAAACATGTCTTGTTAACACAACAACTAGTGATACTAACCTCCACAAAAATAAAGAAAACAACAACGAGAACAGTGTGACTGCCAGACGAAATGCCAGACGCTACAGCATTACAACCGAACTTAGCTACGTAACAAAAACTACAATTTCTGCTACTACCACGCCTATTACGTATCCCTTTTTGAATGGTAATGATTCTAACACAATGTTAGTAAAACGGCGGCGACAGCCGATTATCGACGTAACCATAGCAACATCAACAAAACAACAACAACAACAACAACAACAACAACAACAACAACAGCAATATCAACAAAACAGCAATAACAACGGGTGTGGCAAATATTGCCACTGTGCAAACGCGAATATCAACATTAGCAACTACGACAGTGGCAACTGTGATCAACGTAAAAAGAGCTTCGTCGGAACAAATCGTATTGACAGCTGGCAACTAGTGTCAGCTTACGTACATGTGTACAAGTTATTCGTATATTCGCAACAGTATTCGCAACAGCTACCGACTTACGCTTGTCCTTCGACTAATAATTCAATCTACTAATAATTGACTAATACCTAAGCATATAGCCAAAGTTATCTGACTACTTCCACGCCATCATTAGGTTGTTGCGCTATCGGAAGTCGGTAAGCTTTTAGTGGCAATGCTAGCCTTCATTTACTTCGACTACTCTGCGACCTAGCGCGACCTAGATTGTAGTTTCTGTGCCCGCTCGCAACGTATGAGACTAGAGTAAAGTACAAAAACGGCGGCTGGAGCCCGCCTTCGACCTCGCGCGTGTTATACGTGTTTGTACTTCTACGGGATGACGCACGAGCAAGTTATATACCCACATGTCTATTGGCTGCTGGTCGAGTGCGAATCTGTTCCTGATGTAACTTAAGCAAACTCCTATAGAGGCACATTTATTATTATTATTATTATTATTATTATTATTATTATTATTTTTTTTTTTTATTATCATTCAGTTGTAACAATTGTGAGGTATGAACGTTCAGAACGAGCCAGGTCTGCTTTGTTCCCTTTTCAGTTCATCATTATTATTATTATTATTATTATTATTATTATTATTATTATTATTATTATTATTATTATTATTATAATATTGACAGGACGTCCGCTGTACTGCCGGCTGCGATTGTGTTGTACCTTACTTTATAAATACATGTATATATAGTTTATATTGCATCCTATTCATCTCGCTCATTAAAAAAACAGTCGATAAGTGACAGTCTTATCTAATCTACCATGACAGGGCAGCTGTTTTGATAGAGAACACAGCTTCTAGTATCAGCAGGAGCAGCTTACTTTAACTTGAGTGGCTTAACAAGTGCTGATTGACAAGGTCCCCTATGCTAAATACGATTGATTCCAATGTTGTTGTAACAACAGTGGCAGCGACAACAACTTCAGTAGTAAAGGAAATTACACCCACGCCTACTGTAAAAGGGTGCGCCCAACACGCACCGTAAGCAACAGTTCATGTCGACGTAGAAGTGGGAACATTAATTAACCAGGGCGGCTCAACTTCTGTCTAGTTAAACGAACATCTGATGCACTCAAACACGAACAGGCGCTAATGTTGGCAAACTGTTTAGCAATGGTCATGCAGAGTTTTTGATGAAAGAAGTTAACTTTTAACAGCAGCTGAAATGAGAGAGATTGATTACTAGGAGATAGGAGACGGAAGAAGCCTACAACTCAAAATGCTGCCCAGTAGGCGAGCCTTGTACGCTAGTTACAGAAGGGTCATTGTCGTTCCCAGTGTTTTTAGACGAGCGAGACTTTAGTACATCAGGAGAGCAACACTGCATAGTGAGATAAATATTCTGCTTGAAGTGATCGCAGAGCCCACCGCTGAGCACAGGTGGCTGAGGTTCTATCTTCGCCTGATAGAATCTTCCCTCCTCAGGAGCCAGCCATGTTATAGGATTGTTGGGATGACGAGCCTAGGACGCGAGCAATACAACAGGGCCGTCTGTGTGCTCACGCGCCAAGAGCGTTTGAGTTAGAGAAGCGACAAGTTCGCCGGGAACGAGACGGCGAGGGCGCTGCAGCCAGTTGTTTCCCCACGGGACCGACCACGGTGGGTTTCATCTAAAGGTCAACCGGATTGTTCTTCTAGGACAGCGCAGCGAATAGCTCGTAGCGGCGGAGAGAGAGATACGTAAGTCGGCAGCTTGAAATGGTAGTAGTTAAAATTGGATAATAACCTGGACGTGGCCCTGTGCGTATGGACGACGCAGAGGCCACACGCACTCTGCGTGTTGGAGATCCCACATACATCCCACCGATGGGATGGATGCCCAAGATGCACCCCATCGGCGTACGAACGAAGGGACGGCGCTGGTTGTACGTGGGCCCTGATGGACAGGACCGGGATTAGAGAGCTACGAAATAGGCGCGCTTACGTCAACCGAAGGCAGCGGGACCACTGGAATGGGAAAAAAACGAAATTATCCAAATCTGACCTTTGATAACTTTCTAGAATACGTTTTTTTCAGTTGTTTTTATTTTTAGTTCCACATAGAGCGAATCCCTCAATGTTTTGAGGGCGGCGCTCCTTTCCCCAGACGTATCTAAACGCATGTTAGAAATCACAGTAGATCGACATGTAGGTAATTTCCTGAGACAGATGATGTCGCTTGCTATTTGTACGGGTAACTGCTGTTTTATGCCACCCACTGCACCTACAGTGGGTGGCATGAAGTGAGCACACGTAGCAACCTAAAATTTATCGTCTCAGTCCTAGGGCTACTACTCTGCCCTAGTCGGCACTGCTAGTAGATATTTAAAAAGGGTGTTAATTAAAGTTAAAAATATATACGACTATGCATATATCATAAGTGAGATTTTGTTGATTAATTTGCAAATTGACTCTATTCGTATATATTTTAACTTAGTTCACTTTGTTGTACACTTTTTATTTAATAATATTGACATAGCTGACAATTGTGCTTTAGTGAATGTATTTAAATTCATCTTAGAGTATCTGCACTATCTGCACTACTCGATAAGCGATCCTACAGTTGAGGCCACGCTGGCTTTCTGGACATCAATGGAAAGTCACTGGCTTATGACTTGTGAGGCTCTCTTATCCCCGGTAGTTATCCTCATACGTTCCCCCAACTTAGTAAGTTGTCTCTGTCAGGTGGCCTGGCGGTCTCGAAGGCCCCTGGCTGGACTGAAGTTATGAGCTCGACTCAGTTTGCAGCGTATTTATTGTCCTATTGTTCTCTACCAAGGTGGCGCCAAATGCACCTAGGTAAGTGCACCGAGGCAAACTATTGAGGGAAAAAGTGAGTCGGTTACGGTGATAATAGCCGCGTGGCGTCGTCGAAGGCCTTCACTCAGAGCGTCTGATAGAGCGTACTGGGCTGTTATGCCCATCGGCTCCCCGCATAGGCATATGTGAAGATGAACGGGTGGCGTACTGAGTCCGAGGACAACAAATGTTCCTGTAGTGGAATCATCCATTAAGGTTCCTAATGATGCACTGTAGAGTCACTGTCGCCTGTATTGTCGGCTTGAAATAAAATAATTGCGATCGGTTAGCAAGGACGTCCATTCACTCTAAGACATGGTGATGCCTTTTGATAAAGTTCCGAGAATCCCAACCAAGCTGCTCGTGAGTTGATCTCTCGCATGGAGGTGAATTCGACCTGACCGGTTTCGTCTAGGAGGTCGCAGACCCTGCGGGAAACCTGATGTGGGGCTGCTACTATCGCAGGAAGTGCTAATTTTGCCGTGCTTCGTAAGCGAAGGCCCTTCTTGGCTACTGGCAAAAAACATCTGATGTTGCAATGTGTCTATATAAACACACCCGCAAAGCCGCGTTGCACTGCCCAGATCGAAGGTGTTGCAATATCTATACGTTGCTACACATTGTTAAGTGTTATCTCGCAAAAAAATAGTTGCAATGATTTATCAGTTCACATTGACAAGTTTAGTCGGGGCTTAGCCAATAAAATAGTAATAGTAATAGCCATATTACAACCGAACCAACTACTTTTAAAAGACATATATATAAATTCTAAGAGTCATGGGTTCGGTTGTAATGTGGCTATGGCTAAACCCCAACTGAACTTGTCAATGTAAACGGATAAAGCATTGCAAGCGAGATAACACTTAAAATGTGTAACGACGTGCTGATATTGCAACACCTTTAATTTGTGCAGTCTTACGCGGCCTTACGAGTATGCAGGGCCGATGACAGTATCTACGAGAAACATGCCATGAATAGCCAATTTAGCATTTAGAGGTGGGAGGAGATTTGTTACGAGTGCTAAAGCATGTATATCTATATATATTGTATTGTTCGCGAAAAATGACGGTGCACCTCTTGTTTTAACAGTTTTATCGCGTGCTCGATCTAGCTTACAAAAACTCCTTGCACAAGCGTATCAATGAGCTCTTGCAACATATCTAATAATATCGCTTTGCAATCGTATCTAGCTTAGAATAACCCAAGAACCCAAATAATTACCCAGTTGAATTGAAACGCGCTAAAAGAAAAAAAAACTCAATTTGGCTGCACGTTATTCAACGTCTTGAAAAACTAAATGCGCGCCGCGTTTATAAATTATTTTAGGCATTTATTATCATTACGTGCTTTCAGCAAAAACAACACCGAAATTTATTCAACAGCAAGATAATATTTGATTCAACATATATTATGTATGTACAACATACATATGTATATATATATTTAGAAAATATTGTGATGATTTACTAATCATTTACAATACGTTTGCACACTCGGGAGTGCTCGCCTTAATATATATATATATATACTGTGTTGATAAAATAAATATACTTATTATTTAGGTCTACTTCAACTACATAGCCAAACACGAAAATCATACTTTCAACCTCTGTGCTACCACTTGTGTGTTTTAATAGCGACTATAATAAGCCTAGGCCCAAATAGCTGGGTGCTTTACCAGATGTGGCGATCTTGCCCTCAGTGTTTTCAGCCTTCTGGGCTGGCGCGTTGTCGTGATGAAGGATTGCCTTAGATAGCACTTCAACGCCTGACCGTTGCAAGCTCTGGGCATGGGAGGGTCATGTAAATTCTTTGGACGTTTTCACCGGATTTTTCGTACAGACTAAAATATCTAATTCGAGATGTTCTGTACTATCCATACACGTTCCTTAGGTATAGGGCTTTTCTTTACTTTATATAATGGTGCTGCTACTATGGCATCAACTTGCTCGACATTTTTTCACATCGTTGTCTGTGGAAGGATCGACTCGAAGGTGATGCTCAAATACAAACAGATAATGCAATCCGCCAGTTGGTTTGATCCTTAACTTGCAGTCCACTTCGCAAAAAGTTTCAATGACTTTCCCAGGTCCTCGGGACTAAGCCCCTACTAAGTCCACCTACTTAGCCCCGTCGCCGTAACTCGCCGGCAGTTCTGACATTAGCGGTTGCAAAGTCCCGATGCCAGACACACTCTTTAAAGCGACTTGCTAAGATTCGAGCCAAATTTATAATTAGCCTATCGTTCTAGCAAAACAATTATTGTAATCATTATAGTGTAAACATACATTGTAAGTGTAAACTTTTTTTATTTTTTCAACCGAACTTAGTCATAAACTTGTCTATCGAATTGAGGGAAAACTGACGTAATTCCAGCACATACAACTAACCTACACTGTTCCTTTCGAGATTCAGCCCTATAATTAACAGGGATCGTGATAAAAAATGCGCCGAGAAATGGACCGAATAATGATACAATTCGCGTGTGAAAGGGTTTTTCTGAGCGGGCGAATTTTAACGCGAACTCCGCCCTGGGCGTGTGCGGGCATTTAGTGTGATTGAATACCCTTTCTTTCGGCGCCTACCAAATAATTGTTTACTAGCTTTGCTGCACTACTCTTTCTCCTTGACCAGATGTTTTTCTCAGTCATGTCCCTGATTTTCCCAACACAAACATATTTTGTGACGACACCTCCTTTTCCGGAATAATGGGGGTTGGATGGTAATGCACCATCTCATTTGAATGAGACATCTGTGCTCCCCGTTTTTTTTCCGATCATAGTCAGTTGCGACTAAGCCATCTTGCTCGGTTAACTCGGTTTAGAGTCATCATCAAAAAAAATCTTATATATGTCGCTTCAGAATAGATAAGTGTAGCGCTGATATTAAACACGCGACTTCTTGCATCATCAGTGTCAGAGATGACGACCATATTGGCCCACGCCACCCTTTCGATATATATGAATATATAAAGATAGCATTGACGGCCTTTTGGCTCACAGTTGAAAAACGTTAGCTTTAGTTTGCAAGTTTACTTTCTATGGCTATCCTGCCTGTCCTCCTGTTGCGTAAATACGTTGTCACGTTGTTAGAAACAGCGCGTCTCAAGCAAGTCTAAAGTTGACTTTCTTCACAGTTTCGTTTGCGACATACTCGTACAAAGACCACCACGACGACAACATATACAACAACAATAACAATAGCAACAAAACAAGAACAACAACAACGACATAACAGCAACAAAACAAGAACAACAACAACGACATAACAGCAACAAAACAAGAACAACAACAACGACATAACAGCAACAACCACAACAACAACAACACCACCACCACCTCCACCACCACCACCATAGCATCTACTCGCTCACACAGAACCCGCTACTCCAGCGACATTCGTTGATGAGGCCGGCATTGTCCACCGACCGTCGAGTCATAGTGCGCTCGTCACCCAACTTGCCCCTACCATAGCGTGGAACTAGACGTGAGACGCGTCGCTGAGGCATATTTGGGGGTACAACGAAGGGAAAAAGTTTTCGTCAGTTCGGCTGGCAGTCCTGTACAAATTCACGCTGCTAGTGCGCGGCTTGGCGGGCCCAAGCAAGCGAGTATCGGCCAGACCAGCAGAGGCGCGCGGCCGGTGTACAACTTTCGATTACACCGACCCTGATCGGCGACGAAACGAGAGCCGGAGGCTGGAACGCGGCAAACACACGCCGTTTCTTTCGTGAAGGCTCTTTCTACAGCAAGGTTTGGCGTCGGCTAACATTAGGAAACGATCGCAGACCGATTGGAAAGGCCATCTCAACCGTTGGCCAACTTTCGGAGCCTAGTTCGGTATGCTGTGTGCGAGCCGCGATAACCGACCAGGTGGCGTAAGAGGAACAGCAACGACCTGCCACGTAGCATGACAAGAAAAATGTAACGACGTAGAAGAAAAATTGCCGCACATTTTCCTTCGACGCAGGAAGGAACAATTTCACAATAGTTAACAACTATCCATAGAGTTGCTAAATAACCTGAGTGCATGCGTGCATATACATATATATATATATATATATATATATATATATATATGTATCTACAATGATCCCTATCCAAGTATGTATGCATTTAAATAAATACATTTACGCGCTTGGGTCGCGTAAGCTAGCTGTGTATCAGCTGTGCTGATGTGAAGAATATATACGTCACAGCAGCTATGATCATAAATATATATATATATATATATATATATATTGTCATGATTTTTTAATCATTACAATATATATATATATATATATATATATATATATATATATATATATATATATATATATATATATATATAAATAAAGTGCGTTGCCAAAAATTAGCAACTCATGTTTTTTGGTTATAATTTCGGCTTGATTTATTTGAATGGCTTGATTGAAATTGAAATTTAAGAGCATAATGTACATGACGAACTACGAGTATGGTGGTAATTTCGCTGCAATCTCACAATCGGTTCATACAAAAAACAAAGAAGTGTGAAAAAGCTGTGTTGCAAATATTAGCAACAATAACGCCTTGCGGGATATTCGATTCTTAGCAGGGCTGCATGACTTATATGATACTACATATTCTAATCTAGAAACGGGTTGTTTGTCCCTTCTTCTGAATCAAATCGTAAACTCGGTCTTTCATAGGGTGTTGCAAAATTTATCACACTGTTATTTTCAC
Source organism: Dermanyssus gallinae (assembly GCA_003439945.1). Classification (NCBI taxonomy): domain Eukaryota; kingdom Metazoa; phylum Arthropoda; class Arachnida; order Mesostigmata; family Dermanyssidae; genus Dermanyssus; species Dermanyssus gallinae. The sequence goes on from QVRM01002334.1 coordinate 27,991, forward strand.
ACTTTTTTATTTTTTTATTTGAACCAATTGTGAGATTGCAACAAAAATAACACCATACTCGTGGTTCGTCATGTCCTTAAAATGTTAAGCCGTTCAAATAAATCAAGCCGAAATTATCACCAAAAAACATGAGTTGCTAATTTTTTGCAACGCACTTTATATATATATATATATGCGCCAGTGTGTATGCATTGGCTTTAGTTAACAACTAATAGCAATATGAAGTATATTCCTCTATGTATTCGTGATTAGGCCCAATGACAAATGTCTTCGCATGCTGCAAAGTCGTCTAAAAGAGTTTGGTGTCGTGAATTGAGTTCTCTGAGCATTCGACATAGTTCGCCGCTGTCATGCTGTAAATGCTGCCACGGCCTGCGAACACAAATGACTGTCGCGAAGTCATTCATCTCTACGTCTCGTCGAGTCGCTGTGAAGGAAGTAAGATAGGAAGAAGAGTAGAGATGTGGAGGAAGTGGAATTTGAGGTTAATGAGTTTTGTCGTTAGCGATGACAGTCTATTCTACAGAAGGTCGCTAGAGATAGGCGATCCGTGCCGCCGCTGCCTTGTGCAATTCAAAAAGGCATGACCGTATCCTACCTGGCCGGCCTATTGGGATGTTGTCCATCTTCTCCTTGACGATGGCCGCCCATTCTACTGCACTAATCCGCGTCATCCAAAAACGGTGCAGCTTCAGATTATTGATGACCCGGCGGAACAAGTGAGCCCGGCAGCCGCACAGCATTGAGGGGCGAACACGCTTCAAAGCCCAAATATAAATCATAATATGTAGCCCCCCCCCCCCCAACTCCCGACTCTTTCGCCTGGGGGTCTTTGGGCCAGCTACTGGAAAGACATCACTGTCACGTTGAGTTCAATGAAACTAAAAGATGCTGCTCACAGAGTCGTATATTGTGGACTATATATGACTACGTAGCAGCTCACAAATCTATATTAAATACACCGGATCCTGCGAACCTTTGGAAAGACCTGCCTGCAAATATGACAGCGGTGTAAAACCTAGTTCTAAGTAAATAGGCACGTAATCTCTAACGCTAGCTGCTAAAATTTGACTTGGTAAATAAATTAATGAATAAATAAAATTACAATGAACGCCGCCTGGCTAAAAATTGTGTTTACAAAAAAATGTGTGCACTTTCTTTCGTTTCTTTCGTTTTTTGTTACGTTGCGGATTAACGACAGGCTACGAGCAATTACGTGCTTGTTTCTAGTCTACGAAATCAGAAGACTTAGGCGACGATTTGAACTAGAAAGCTTGGCTCAAGGTGACTGAGTCTCGCTGGTATGAAAGGTATCTCGAGGATAAGCCCGACGTCCAAAAACAGCCGCCGACGGGAAAAGTGTCGTTGTTGGAAAGACAGCAATCAAAGAAAAACTAAATAGTACATCTACTTTGCTAGTAAAGCTATTGGACCTGGGTGGACGCCGCATGCTGCATAGAATTCTACATGAAAGCCTTGGCCTCTGTAAAAAGTGCTCGCTGGATACCGAAGACCGAACGATGGCCAAAAACAACGTCGTGTTGCTTTCGCCTAAGAACACGTGGAGACCTTCGGAAATAGGCACTCAGCCAATTCCTCAGAATGGCTCAAAGGTAATGAGCCCGAGATACATTTTTATGATTCCTTCTAGTGCTCCTGTACAGCAGCGAGTGGTCACTCGTTGGATCAGCAGGTCCCGCGACGAAAATCGCAATTCTTCGCTCTGCTTCTTCCCGTCTCTTTTTTATTACTTGCTGTTAAAAATGGCGCATATAAGCCGCTTTGCAACACACTGAGAGATCGTTAATTCTATCTTAATAATTAAACGTATAACGTAATGTATGGCGATTAAGAAATATGTCTCGATGTTTGGGCCTTGGCGCCCCAGGAAGTGCATCCGCGGAAATTATATAGTTGTATATTAAGATAATACCGTTAAATAGCCGTTCTTCATGACGACAAGCATCCCAGTTGGCAAACGCCCCGGCCGTCGCCGCTGCACTCCTTAAGAAGGCTACACTTAAGGAGTGCGTTCAATTGCGTAAGGAAGGTTTGTGCCGCCTGACTGGGCATTCGATTTTTGTCGATAGGTCTCTGCTGTCGACTTTGAACAACGCCTAACGATGGTAAGCCTACCCGCGGGTGAGCTAGACGGCGTCCGGCATGCTTTACTATAGCTGTTCTGGCTGCTGCTGCTGCAAATGTTTGTCATTTGAGTTTTTATAATTATTATATCCTTAATTACTAACATTTCTATATTTACTTCTAATGGTGTCAACCCATCTGTCTCTAACCACTACTAGGCTTCTTATTACACTCCGATACCTCAATGTACTCAATAACATGGTATGTATGATTCAGTAAGAACACACGTGCAAAAGTCTAGGCGAGATCCGCAACGCCTCTTTTTAGTGAAGACTTAATCTCCTTCTTGTTCTTGTTGCTTGTGTTTTTCGTCCATTTATTTAGCAGTTTTAACGCAGTGCCGCCCAGGCTTCCTGAGAAGAATCTAATCATGAAACGACTTGCCCACCATTTTCGACGAGTTCAGCTTTAAGGATATTTTACACGGCGGCTATAGAAACAACAGAAGATAAGCTACAAGTTAGATCTTCTTTTTCTTGATCATATCGTGGTGGGTCTGGTTTACGAATTGTATGTGAATTTGTGCTACAGGTCAAACGTAAGAAGGTTTATCGGCCCTAATTCCCTATCTCAGCGCGGCTGCCGACGTGTTTACGCCAACTTTGCCAAGCAGCGTTTGTTTTAATTGCTGCGTTTATCACTAACGGGAACACAAATACCAGCTGGTTCAACCTATTAAGTAGATAACCGAAGTCGTTTTTGGGCTATTGCTTTGAACCGAACGAATCAAACACAAGACCACCTCGTACAGTTAATGGTGCAGATGCGAGAATAGAGCAAATTTCTCCAAGTTAAAAAAATATGGGTAATGACAAAAATCCGTTAGAGGAGGGATTGTATCGGTTCAGTCAGCGATGAACGCTTGCAACCAGTACGTAGCATTCGTCTAGAGATAAGTATCAATAAGGTTTACAGAAACACTGTGGCATTGCCCCTTGCGGTCGGTATTCTATTTCGAGCAAATCTTGCTTCGGACGTTCATACAAGCACATAGCTCGCCGGAGGCGTGAAGAAGACGGGGCTTTATGAAGAAACACTTTTGAACTGTATATTATATTCAATTTGAGTAAAATAAGCATAATTTAATTGAATATAAGTAAATAACTAACGACGTACGTGGGGCTGAAACGCTCTAATAAAGATTTGCAAAATAGAGGTCAGGAAAAAGCCTAGATCGCACGGTGCGCGGTTACCGGGGCCGTACAAGCAACCTATGTGTGCATCTGTCAGTTTTCCAGCGCTTAGACAAATTAGTCGAAGGCGAATTTGCCCAAACACTATTTTTGCAGCGTCAGCAGGTTAAGAAAGGCAGCATAGTGTACTAAAACACACACACACACATATGTAGACATATATATATATATATATATTTTTTTTTTTACCTGTAGGTTACCTGTAGGTGAAAAATACAATATGTACGGTGCACATGCAGGTGTACAGTGAGCACGGCAGCCTGGTCTCAATCAAAAATTGTAATCGAAGGTCGCCGAAGATGATTAGAGAAGCAGATCAAGTAAAAGATTATCTGAAGATTGGCGTTCTAATTTTGACGCTAGTTAGAAGTTGTTGTCATATTATCAGTATTAGTGGATTAGCACATACGAATGGTTGTTCATGTTACCAATCGTATTGATTAAATTACTGGTAGTCCTATTGTGTTTTCAATGTGTACCGAGCGGTATTTGCGCTGTTGTTATCGAGTTTAAAATTCATCATCGCCATTGTCGTTGCAACTCTTCCATGTCTTGCTGGCTGTTGCTATTGTTGCTGCTGTTGTTGTTGTCGTCGTTATTGTTGTTGTTGCTACTGCTGTTGTTGTTGTTGTCGGTACTTCTGCCATGGCTGTTCGTCATTTGAGTGTTGTTGTTGTTGTTGTTGTTGTTTGGTGCCACTGTTGCCCGCCACAGCCGCAGTTCTTTTCGATAGACTCTCTGCTATTAGGATAACGATAATATTCCCACCACTCTTTGTTTTTGAGTACCGCGTGTGGTACTTACTGGATGTGGTACAAGTGAACTTTGATAGCCGGCCAATGCGTGTACGATCCTAAGCCAACTGCCACCGCACAGAGACGACCCACAAACGCGTTGCGTTGGGCCTGTTTTCCTAGGCCCCAACTCTTTCACGTGATTGCGGACGTGAACCAGCAGAAGATAGCAGAAGACGAAAAGAATCGGCTGCGCTTCGTCTCTCAGTCGCCTCTTGTCCTAGGCTCGTGCGTAGTTTCGTAACGTAAGGGCCTGGTTCCTTGACTGGATGCGCACGCTCGTCGATATCTTTCTCGTTGGAGTGCCGTCCGTCGGTATTAAAGTCTCGTTATGCCCCTCGAACTACGAATTGTCGATTGTAACGCCAGTGAATGACAGAGGCGCGCTCCTTCTGAGCGCCTCTTCTTCGAACATCATCAACGACTACGCCGACGACGACGCGGAGCCCGCTGATTTGGTCGAGAGAGTTTGTCCTAGTTGTTGAGGCAAGACACTCCACTAGTAGAAGAAGTGCTTTTTCTACTACTACTACTACTACTACTACTACTTTGCTGCTGCTCCTGCTGCCCCATGACGTGATACTTTAGCAACCGGCATTGCCCGCTCTCATTCGTAGGATATCCATCATACTAGGCTAGGAAGGCCATCAAATCCACCCAAGGGAAAGCGAGTCGAAACGAACTAACTCGTTCGACAAATCTCGGCCGCGCTCTCCCTGTTGATTCTCTGGCGTTCGAGTCAGTGATGCGTGAGTTTCCCTGTTATTATATTTTTTCCCCTTCTCTCTCTCTCTCTCTCTATATATATATATATATATATATATATATACATATATATATATATATATATATATATATATATATATATATATATATATATATATATATATATATATATATATATATATATATATCTATATATATATGTATAGATATATATATATATAGAAAATATTGTGATGATTTATTAATCATTTACAATACATTTGCACACTTGGCAGTGCTCGCTTTGATATATATATATATATATATATATATAAATATATATGTAGTTGTAGTTATTTATTTATTTATTTATTTTCTTAGTTACAGTTTTATTTGCTTATATGCAAGAGGCAACAATTGTTATATTTATTATATAATTGCCATCTCAGTATCTTCCCTCCGTCTTTCTGTCGCCCGTGGCACGTTTCCATCGCATGACCGTCAGAAGGGCAACCACCGTTAATAGCATCAGCAGCGCGACTTGCCTTTGGAACATTGAGCCGTGCAAAGTAGAGTAGCGACTGAAGCACTCAAAGCGACGGCCGGATCCTCAACCGAATCAAGTTTGTCTCCTAATCCCGATTGATCGTTGTTTCGATCCTTATGCTGCGTTTTTCCGTGCACAATTGTCAGCACGACGAACGACGCGCCAATTCTTCGACAATTAGGCGGCGCTGGCCAATCTTCAACGAGAGAGACACGAGGCGAAAATAAAAAGTAGAGGCGTTTGCAATCAGAGTGGGCCACTGCCAAACCAGATTTACCCATTTGCAATATTTTCTCTTTTTCCTTTGCGTCTCTCGTTAGTTGTCGTTGTTGTTGTTGGGATATGGATACAACTGCTGAGATAGAAGGGAGTCGGAGACGGTCCGCTTTCGTGTTGCCCTGCACCCGTTCTTCGACTACACAGAGCTACTACACGACTACACAGTTAGAACTGAGTGCGCGTACGCTGATGCATTAATGACATTTCGTGTGATTGGAGTTGTTATGAAGGCAGCTGCTTCTGTTGTCGTTTTCGTTGACTTTATTGTTGTTGTTGTTGTTGTTGTGTTTGCGTCTGCCTCATTGCACGACTGAACCAACCGCGTCCCGCATTAAGTGAGCCGCTGCACAACACGCGATCAGGTGTCGTTCTGGTATGCAGTAACGTTTTTTTGTATATACACATAAACCGTTTTCTTCATTCATAGATGAATAATCTTGCATGGTTCGCCGATTTACTTTTTGACAATGTCTTTTCAACAACAACTAGATTAAAAAAAATGTTGGTTGTTTTTAATTCTAGACTATCGTCCGTCCCCTACAGGCTTGGAACTTAACCTGAGGTATATCTTCAATGCACCAAGGGCCGAACATGTTAAGATATCTAGGGTTTCCCCAACAGTCCTTTGTGGCAGCATGACTTTATGGTTTATCATCTATTCTCAATGAGATGACAACCATGACTGGCGCACTAGTCCCCTAGACCACATCGCCACTTTTCAACAACAACTACCATTCCATTATTTACGAATATAAAATAGATAGGTGTCTATAGTTCATGTGCATGTAAGTTGCGTAAATATATGGATGATTCTGGAAAACTCACTGGCGCAGAATAGTGAGAGTTAAAATATTTATTGCACGCAGTCGTTGAATAAAATGGAACGGAGTGACCGGTCTCAATTCATTAATACCTAGAATTAAGCATTTTTTAAGGAGGTTGTTCTTTAATTCTAGACCATCCCCCGTCTCCAACGGGCTTCGAACTCGCCGTGAGCTATATCTTCAATGCACAGAGGGCCGGATATGCTGAGATATCTAGGGTTTCCCCAACAGTCCTTGTGGCAGCATGGCCGCTGACTCTCAGCGGTACGGAATTTATTGATACCTAGTAAAGACAATCTGAATTCATGTGGAATGAACGGGAGTTCCCCCTTTTTTGGCTAATCGATAAATGAAGTTGCTTCGGAGAGGGCACATAGGGCCTTGTCTTGGTTACTCGTTTCTGGTTACTCGTTGGATTATTGCACTAAATCTTGACGAGCACATGGAAGACATAAAATGTGAAGCACATGGCTGGATTACGGTTTGCAAGTAAAAAGGGATAAAACGCTTTGCGTGCTAACGTCGAATGCAAGTATTATTCAATGAATACAGAACGTGTTATGATCTTACCTGCTATGGATGGACAAAGGGCAGTCCGATCAACCTTTAGATGAGTTATATTTGCTAAAATACGATCACAGTGTGTACTATGTCCTACAAGCCCTGGATAGACGCTCTTTGTGTACAAGCTAATTTGGGTAGACAGCGCTTAGCGTACAATTGAAACTTTGTTAAAACAACTCCGCACTTAGCTTTCTCGAAGATTTTTGTGCAACGTAAGGACGAACATCTGCTTTCTCTATCTCGGTGGGCTCGTTCTCAATGATCTCTAAACTTAGCAAAACTGGCATAGTCTGGTAAGGCTTTTTGGCTCAAAATGATGTAGCGGCGAGGTCCGTGGTGCACGTCAGGCCTTTCTTCGGGAATGCGGTCAGCCTAATATATATATATATATATATATATATATATAACATATATTTCTTTCTCTCTCTCTCTCTCGCTATATATATATATATATATATATAAAAGCGCTTGTGGGTAAAACACGTGTGTGTTTGTATGTAGGCATGTGATCCGTACAGGCCAGTGTGATCCGCAAAGTAACAAAAACTTCGGTCACCGTCACGGCGCGGCTAGATCCTTGCTAGCCAGAACACAGCAATAGTATCAGCAGCAGCAGCCGCAGCGGAGCAGTAGTATTAGTAGGCTTTAGTAAAAGTGCGTAGCGGTAGTGCTTTCTTGCACCGGTCGTGTCTTGGGGGGTCTAGCTCGGCAGGGCAGCTCTTGGCAGCAATGTCCGACATCCGACCGGATTCTCGTGGTGACGAGACGGTGAGTGAGGGTCGGCGAAGTCGTTCCTTGTCGCTCCGGCCTCCCTCCATTATATTCATTTGGGGTAGACGCGTTGAGGGAACAAGCCCGCACTTGCAATTGAAGATCTCGACTAGACCTACAGAGAACGCAGGGCGCAGGCTAGCAGGCAGCGTGAACATATGGAACAGAACGGTTTCCGTCTGAGTCTGAATGAACGGAAGGATTCTGATCCCTCGCGCAGTTAGCGAGCTCTACGTTAGCGATCTCGCGATGTTGGCCGGCCGGGAAGGAAGACGGAGGCCATTGGTAAGCGACGATCTAGACTCGAAAGACTCGGAGAGCTTGCGTCAGCCAATCTGCCGCAGTTGATTCGTCAAGGAAGAATGTGTGCTTACGCAGCTCTGTAGTCGTTCAACGACTTGAGCTCAACTCTAGTTAGTATTGTCGCCGCGAGCCGACTGGGACAAATCATTTGAATGCTCATTAAGAAAAGCTAGTACGTAATTTAAACAGGAGTGACCTAACTCCGGTATCCATAAGATACGTTTTCAAAACAAAAAGGTCAAATCAATCTTTTGTCCGCCGAAGTGAACGCGATAAGCTGAAAAATTGCGACTCGACTTTCGACTTGACGATATTTCCACGAACCCAAGAGAGCAGTCCCAAAAGGGGTGTTTTTCACGTTTCCTTGAACCGGTTCCAAGCTATGTCCGAAGCGAGTCGACAAGGGAGACGTGATTGCTCATGCGAGCTAAACGGTAGAGAGTGCTTGTTCCAATTTCACTATATTCACTACAGCAGGCAACGAGAAGCCGTCGTATATATATATTGAAACACATAGCTTTATTCATGAGTACTTGCAAATACACTCGAAAGTATACAGCCTCTGTACTGCTTATATATATATCTATATATATATATATATATGACTTGTTTACCTTCAATTCCACTATATATATATATATATATATATATATATATATATATATATATATATATATATATATATATATAGTTGTTTTTAATTATTCAGAGTTTGTTCTCTTATTTCGTAGTATCGAGTTAGCCGTGCCGTCCGCACGAGAAGTCCAACTTACTTGCCCTTATGCACAAGTTATCAATGCTTGTTGACTGCTTGTTTTTGCTATCGCCGACTGCAACTCCGAAAAACACGAGCAACAGTTTCAAATCAGCCAGCCTAGCCATTTAAGTTGTCTGTCCCCGTTTGCGTCTGCTTTATGCTGCTGCAAATACTACTAGACTTGTTGAACATTTTGCATCAATCTTGTGTACGCTATACACAATAAGAATTGAATTTCTGTCTACCAAAAATGTCGATGGTCGCCGGGTGGGTGTGTAGATGGGTTGACCGTTGTCGTAAATCGCAGTGTGGTGTACTTAATGCTTTATCGCACTGTTCGTCATGTTGTGTTTTGCGGCTGTCAACCGTAGGAAGAAGAGACTGATTCACAATTGCAGTGGCATATCAATCCAATAATAATAATAATAGTTATTATTATTATTCATTCATTGTACCATATGTACCATATGTATACATACATCATTGTAATTAAACACATGTTTATAGATGAGTAATAAACTATCATCGAGCTAACTGCGTGGGAGAAATAGCTCTCTGACAGGTATCGAGATGGTAGATAGGGCCCGGCTGGTTACATAAACGGCACAAACAGCCGACGTCAAGATCGTGGAGTTATTACGATTATTGAATTCACATTTTGACAGTTATCTGTTAATATTCGTGTCAGCCCAAGGCACGTTCCCTTTGCAAACAGCCAATGACATCATTAGGCTTAGAAACATTACTTCGCGTCGGTCGCTCGTAATATCCTCCGTAAGTTTTGCGATATCCCTCACAAACTTCGCGGTGTCGACACTTATACGACCCAGTGTCCAAAACAATAGGCATGAGGTGGTAGCTCCTTGAAAACTCAAGATACTTTCTTCGCTTTTCTGAGTCCGTGTGTTCTGCGACCCATCCGCACTCGACAGAGCTGTAACAAGCTATGATAACACCGCCGTTCACAGCCGTTATTATTATTATTATTGTATATCTGAAGTGTTTATTTGATTCATGATCAGCTGATCTTTCAATAATGCTGCTGAAATCCGGGCCAGTCTTATTAGTTTTACTAGCTTGCTTTATTTTAAGATAAGTGTTGCTTGTCAGTATTAGCTGATATACATTAATAATAAGAGTGTTCTCATTTTTACCATAATTTTTTTTTATTTACCCAATCTACAAAATCTAAGAAAATTTGCATCGAAAAAGTTTGTGTCGCACCGGGACCAATGCCACGTAATAAAAAAGAACAATTATATTTCAGTCACGCCGACCTTTATATATTGACTGAGATAAATTGAAAAGAACAGCATTGGGATAGTGACACTACTTCGAATGAACTGGCAGAAAATGCATACTTCTTACGAAAATGGCGTTGGTTAAGTGTATGCATACTATTATTTTATTTTGACCCTTACTGTCATTACAAACGTAGATCCAACTACGTTGATATATACCATCTTATGGCAAGGTTTTATCTATATAACTTTGTTATGTTAACACCTTGGAGTGAACTGTTGTCTCTGCGTGAGCGTGTGGTCTCGGGTTCTTTAACCCAGTATTAGCCCAGTTCTATAATGTGCCCCGGACAGATGCTGCGTTTCCTCGTTGAATATCACGAGGCAGCCTCTGACGCAAAATCTGATCCACTTGAGTCTCCCGTCAAAATGTTAAGTCTTCTACCCAGGCGCTGAATCAGCTGGAGTGTAAGAGATCCTGGTCCGCTCATTGTCTCGAAAGCCAACGGACAAAATTGATGCGGATAACCAACGCCAGAGTAATTTCTGCCCCTTCTCCAGCCTCATCCATTTTCTCCAGCCCCTTGACTACTAACGGCTCGAAGCCTGGCTTTATCAGCCACGGTAGGGGCTCTATCAGTCAAGATTGCTAATCACTTTTCTTGATTAAGAGCGCACAGGGGCTGTCCAACTGTTCTGCTTAGTCCTATCATCTGAAAGGAAGTCAAATAAAGACGACAATCTGTCGGTCAGTTCTTGCAGCTCTACGTTATAAGCTTCCCACCTATTTGTATCCAATAATACCCCAACCCTGTCCGCAGCCTGGGTCAATGATGACACGATTGCCGGTTGTGCCATCATGACCGCGACCGGCGTACCTAGGCTGCTTAGAGTGATCGGAAGCAGTACCTGATCTCTTGCCACAGCGGTGAGCTGAAGATTTAGTATCTCCTCTAACGTGCCTAAGCTAAGATCGTTAAACGGCTGTAAAAGTTCAGGCGATGACGACAGGTTGCAGCCTCTAAAACTAGGTGTGTCAACCTCGTGGCTGAAAAGCAAGATCTAAGAAAAAGCAGGCCGCAGTGGGTCTCCAATTGTGGTAGTCTGCCTGTGGCGAAGTCAAGTTTGCCTTTCCGGCCGGTTAGTGCTTTTGCAATCCCATCCGGTACCACGGGCGCACCTAGCAGCGTTAGTTCAACTTTGTTAACCCCGCGATAGCCAGGGAGTAAGCCAAGGAGTTCCGTTAAATCGAATGGCTCAACTCTGTTGTAAGCTGTAACGTATACTTCATATTTGCCCGGGTCCAGGGTCAGGCCACTATTGACACCAAAGGCAATGACCTTTCGAATATCGTCCAGTTCTGTCGGGAGAGTTGTCCGCCCAAAACGCCGTCAGCTAGGTACCAGGCATTAAGGGAGGATCGCAGTGAATCCACCAATTTCTTGATAGATAGACAGATAAGTGGATGATCCAGGGGATCATCCTGCTGAACTACGTCAATTGCATTTTAGATTAAGTTGGCCTGGGTCGTGAGGGGTCCCTCGTCAATACACCCGTTCTACTACGGCCGTTTTGTTCTTGGTGATTTCATATGATTCTTATCATCATATCAGGCAGAATAATGCATTAGATTTAGAATCTAAATACGTATTTTCAATCAAGTAGTAACTTAGTAGAGGTCAGATCTTCGATAAGAACCGAACAAGAACAGTTTTAACAATAGTACCACAGACAATCATCGATAAAAATAACACCAATAACAAGCCACGATGGCAACAACAAATGGCAACAATAACAGCCACGATGGCAACAACAAGTGGCAACAAAAAGAACAGCCACGAGAACAACGACAACAATTAAACACCGACAACAATGAAACAACGACAACTGTATCACCAAGAACATCGCTGACAACTATTAACGCCGGTGAATTCGGCATCGTATGTACAGGAATACAAGCAATACACATTGACAGACGGGCGAACGGTCGGTTTAGGATATGGCCGCATGACCTACGTTGGTTCTCATGTGATGTTTGTTATTTCGTTTCAGGTAAGCGTGTCCTTATATGGCTTTTAGACGGCCGCCTGCTCTTGCCAATGAATGGGCGCCCAATGATGCGGTGAGATGGGTGAGGTGTACTTACCTCCCTGATGAGATGCGTCATATCACATAGTTGAACAGACCGATATGAATTGACACGCACACGAAGGTAAACGGACGTTGTTTCCGTGATAAACGCACACCTGCTTATGCTTGTGGATGCGGCCGCTTTATCAAATTTTTGATGAATCGTGACGATCAAATAGTTTTATATATATATATATATATATAAAATAGCTAACCGCTATACGAGCTATACGTATATATATATACCGGATCCAACAAATGAAAGTGTCAAACACCACCTTAGGTTAGAAGTTTAAAAATGCTCTGGTTCGCATATTCAAAAGCTCTGCTGTCCCCTGTCGAACGGTTGAGCGCCTTGCCGACTCGTTGAATAAGTTAGGTCCCACAGCGTTTCAAATGCCAGCAGACAGAAGTCGGGGGGGGGGGGGGCAACAATTGCATACTTTTTGCACGTATTAGCCTCCGCCAACATAGACGCATGGCCACCGTGTTCCTATCGCGAGCCTACCATTGAAGGGGCTAATGAGCCAGTAATGGTTGCATTCCATGTCAGAATGCAATTTATTTCGAAACACATAAGGACCAGTCCGTCCGGTCTCTGTCCCTCATCTCTGCAGAGGCCAGGCGGCTCGAGAATGCAAGGAAAACCAGGTGATCTTAAGGCTCGACTAAAATGGCTGCTAAGTGTTGCGTGTCGGGCTCGACGACCTGAGAGAGAGACCGTGCAGTCCCACTAGACAGCCGCATCTACAATACGAGATCTGCTCCTAGGCGTAACCCCGAATTATGTTGTTTTTGTTGTTGATTTTGTTGTTGTCGTTGTTGTTGTTGATGTTGTTGTTGTGTTGCCGTTGATGCACCAGCCGAAAATGCTGTTGCTGGGGTATGCCGAGTGAGGGCCCTAGCTTGCGCTGCCTATGGCGACAATGGTGGTAATGACGGTGATGATGTTGGTGCCGTTAATGGTGTTCTTCCTCCTGGCGTAAACGTTTCTGCTCTGCACATTCGTATTATTTCGACCATTGTAACAAACGTGGCAGAATAACAAAAAATATTTAATCTGTTCGCAGCAGCGCTGCTTTTGGCCTCACTAGAGGTGTATGAACCGTGAGAACTTCTTTCACTTTTTTACACTACTTGTACACATATATATATATATATATATATATATATATATATATCAGGGGCAGCCCGCCCTCTTCTGTCTGACGACGTTATGGTCGATTAACCAGCCGCCACAGCGTCGCTACGGGAGAAACACCCCCCCGCGCAACCGGACTTGTGTTGGCGGTCTCCTCCCCCTTCACAACTTTTACCGTCTTCTACCTCGGTCGAGGATATTCACTATACGATGGGATCATTTTCAAAGAGCTCGAGCGCCGGTCTGGATTTCATCAGACCTCGACTGCTACAGGACCTTCTCTCACCGACTCTTGGCTGCTCATCCGACGCACTTAGCAAGGCCCTAGCAAAGGTGATCGATCTACTGCGATGGGGAGCTCCGCATCCAAGGTGGTGTCCTCTTATCTTCGGAGCGAGGCTGTTTGCACTAAAGAAGAAAAACGGCTCGTTTAGACCTATCGCTTGTTCATCGGTACTACGCAGGATCGCGGCGAAATTGGCAGTAAGGGACTCTAAAGATGTTATCAGCCTAGCGGTTGGGCCTCACCAATTGGGTTTCTCCACCAAGGGGGGTGCTGAAATAATGATTCACGCTACCAGGGCTTTTATTGATTCTCGGCCCGATCCATCCGTGCTAGTCAAACTTGATTTTAAAAACGCGTTCAACACCGTAAGAAGGGACCATTTGCTGAAAGTGGTTAGAGATGAGACCCCTGCTATTTATCATCAATTGAAATTGGCTTACGGTGCTCCATCGCACTTGGTCTTGCCCTTGGCACTGTTGACTTCAGCTGTTGGGGTTCAACAGGGAGATCCCCTCGCTCCCCCTCTGTTTTCTATTGCCGTTAAAGACTTGGTTAATTCACTTAAAAGTCCACTCAATCTTTGGTATTTGGACGACGGTGTCATTGGAGGTAGCATTAGTACAGTCTGTGAAGACTTATAGATACTTAATTTCACCACATGCAGCGGTTTGGACCTGAACCCCGTCAAGTGTGAGGTTCACATAACCGGCTCAAGTACAGCTGACATATCCGCTATACAGAATCTACTTCCAGGTTGCCGCGTAACAGGCGACGACTTGGATCTTCTTGGCGTACCCCTGTTCGCTCGCCACCTTGGACCGGCAATCGAACGCGGGAGGGAAAAACTTGAAATTGGCTTTAATCGTCTTCCCCAGCTGGGCGCTCACCGGGGGGTTGTACCTCCTGCGTTTATGCTTCTCTGCGTCGAGGTTGAACTACCTGTTCAGGGGAACCAACTGTTCAGCCTTCTTGGCCCAGTTGGAGGAAATTAACTTGAAGATGGGTTTTGCGTTGGAATCTATACTCAACCTGCGGTTGCGAGACGATTCCCTAGTTCAGGCCTTCTTACCGGTAGCCAGAGGTGGACTGGGCCTGCCTGAAGCAGTTTCTCTTTCAGTCGCAGCACACATCGCCTCCTTACATAGGATGTCGACGAGTCTACACGAATACTAGTCGGGTTGAGGTTAGGAGTAGACCTAGTCTCCCCACACCAGTGCAGGTGCGGTGATGAGGTCGACTCCCTAGGTCACCATGGACTTTCCTGTCCGCAGAGTTCAGGCAGAATTGCACGCCACTCAGCCTTGAATGAAACATTTAGCAGAGGGCTACGGTCGGCGGGCTACCCATGCATTTTAGAGCCTCCCGGCTTAGTCAGAGACGATGGAAGGAGACCTGATGGAATGACCCTGACTCCCTTTGAGCGGGGCCAAATGCTGGTGTGGGATGCGACCGTAACCGACTCTTTAGCCCCTTCAATGGTCGGTGCGGGCGCATCCCGCCCTGGACACGCGCCTAGTGGAAGCAGCCAAGTGCAAAAAGTATTCAAGTATTGCTTACCCACACTTGTTCTCACCCCTTGCGTTCGAGACATTGGGGGGGCCTGGGCTGCTCACGAAGAAACTGCTCAACGATGTCGGGAGAAGCTTGGGGCTGGCTATAGGAGACAAGAGGGCGGGCGAATATTTACTGCAACGTCTGTCATTGGATATTCAGAGAGGCAATGCCGCTTCGGTGAGAGGCACCCTGGCTAGGTGGACCAGCCCAAGCCTGGACCTAACGCCTTGAGTTAAGCCCCGAGCGGGCTGTGCACATGTTCTTACATCACAAATGTATATCTTAATACACATAAATAAATATACACACATATATATAGGTATATATATATGTATATATATATATATATATATATATATATCGTACACACGTACAACTCTTCTGGGCAGACTCCATTGACGCAATCCGTTTATAGACGGTGTAATATAGATGTAGCTAGCACCCACGAGTTTTTCCAGTCCATCTGTGCGAAACTGACGAATTAAGAAGCCAATCCTAATGCAATGAGCGTATTCAACGTAGAGTGTCATGGGACCATACTCATATTTCGTAGAAGTAACTCAACAATATATCAGTTCAAATAAATGGTGTGCAATGTGCTTTTTCCAACAATAGGCGTTAATAAAGTAACACATACTAATTCCTCTTACAAGTGTGCCCTCCCTCGTCTGGCTGGTCCTAGTCTAGTCAGTGGTACACGCATTGCTTGTCCTCGGCGGCGGCAACGTATTGCCGCAGCGCTGTACGGAGTCTAGCACCGCATGTTTGCAAAGCGGCCACTATCGCTGTCTAAAACAGTCTACATGGCGGAGTGTACATGACGGATTTTCATGACCCGACAGGTCTGATTCTCGAGCGTTCGCTAGCTCCGAGAGAGCGCATAGAGCGCTTGCGATGCCGTTAGTTTTTGTTAAGCCAAGGCGCAACCGCCATGATGTTTTCACCGCAACGTTTCTTCACTATTACATACATATTTATATTTATATTATTTCAGATTTAATTGTGTCCTTGAGTTTTTCTTGCATATTTGCTCCCACAAGCCGCACCCGTCTTATCGCTAGCCGCGTTTACGCGGTGACGAGTAGCAAGTGATTAAAAATCAGAGCCAGTGACAACAACAGCCATCTTGTAAGAATGGCCTGTAATAACGAGGTCCCGAACAGGAGCGTTCCACAAGTTATCACATAATTTACCATCTATTCGTTAATCTACCGCCCAGTCAATTGGTCTCTGCGTATGCCAAGCTCCGCGGTGAGACAGCGGTTTTAGTTCGCGGAGAAGGGCTCTTCTGTGGAAGGGCAAAGG
The DNA here is from genome assembly GCA_003439945.1 of Dermanyssus gallinae. Taxonomy (NCBI): domain Eukaryota; kingdom Metazoa; phylum Arthropoda; class Arachnida; order Mesostigmata; family Dermanyssidae; genus Dermanyssus; species Dermanyssus gallinae. Next base: position 44,530 of record QVRM01002334.1, read on the forward strand.
GAGCAACCGATCAGGATAATAATCACAGCGGCAGCAGCAACAGCAACAGCAGCAAATTATATAAGGTACGCTGGTCAAGCTGGTTTTGAAAGAACGCTAGTTTTTGTCCCCACGTGTTTATGACACGTACATTAGTATACATAAGGATGTATAGTATCGGATTAAGAGCATGAAAGAACATACGTTTTTGATATGAAACAGTTCAGCTCCCCTTGAGGTAAACGTACTTTCTTGGGCAATGATTGCTAGCGTATCGTCAAAGCCAATGATCATTTTTTTAAAGCTGAACCCTAATAACGCTAGCCTAGGTCTGGCCATATATACATTATATAGTAGATATTTAGAGAAAAATAAATATTTTACAAGAAGCTGAAGTGTCTCTATGCCTCGTGAGATAGAAGTTGTGTGACCATGTATAGTTGTGTGACCATGTATGTTTGGGCATAATTTGGGTGTTACTTTCGAAATCTCCCGTCGAATATTTTCATTTCGCTCGTGATGATGGCTTATATTATTCTTTAAAAAAACCCACAGAAAAGTCCAGGTACGTCAGGTTGCTTAACGAGGTGGCCGGAAAAGGCTTAGCAACGATATTTGTAGCAGAAGTATCTCCCTGTTTTAAAAACAAATGTTTATTGTACAGCTCGAAAGCGCACCTTTTTGAGATATATCCCTGGTGAAATGGTATAAAACGGCGATATTTACAAACAACTTGTCGTCAGAGCCCCCAAACCTAAACAATTGATCCTTGCCGCATCATATATATATGTTACAAAAATTACTCAGGGTCCGTTTCATACATATCCGGGTAGCGTTCCGCTACTACCTGTATGCTCCACTACGACTTTGCTATTTGTTTTAGATCTCCGATAGACCCTACTTTGAGATTTGCCTTCCTGCTGTATTTGTCTATCTATTATATATTCACATATAGTTTCGTTCATTGTGTAATCATGAAAAAATCCTCTAACTCTTTCATCCGACAGCCCTTTACAGTAATCATTAAAAGTTTAAGCCGATGTCATCACACCTACCAAGGTGTTGCTATTTATTGAGCGACGCTCATCGGGAATAGAGTATAAACCATACCGCTGAGAGTCAGCGGTCATACTGCTGTTGGGGAGACTATCTCACCATGTCCGGCCGTCGGTGTCTTGATGAGATGCCTCACGGCGATTCTAAGCATGCAGGGGACGGATAATACTCGCAGTCGCGGGCTAGGCAAGCTGTTCGCCAAACAAATGAGTGGTTAACGACTGGCACACTGGCAGTTTCGGGCGGTTGAATGGAACCGCGACTCCGTAGGCTGTTTGATCGCACGTGGTAGTATCTATAAATCAGACCATTGCGTAGGATATCTTTAAAAAGACGGCAGTCAACACGACGCTGGTACTCCGCTACACTTGGGATTACGGCTCTGTCACGCGTCAAGTTGCACCTTCTTGAAACTCTCTTTAAAAACTTGTCCTGAAAACGCTGCAGCAAACATATATCCTTGTCGTAGAAAGGTGCCCATACGTGAGCTCAACGTGACCATTTTGGCACTACGAGGGCTTTCGAGAGGCGCAGTTATTTGGAGGCATTTTGTGATAAGAATACTCTCAGTATAAGCTGAGTCGAGAGGCAGCCTTTACTGAGTCGGCAATGTGTGCCCGAAACTTCATATGCCTATCCATCGTAACTCCTAGGTCCTTGTAGCATGTTACCTTAGGTATAGGGAAATATTTTAGCTGAGACTTGAAGTTGTCGGGAACTGTCTTCAGGACGGCGCACTTCGGAACGGAGATTACCATATCATTTAGCTCACACCAGATGGCAATACTATTAATGGCTGCTTGAAAATTCAGGCGATCCTTGTGTCCTCTAATCTAGGCATATATTTTAAGATCTTCTGCATACATTCTGTATGTTATGTTTAGGTCGCGCAGACGTGCACCCAAGTCCTGAGCGAAGATTATAAACATACGTGGGCCTAAGCAGAAGCCTTGAGGAACCCCAAAAGGGCATGAGCCAGCACCGAACCAGGATTAGAGGTCAAATTCCAAGCGCCGTCATTTTAGACAAAGGAATTTTATGATTTACTGTGTCGAATACATGCGAAAAATCAAAGTAGACCGTGTTTATGGGGATGGCTCTTATACGCGCGATAGCCCAATCATGGCAGGCCTCGAGAACTTGAGTTCCAGTGGAGCGTCCCTTTTTAAACCCATGTTAATGTGGGTCCAGGGGTCCATAGGATTTATAGTAGATAAACGTTTCATTGACGATATTTTTTTTCCATAAGAAAGCACAGAAATATATAATGGAAAACAACCTCCTTAAACTGCTTTTAATTCTAGGCACCATGATGACACCTTCTGTGTTTCCATTTTGTTTTATAATTGGCCTTCCAGTGTTGAACCGCAATTTATAATTTTGTTCCAGTTAGACGTTAAACGCGTTCTCAAAATAACGGCACAAGGCGTACTGATTCTTTATATAAGAACAGTTTGCTATTTTCGTTTTTGGACAGGTTTTTTAATGAACTACGCTTTTCTTCGCCAGATGGAGTTTAAATTAAACCAAGACAGAAATTAGAGGTTGAATGTAAGGCAAACGAATGTAGGATTATTATATAGCGATGATTAGCTCGACATGGTCCTGAGACATTCAGTTTGCCTGCGTTTTTGTTCGCTGTTGTGACTAGTTGCGTGTTTACTATAGTTTTTGTTGTTGCTTTCGTAATTACTGTCGGTTGTCATCGTTGAGGAAAACCCAATCGCAGAGCTAATGCAAGAAACGCAAAAGCTTCACAAACAAGGCAGCCTGTGGTAGTCATCAGTGATCGCTCGTGTGTCTCTATACTTTTTTTTGGTGTCTGCATATGATCGTCCACAACGTGTAACAAGACACAGCAATCAGCAAGACAAACACTGGATGTGTAACGCCATTTTAGCTTCGTGCTTGCTATCGACTGGCGTTCCTACATAGTCCTTTCGTGGGTTTTTGTTTGCTGCAACTGGAAATTCATTTTCGTCCTTTTAGGTTCCTCCCTAAACGCACCGCGATTGGGCAGTATGAGGACCTCGCCACGCACCTGCGCATAAGTAAAGGCTGAGCGAAACCTTTGGCCAGTGCGTTCAACAACCGCGTAGTACCCTGAGGAAAGCATTTAATCATTAAATAAAGCCGTGCGGACCTTCTTGTATGTTCCCGTCCTTGGACCAGTCATCTTGAGTCGTACGCTTTAACCTTGTAGGCACCATAATCAATTTGCAATAGATTTTATTCTCACCGCCTTGCCTTCTTATCCACTCTTACGGTTGAAAGACGGGTGTTGTAAATTAAGATCTCGTTAATCATGTGTATATCCAGATTTATCGCCAATGTTGTAATTGAATAGAGCGTATTCTATCACCCGCGTGTACCACACACCTTTTTCCATTGTCTATTATAGACAAGCTGGTGATGCAAAGCTTTACCATAGCAAACACGTACTGCACATAAAATATCCAGTTCATACGGGCGGGGCAGAGTCTACATGTCTACGAGACAAACCAGGGGGAACGGCCAGCAACTCTTACACGAGGACTTACGGATTTAACTGCGCCCAACACGTACGCTTTCAATGCAATAATTTTTAAGCAGCTCATTTGCTGATTTTGCTTAGAATATTTTACATAGCATAATATATAGGGCGACATGTGTATTTAGTTATACATGCCAAGCGAATAATAAATCAATCATATAATGGAACAGATATCAACGAAACATTTTAGATGTGTTTTTGAAATGCCCGCTGCGCCTCTGAGAAATCTACTATGCTTATAAAACAGACATTCATGTAAGCGCAAGCGACTAAAATTAAATTTTTTTTAAAGAGGTTGTTTCAAGCGCAAAATAATGTAGAACATTCGAGAGCGTCGTAAAGTGATCATTGTTTTTGTTATTTGCGTTCTTCGAAAAGAACGGCAACAAACATTTTATTTACTGGCGGTAATTTTGTATTAGTTGAAAAATTGCTTTAGTGCTGCGAAAACTAGATTCGAGGAAGACAGCATTTCTGAAGTCGTACTTCAATTTATCCGCCAAGTCCCGTTCCGGCAGTTTTTTGGTGACTAGTGTACGACTCACATACCCACTAAACCCAAATTCCTCCCCACCCACCCAGGCTCGGTACTACCTTGGCATGACTTCATTCTAGAAGAACCCATTCTAGAAGGCCTATTACGCTCGAGGGAAACCGCTTGCACGAAACTCTGGAACAGAAATTAGGCACAGCCTTCGAAATGTGTCACACAACCATCGTCACTCGCATTTGCGTCCATGGTTTCGTGTCAACTCTAAACCAATGGGTGCCTGGGTCATGATTTCAGCAAGTATCACAACATGTGTAGCGTCTGGCAAAATGCTCATGTTGGCTTGCCAAACACAACGAGTGTCCGTTCTTGGATCGCATTGCTACCTGTGACGAAAAATTGGTCTTTTACAACGGATTGGGAAACGTGGGAGGTTCTGGTGCACTCCAGTCCAACCTTCCCAGATAACGCCAAAAAGGCTAATCTTTTCGCTCGAGATTTTGCCAGCCCCCAATACTTAGGTACCATCTTATTGCTTATAAGGCTATGAGTTCACTGAGGAACTGCACCAAGCTGCTGCACAACATTCACTACAGCCTCACTGACAAGTTAGTCGATTTACTATCTGTGTGAAGTGTGTATAGTAATGTGTACCTTATTTTCAATATAACCTGGCAAATATTTGTTAGAGGTTTTAATTCTGGTCGCGGTAGCGAAGCGAGCTAGCTGCATTAGTAGTGGGAATAGCTCGGAGTGAGACCGGTCGACTTATATCGACGCATGTAAAAACCAAAATGTACAAATAAGTGTATGAAGTATACGTCTAGTTCGATCAGTTTACTTTGAAAGTAGATCTGCCAAGAGCAAGCTGACATCTAGGCTTATCTGATTTGCATACACAACGCAAGGTACTAACCACTATACGATCACGGCCACATCTTCTAATTACGTCATCGTCCTCAAAACGTGGGAGTGCAAGTTTGCTGAAATCGATGCGGAATTTTAGTACAGGAGCAATGCAAAAACAGACGTGAAAAGGGCCGAGCGGATCTAACCGCTATGTGGTGACTTGGTTCGCCGTGCATAGTTTTCACCACGTGCTGTGCGCGACCCCCGGGTTCTATGATCCCTCTCATGAACTCATGTGTGTGTCAACGTTGTAGACTACCTTGCGGTAGATACCATGCTGTCTCCTGTACTCTAGCCCCGTCTCTAGCTAGTCTAGATAACCAAGCTTGCGTCGTAGCTTCATAGCTTTTACATATCTATTATTTTATAAGTCCAAATGTGTGTATGTATACATATGCATATCTTTTAACTGTACTTTTTCTACACAACATGTGTGATGATAAATCTGACTGAGTTGCATACACATAGTCAAACGTGCATAATGTTGCATTTACATACAAAACTATATCTAGGTGGTGAGGCTTAGATATGTGTACTGTACTAGGCTGTTTACATGCGTACAAGACGGCCATTATTAACTAGTTGCAAATGCACTCTAAGAGGAGAGACTCAAGTCGACGTATGTCTGGGCGGTCAATTACGACTGTGCCTTAAGCTAATTTTGAAAATATTTCGCTAGAAAACTTAGTTAAGTGCTCACGTGCTAAACATATAATTGAAACAGACAAAGCGCGCACACGCCATATATGTATATCATCAATAGTTTCAGTATAGCAAAATATAGTCTCCTTCGTTTATAAAAGGATATCACCGGGTTGCAGATTGTTTGGCCAGCGTGAGTTTGTTTGAGGATTCTCCAATCAAAGGCATTGTTGACAATACCGAGCACAGCCGTTTCGGCAAGTTGTTTGGCCGGATGCTGAAGAAATTGCTCAACGGGGGGTAGCTGGTAGATTCTTTGAACGTGCGCATAGGGATGCTACTGTGGATAGCAGCAGTTTATGGTAATGCAGTTATATATATATATATATATATATATATATATAGATATATACATATATATATTATATATATATTACAGTTTCCCACAACGCATCTTAGAAAATGTCATTGCACATATTTGCATAGTTTCACACTCTTCTTCGAAACAATAACATGATCCAACTTACCGAATCGAAGCTGTATATAATTGGTTGCTCGACGACAATTCAATGCTGCCTTGGCCTAACCGTAAGGCTTAAGATTGTACCAATGTTGAGCTACAGCCTTAGCAGGACGTGGGGCCATCTTTCAGCGGCAAATTTTGCACAACTAGAAAGACGCTTCACAATATATTTGAAGCGCGTTCTTTGCTTGCCGCGGACGGCAAGAAACCGCGTTGTGTACTTGCTAGCGGGCTGCGGACCGGCAGTGGGAACAATCAGAGTCGGGCTTAATTCACTTTTACTTGGTTATTACTGAACCACTTCAGCAATTTTTGTTAGAGTGGCAGAGAAAAGTGATCGAGGCCTCGGCTGAGGTAGAGCAATTAGATGTGTACCACGCCAGGGAGCTTTGGGATGGAATGGCATGCACTAGCCGGCACGTGTACACAAGGTACATTGTGCATGGCTATCATCCCTTGTCGTGTTCGACTCAAGGATTTCACCAAATTGGCGATCAATGTCGTTGCCGATTCTGCTCGCAGATATGCGCTAAATACCACGCAGCAAGCTGCCAGAGGCAACGGTGGTCTTTGCATTTTTTCGCCCGGTGGGACAGTCGCTAAAGTGTTCAAATTGTATATAATGATGACTGTATTGTACTTATGTACCATCTTGAAACGCCTGTGAACAAATAATCAACCAACTCCAGTCAACGCAAGCCACTTAGACGTCGTACAAGTGCCCAGAAAACAAGTGGTTACGAAGTGGTCGAATGCATACGTATAGTTAGAGTTATCAACGACTCATCTGCTTGCTTCGTGCGACTACTGTCTTAGAAACCGACCCATACTAATAATAACCCTAAACTCATAATTGGAATAAAGTGAGATAGAACGTTCACAACGAGATAGTATTACTTTTGTTTTCCTTCCGTTGCTCAGGTTGTGGATACTATATTTCTACACTTACTGCCACTTTACTGCCGCTTGTATTGGCTCTAGGTTGCCGATGATAACCCAAGCAGATTGGCACTGCTCACGCTCAAGTGTCAGCTCAACATGTGAGAGAGGCAGACCCCTTTGCATCGACTAAGCTCTGCCTGCACAGTTTATGATTATGGGAAAACGATTAGTGTGGCCTCAAGCCTGGTGAGTTGTCCGTTGAGTGCAACATTTGACAGGTGGGCCAAATGAAAGCAGCAACAAGGGAGTGCACACCTCTCTATTGGATCGACGTTTATCGATAGCTGTGCTTAAGTAGGCACAAGTGGGAACATGATGAAAATCTTGAAATGATACTTGATGACACACTTCCTCTATGCATCTGTCAACCTAAGTCCGAAGCAGTAGTGGCGATGCGTCGAACCGAATCATGCTAGGTTAGAATTATTTGTTCTTCGCTGACTGTGAAATCGGGTGAAGCATTGCAGTGCTTGTACGGTGAGCTCTAGGAGAGAGCAAAAATGTAGTGCCCAAATAAGTTAAGGATGATGCGTACGCTAGAGATGGCTAGAAAGCTAACTACGAAAGTGTGACATGAAGTTCTTCCCCACCACGCAACACTCTCAGAAGTGGGCTCGGCTATCCCTCTCCCCTGATTAACGTTGAAGAAACTACCTACGCGGTTTATTCGAAAGTCATAGGTGGATATATAGATGGATCGCGCTTCAAGGTTTCAGCCCGGTACAAACGCGTAGCAATCTGATGAGCAAAATCGGTCGACCACACCAGAAAATTGCTAAAGTTTTTTGGACACACGGTTGCTGGTGGCATGCCTGGAACGCTCATTATTATTATTATTATTATTATTATTATTATTATTATTATTATTATTATTATTATTATTATTATTATTATTATTATTATTATTATTATCTTTGCAAGCTTCACGTTTTTAGCCACAGCACAGAGCTAGCATGTAATTTTAAAGTTTATATTAAATTGTGTTACGCACGGCCCGTTCCGTTACCAACACTATATACAGTGGGACTCGTGCTGCTAAATCATTCGGGCATAATTTGCCCCGCAGTCCCAGGTCTCTACAGGGAACGTTAATGCACCGAGCGCCGAATAGGTTAAATTGTCTAGCATTTCCCCTAGGGTCATTGAGGCAGCATATCCCCTGGCTCTTAGCAGCGTCATGGCTTGTTATCTATGCTCAATAAGCATCACTGAGATAAATTTTGATCAACAAGTTGAATCAAATTAACGACACCTCGACAGATAACAACCGAGGCTAGTGCGCTGGCGCTGTAGATATTGCTGGAACTAATATCAGTGTTTGATAACGTAGTTGTCGTTTCTTGTTCATGCTGTTGTTGTTGCTCTCGTTCCCGTCAAAAAACGAGTTCTGACACACCACTGGCTGCAAACCAACAATGATAGCAATCCTAGAAAAGAAGAGCTATACACGAATCATAAAAAGTAGAATTACGGAGTGCCATTTACCCGTCTAATGTGAGTCGCTCATCCTGCATGTACTGTATTCCCGCTTCTCGCCTTATTTGGCCGCCTAACTAGCCATCTCGATACCACCTCCTGGTTTTCAAGTTTTCTTCATTTCGCTTTGCTCTGTTTCTCCGGGTAGCTGTTGTGGACGAAGAAGTAAGTGGTCGTCGCCGTCGTCGACACACCCTCAACGACACTTCATGCTGTAGTATCACTATTGTTGGCTTCGTACATTCTCCTTGACTGGGCTGACTTTCTTATCGACGATATAGGTGGTCTCCAACGGGTTGATTATCAATTTCGGGTAACGCGTTGCAAAGTATATATCTTCTTGCGTGTTTGATTATTTTCTTGGGCTCGTGCTTAGTCTTCCATTTCTTATTATATATATATATATATATATATATATATATATATATATATATATATATATATATATATATATATATATATATATTATATATATAAATATATACATATATATTTATATATATAGGGGGGAAATTAATTGAGTTTATTAATATGAGCTAATTAATTTGGCCGAGCAAATTAGTGAAAATTGGCGCCGTGTTCTACTACCTTCCGTATTAACGCAATTTCAATTATGTTGGCCGCATTAATATCATATAGCTACGATATATATATATATATATATATATATATACACATACATATGCGCGCGTGTCTTTATGATGCTTATGGATCTCAGAAATTGCTTTGAATTAGCCTCTGATGTGCCGTCCCTTTCTATTTTGGCTTCACAGTTCAGTGATTTATGGAAAAGTGTTCTGCCTGGCTCCCAAACTCGGTCCGTGCGAAACGAGTGTACAGCCGCAAATCCTTCGCGCTTCGTCTCGCCTCACACACACACGAGAGTAGTGTATTGTCCGCAGAATAATGACAGCAGCTGTCACCCGCCCAACACGACGGCCGATGTGCTTTGCGTTGTCCAATTTTGCCGATCACTATGATCGGGCATAATGTCTGGCGATTAATTATCGGATACATGTACAGTGCTTGTCTCCCGACCCGATTGTCTCTACGCGACCCCGCTCGATGATCCTGTATGATTTGTGCGCGTTAGATATGTATATATAAATAAATATATATATATATATATATATATATATATATATATATATATATATATATAATAGCCAGATTTATTATAATTTAAAAGAATATATATAATGCTTCACGGCGTTATATATATATATATATATATATATACGCGCACGTATTAATTTACATACGTTCTATAAATATTTGTACGCATCAACTGTATATAAATATACAAGCATACCTATTACTAGTAGGCAATGTATGAACTATTATTAATTTGTCAGGTCAATTATAAATGTACTGCACGTGGTAACGCTCGCGGAAATACAAACGGATACTACTTACCTGGGATCGTTAGATAGTATGCCAAAAGTATTTAAAACAAGGTACATAACATTAGTCAATTCCTAAAATATTTGGTAAGTGTTTAACTTACCGTAAAAAATGTCACGACGCACCTTGTTTATGTGCGCACAGTAATACTTGCTGAGGTAGGTGTGTTTTTTACAGAATTTTTGAGCATGAAGACAAACTGATCCTCTGAGTCGATGCTTCGCATTGTGTTTGTTCGTATGCTAAGGATTAAAAATTCAAACACAGCGCTGGGTTGTAGCCGAAATGAGGAGGCAATATGTCGGATTCCGATATTTTGCTAACTTGTGGGGCCATTGGGCGTCAGGATAATTTGTAGTTTAGGCTATCAGAATATCTGCGCGGTGCTTTAAATGCAACATGGATATATAACGTAGACTACCATACTAGCTATAAGAGAGATAAAAGACGTTTATTTGTATTAAAAAAAAAGATGAGTTTTTGTATTCGATATATTGTATACACACCAGGTGAAGTAAATGCCGATAGATATCAATTTGCACATATGTCATACACCGTGTGTGTTTATGCGCATCATACCCAGATATAGATTACCGCATAGAGCTTCCACATAGTGACATATCATTAATTTGACTTTTCCAAAATCATCGGGGCGAGAGATGACGTTGTGAAATCTATGTAATGTATACTGCACAGCTAGACGCTAATTGGAAGTTCGTGCCTCTAATAGGCATCCGCTGACGTACCTCCAGTCTGGTAAAATTTCTTATCCGCCATTTACTTTTCATGTAGTTCGATAAAGGCACTTTATGCCAACCTGTTACGTGTAGTGATATGTTACCGACAACAACGTGAAAACTACTTAGACTGTCCACCAGTTATCTGTTCCAATTCGCCACACTTCGCTATGCTGTCATATTAAAGTTATCGTAAGGTAGATATGTCTTGAGATTCCGATAAATATGTTGGACATGTTAATACTGCTGGGCGTTTTAACATCAGCTATATCTGACGAAAAATTGGAATGTAGCATTATCTTAGGACGTAAACGAATGCCGTGAGAGGAGCTTCTCCTTGACCACTGTGCGCTATATTAAACAGTCCTAAAACAGCACCTATTTATAGATCATATCTAATTGCGGGGTTCATACACACGGGAGCCTCCCTCAACAGGCTGCAGGTGACAGGGGAGCTTGATCTGTCTTAAGTGGCTCAAGAGTAGATCTGGCTTTATCAGACAGGCCGCTCGCGTCGGCCCGCTATCACGAAAAACAGTTTTTCGTGTTCTGACGCGTTTGATATTCGACTTTGCCTCGTTCCAAGCTCGTACGCTTAGATCTCCAGTGACATGGTCATTGTCGATCTGTAAATAAGCGAGCCCCAAAGAGCAGTTGACAGCACAATTGGACGTTTCGTATTCCCTAGTGCACTAACTATCGCTGACTTTTCTTAAAAGCACCTAATCTTTTGGCGTTGTATTAGCCAGCATCGAAGCCATAACGTCCATAAAGAAGCTAGACAAGTCGGTTTGTAGTCACTTACCGATTTTAGGTTGCCTTCTCGGCACAATCTTTCAAGTCGGTAGAAGGTATGTCCCGTCATCTCCGTTCTTTAATTGACGACTGTTTCTTAGGTGCTGCACGGCTATTTGGCTAAACCTAATTGCCTTCCGGGCATATGTAATGCTCATAGGTCAATTTGATTGCCAATTACAAATATTTTACTTTGTCGAGCGGCTAGTTGTAACAAGCAAGGATAGCCCCACTAAGATGGCCAGCGTATATGAGCTTTGTAAGAAGAAATCTTTTTTATGAGTATTTTGGTCTTTATTGCTCTATTCTTTCTGGCTTCAGTTTTTCACAGAACAAATATTTTTTCATCGTCCTAGTAAAGGTAGCTTTATACGGGTTATTATTTTACGCATGGTAGCATGAGGTCTACGTCAGAGGTTGCTCTGCTTACGAAGGAGCAGATGATCGTGTTATGGGCTCATTTCTAGGATCAATTTTGTTCAGAATATATCTATATAAATATATATATATATATATATATATATATATATATATATATATATATATTAACTCCCGGGTATTAGTAAACCATTACGTAGCGCAGTATATAAATGCTACCCGTCATCTTCCATATAACGGCATCATAAAACGATGATGAACTATTATTTGGTCATCTTAGCCAGAATACAAGTAAGTCTATCGATTAGAGAGGAGCAGCTAGAGGAAATAATCTTAACCACATGTGGCCCCTGCTTGAATGTAGGTAACAAAGTCGGCACCTAGTCGAACTCCGATCTTCTGCGGTGGACCACACTTTATTAAGCATGTGGCGCTACGCATTTATTTGAATTGAGTTGCGATAAATAGGCACTGTCGTCTAGCCTCAAGTCGTGAACGATGATCTACCATTTTTTATTTGTTAACTAATTTTCTATTTAAAGCTCTGTGCAAACAGTTGTGCATAAAGGATCATACCTGTCGGCGTACCATCGATATATATATATATATATATATATATATATATATATATATACGAACGTAAAATTAAACGTGTATTTGAAAGATCCTACAGGAACAGTCCCAAAACACCGGTCGGTGTTGATATTTGGCTCCACGGACCGGTTGTTGCTGCGAGTGCTACGAGAGTGCTGCGAGACTACTACAATGCATGATGCCATATACGTCGTTTTTAAAATCACTGTTGTGTAGGACTCCCAAATCCACTAAGATCCAAGAACTCGTCCTTGTTGGCCCCTGTCGGAATTGGCCTCAGTACTGTCTTTTAGAAATTACTTTACCTGGCCACCTTATATTGCCATTAAGACTGTTCGACTTTGTACGGCGGCTGTTATTTTCGTGTCGTAGACAAATTCTGCAAATCTTTGTACCATACACCAGAATTCATGATTCTTGTGGAGACGCTCGGCAAGAGCTTAACGTGTTAAGGGACTTTCCAGCTTTAAGGTACGAAACAGTATCCCTCGCTTAGTATGAAAAATGCATAACATTTGTAATAGTGTCTTAGACGCGAGTTACACATATTATGTTATCGTTATCAGGTGAAACTGCTGAGAGTACACGGGTAAGAGCTTCAGCCAGACATGTTGGTGATCTCGACGGTCAGGTTACAGGACCTTCACCTGTTGCAGTGTGCGGGCCTCCAGTATAATTTCGCGATAACCACGACAGTTCACACATCTCGCTGAATTGGGGCTGCTTGCAGCTAGATGTCTGGGGGTGCCGCATTTCTTGGAGCATTTTGCACCGGTCGGCGAAGAGCTTCGGCCTTAGACACTTGTGACATAAGTTGGAATTCCAAGAAATCCAAGCGGAGGTTGGAAGGAGGAAAGAATTACCTTACCAAGCATAACTTGCGCCTCGTTTGCTATGAGAGACAATATTTTCACGTGATTGACTCCAAGTGATGATGACAACTCGCGTAGGATCTCTCCACTTTGGTGGTCGATATTGGAACTCCGTGTATTTTGACTTTAAAGATCGATAGGAACGGTATGTGTGTGACCGCCGGTAGGTTTCGTAGAGCTGAAATCGAAAGCACCCGGCATGCGTCGTCAATTCGCAAAGCCACACGATAATGGACTTCCTGACACCGGATATTCTGCGTCCGGGAGTATATATATATATATATATATATATATATATATATATATATATATATTCTCAATGGAAGGAGGGTGCGGAAACGTCTTGTTTAGGAATAAGGATGGAATTTATAAAAGTAACTATTCTGCCTTTTTTCTCCCACTTAGTTGTGCAACATTTTCTTTTGAGGGAGAACCAGTCAACGCATGAAGGGACCGATCATACCGGCGTGTTCGGCGGACTTCTGCATAATCTAAATGACATCCGACGCCGCTAGCGAACGGCGACTAGCGGAATTAATAAAGTCATAAAAAGTCGGTATGTTGTTATGAGTTAAGTTGAAGCTTCCACGTGCATTTGTTTACTGTTGTTATGATAGACTCTGCATATATATATATATATATATATATATATATATATATTGTGCCCCTCATCAGGAATCTATGAGGCGGAATGGCTCTGGCCGTCCTGTGTACGCAAGGTACATTGCACACGGCTATCATCACCTGGTATGTTCTATTCGTGGATTTCACCAGCTGAGGGACGCTAGAATGTCGCCACCGGTTTTGTTCGCAGGAATGGGAAGTATCACGTATAAACTGTCAGATGCATCGGTGTTTGTGTTTTCTTGCCCATTGAAATGGCCTCTAAGGAGCCTCGCAAACAGATAGATGTTGCACTGAATATATAGTACATATATATTTCAACCATCTCGTAATTGCAAATCATTGGCGAAATAAACCAGAATATAACTTATTTATATGTGGCAAACATTTGTACATTACGTGTACATCACATCTATTTGATGTACACGTAATGTTCAAAAATAAAACAAAGATATAAACAAAAGTAAAACCTACAACAGCAATAGTAACAAAAACACACACAGCAAGAAAAAGAAACAACAACAACAACAGGTTCATAAGCTTCTCGCATTGGTTCCTGAGGCGGAACACGTCTTCGCACGTTATTGAGTACAAGGCGGGCAGTGGGAAAGAAGCAAATACTAGATGATCATTGCAGTCTGTCGAGAAATGCCTTTATTAGCATCAGTCGCCGACAACCGACGAGGTTCTCGAGGTCGAAGCCAATGTCGGTTGCGTCTGGCCTCTAGTGATGGACGCCTCTTGCACATGAATAGGGGAGACTAAAATTCAAAGTTCAATGCTGCACCGCTTGTCGTCTGTATAGGAGGCACACACTTCTGGCTTTTTTGATGCCTGGAGCAATTCAGCCCTTTTCCAGCAATTCCTCACCCTTGCCCCGTAAATGTGGCGTGATAAGCCGCTTATACAAGCTCGACATCATTAAGCTACGTTCAAAAGTACTCGCTGTTCTCATCAACCAAGACAAATATGCACACTTCCTACACACGGACACATCTACATCCGAACACATAGACGCATGCTAACTTACGTACAGAATAAGATTATTGCGCGTAGCATATTTTTGAAAAAAGAGTGCCGTCTCGCCGAGAATTTAAAAGGATAGATTTATAATTAATAAATGCAAGTCATAAAAAGAGTTCGCTTCAAAAAGATGTGCTTCGTGCCGAGCTCGAACCCACGACAAAAAGTCGTCGGCCGTCTTCTCTACTTCGGCCCGTCACGAATAGTTTTGGCTTGTCGAATTATTATGTACCTGAACTGTACATACTGACTTATTGACTTAGTCTATTGAACTTAGACTACTCGAGCATAGGTCCAGTGGTCTCCCTGATTCAGTCGGAGAAAACCTTGGCTACCTCTAGTCTCGTCAGTCAGCCAGACGGCAGTCACGAATAAATCTGAATAGATAATTTCGTCGCGTTTGTGACATACTTCTCTTATTAAAAAGCATTCTCAAACATACTTTGTGGCGCGTCGACAGCGATATACGGCTAGGCATTGGCTCTACTCGATCCTGTCAGTATAACATTGTTAAGGCCGTACAGTATGTTTGTCAGGTGTCTATGTGGCCACGTCTGGTTTAAGTTTACGTTAACAGCAGTTTAGCACTGTATTAAGAGAACATCAGCTATAAGCACAAGGTTATAAAGCAGAGGCAAGAGCGTTTTAACTTCGTCAATTCATGCTAAAATCGCCATGCTTTCATTTTCTACTGCTAAACAATTCTCTTCAACGATAGCCTCAGGAGAAGCAGCAAAAATCTTGTTTGTGTGTATTTCACAATATGCAATTATACACTTGTGTACTTATGTAAAAACTTCGTTCCGCGACAAACCTACATTATGAGTATAATGATAAATGTACTTGCTTGAAATAAAGCATATATATATATATATATATATAGTTCTAAAATATAAATTAGAATTTATTGGGTCTGACTACGAACAAGTTTATGGCATCTATCTATTGTATGTCGAACCGGAATTAAACCTCAATTTTCTCATTATATTACAATCACAGGCCGCCTCCAACACATTAAAACGCCGTTGAAAACTATTTTTAAAAAACATTATATATATATATATATATATATATATATATATATATATATATATATATATATACGACGAGATTTGATGTACACACGCCGGTATTCGTTCGCTTGCGATTTACTGCAACTACTTAAGTGAAGCTTCAGTGGAAAGTTCATGCACGGGTTAAGGCAGCTGAGAAGCTACGTACAATCGTCGACAGACAGGGGACCGAAAGACAAAAGCAGATCACGTTTTTTCGCCCCTTTCAAATGTGACTACAGTGACCGTATAGTGTACTTTCATATGTGACCGCAGTGCCCGATTCGGTCCGACGTTTTTCAGCTCAGTTTCTCGGCCAGTCTCGCTTGCCGCTGTACTACTTTCTCCCTGCGTGACGCGAGACCATTGCCGCGCTAGCGGATGACCGAAGATGACAATATATTCATGCACTCCTACGCCCCGCACGTTCGGCATGCCGAAGCGAACGTAGCTGAGGCCTCATGGGCCCTCGTCTTCCCCCCCCCCCCCCCGCGTTCCGGTGTACCGCAATAACAATAGCAACAACAACAATAACAGCAGCAATAACAGCAATGACAATAACAACACCAACAACTACAACAATAACAACTACAACATTAAGAACAGAGAGCTGCTAGCTCGAGCAAATAGAGACATCGACGTGGTTGTGATGGCTCCTGTTGCTGTTGCGGCAGGCGCTGCCGGCGTCGCTGCTCGGTATGCTGCTTTGCGTCGGCTCTCGGTTCATCTTCGGTTCTAATTGCCGTAGATAATAATACGCCGCCCGAACAGCTCAACTGGCCCCATTAGCGGATAGATCGAACAACAACTGATTGGCAGCCATCTCGACCGGCTCGCCGGGCGGCCGGCCGCCCGTGCGTAAAGACGATCGCGCCCCGACAGTCAATGTTTTCCTTTTTGCTGCCTTTGACTGTTCCTGCTGGCCGAGCCACCGTTGTCTTGGCCAGCTGCTGTTGCTGCTGCTGCTGCTGACTGAACTAATTGACTGCACTGGCCGCACGCATATAAACGTATGTATATAAATATATGGAATCATTTTTCCAATGTATATATACATATATATATATATATATATATATATATATATATGGGACTAATTTGCCTGCTAAGAGGTCTCATCAATGATACTGACCAACATCGACGTGGCTTTATCTGGAAGTGTCGACTCGTACGGCGTCCTAGCTTTCCCACCGTGCGCCGCCCGTGCAGTGCACCGCCCTATTAACTGCTGTCAACATGTCATTGTAAGCTTTGCTTCCGTTGTTTATCATGTGTCTCTGTGTGGATCGAGAGGAGGCCGCTGCTGCTGTTGTTGTTGTTGTTGTTGCTGCACCATTCGTATTCTCGATATCATATAATGACACAAAAGAGAAGAGTGTGCATATATATATATATATATATATATATATATATATACATATATATATATATATATATATATAGATGCACATTTGTTATTATATAAAAGCAGATCTCGAGGAAGAGATGATGCTACAGAAGAGGAAGAAATCATCAAATAGTTAGGGCGGCACAGGCAGAACGACCACACCGTGTGGCGAAGATTGCCATGCGGGTAACTGCCACAATTAATATCCCCTATGATAAAGCATAATGTTTCATTGTGTGCTATTAATGCCGTCAAGTCATTGGTCATTGGCATATGGGCCACAGAATATATAATACAATACATGCATCTCTCTCTTCTTTCTCTCTGTATATGTATTGGCATATGGCATGACACTATCTGCAACTAATGATAGTAGACCGCGCCGAAAGTCGGTTGCTCCTCTAGTCCACCGGATAATTCTCCGCAGGTCTGCTGAGAAATAATCTGCCGAAGTAGATTATTTGCTATATGGCACGCATGAGGTACTTCTACGAAAGGATTCTTATCCAAAATTACGCCCTGGTGCTCCTTAACTCTCGCTGTGGGCATTACTAAGTGGCTTTCAGGGCATTTAAAAGAATTGCTATCATTCCTTTTTTGTGACGATAGTGTGAGGTCTAGCGTATCGGGTACTGTTCTATATACGCCAAGGCTTCGTTGGCCTCTCCGTTGAGGAGATATTCGTCGGTGACGGTTATGATCAGCGTCAGATAGGTCCGCGTAGGCGACTGAGTAGTCTCCTGGGGGGGATGTGGGAACCTTATACAATATAACCTACGATGAATCACGGCCTATGCCTTTGTGGGTAGATGCTCAATCTTCCACGTACAACGCTAGAATATATCGTACATAAGAGGATACGTCTTTGTCTACAAGTGCTCTGTTTTTTAGGTTCTACGAAGGTGTTCCAGGCAAAATTACACACCCTACAAAAATCGTTTAAGATAAACGCACTTCGTCTCATTGAATACTTGCCAGTGGCAATCCCTGCGCTATTAGAGCCATTAGAAGTCTGCCTAGAATCCAGCTCCCGCTCGCATCCTATGAGAGCCAGTCCCCCCCCCGTGCTACTGATGGAATAGCCAGATCGCCGAAAGCGAGCGACCTGCCACCGCTTGCGCCAGGTATCGTTTAGAGGAGTCCAGACATAGCGTAATAAAAGGCAATTCAATATAGCAAACTCTATAGAAAACTAAAAAAAGTTAGCGTACGAGGTGATATAAACATATGATTGACTGAAGTGACAGCGTATGTATAAAATACAATTGTCATTTGCAGAGTTAAACACATATATTAGTCTCTATAAAATTCATTTTTGAATTTGCCCTATTAATGCAGTGGAACTTCTAGACCGTATCGTTTGGCATTGAAGGCAAACCGTTTCGCACGTGAAATAAATCAAAATTGTATTCATTGCCCTCCCCCCCAGTAGTAGTGTTCCCAAAGCATAGGCAGATGGCGTTGCCGGGTGCTCATTCTAGCGTACGCCAGCGACTTTTGAGAGACGATTTCGTCCCGATCAGTGACGGTGACACGCTTCTATTAATTAACACGACCTTGTTACGCACGACTCTAGGCACCGTTGGTGACGTTGGCCGTTTAGGTCGTACGATGGTGGTTAGGCGATGATCAGAGCGAGTCCTTCTTATGAGCCTCAATCACTCTCGGCTGTCCGCTTTCTACGACTGGGCGCATTTTACATCTCGTGTGCTCGCGTGTACATTCCTGGCCGGTCATTCCCATGGTCCATTTGCAGGCAGCTCGCTGCGTTTTGTTCTCACAAAGTGTTGTTTGCGTGTGGCGGGGTGTATTGGAGTGCCCTTTCTGTTTGAGGAGCGCTGCAGTTGCTGCCGCGAATGATGCCGTTGTTATTGCTACTGTTGTGGCTGTGGCTGAAATTGTTGTTGTTGTTGCTACTCTGTTATTGTTGCTGTGTTGTTGTTGTTGTGTTGTTGCTGTTGTTGTTGCTGTTGGTGTCGCTGTATTTCTTGCTTACCGGCCTTCCATTCGTTCTGTCGTCCAGAGTCGGAGGGTTCAGATGGCGCAATCAGTTAGAATACTGTAGGCGGCACCGTTTGCCATAGGCTTGGAGCCGCCTGTCTGTGGGATTACAGCGCTTAGTCCTGCCGAGATATACGAGTACAAGAGGCTACCAAAAGAGACAAAAGGCGTTTGCGTGTAAGTGCCCCTTAACCACCATCTACAGCGGGAACGGACCGGAAACAACAAGTGCTCCCGCGCGTTCTCCTACCTCCGCACCTAACCGCCATTTCGTGTCAAATTAAAATTCCCCTTTCCTTCTCTCAACCGGTGTGACGTATGTAGCGTTGCGGGTTAAACACACTTAGAGGTTCTATTCGCATATATCTCTTCTGTCTCTTTCTCCGCTTTATCTTTCCCCGTCTCCTGCCTTGAACTGTTGCTTAATTGAGCAAGACGACTTAACCGCCTATCGCCTACACATAGCCCTACGCCAAAAAGCCTTGAACTCAGAAAGACATGACACGTTAAACTAGGAAAGATCGGCTAAACTGGCACTTGCAGTTTGCACTTCAAGTATGAGAAGTAGTGGAGCGGGAAAAAAAATCATATTATAATCAGTCACAATACAAACCGAACAAAGGTGCAGGCTAAGATGGTTCGATCAAAGTGTGATAAGCGTAACCACACCCTATTATTTTAATGTTGCATCGAATGTTGCATCGACTAATACCACTACTACCACCTCAGTTGTTTTAACTGACGTATCTGTAACGTAATCGTATCCATGAAGTCGTCGATTCATCCGAGCGTTGATGCCGATCAAGACCAGGTTAAGGCGTAAAGACAACAACAACAACAGCAGCAACAACAACAACGACGATCAACAAGCGTCACAACGAATAACAATAACTACAACCAGTATGAATGACGGTAACAGCTGCTAACAACAGCAGTAACCGTAACAGCAACAACAACAACACCAACACCAACAACACCAACGTCACAAACCTGAATCACCCCAAATGTTTTCAGACCGTAGCAGCGAGATTGCCTGGGGAATGCTTGCTGGCCAACTGCTATGATGATTATGCAAAAGACTTACGTTAGTGCGGCTGATCCGTCGCACCACCACCATGCTACGCATTCGCATTGTCTGTGACCTTTCGAGCGTGGACAACAGGAAAAGGCTTCTAGACGCTTCGTTTTACTTCACGTTTCCTCTGCTAGCATACGCAATAGCGACATCTGACTTTCCAGATGCGTTTTCAGACTGCGTTCAGGTATAGTAGTAATACAATCGAACTTACTGAACGCGTATTCTTTACATGTCGTGAAATGTTATAATCAACATTAAATAAAATCCTTATATATATACACATGCAGAATATTTTCTTATTTTGTTCTTAATGAAAAATAATGCATTATATATATATATATATATATATATATATATATATGTTTTTATTGGCTCATTTAGTTCTTCGGGCGTGCCTTTTTGGCTTCTTACGCGTATCTAGCAGTGGATAACGACCGTAGCACACCTGGCGACAGAAGCACCAATGTCACCATCAGCATTCTGCATAGCTTCGCTGAATGCAAAGCAAACTAGACAGGGTGCGCCGCCTTGGACCTCGCCGCGCTCTTGTCATCACCTTGCGGGTGACAATTTGGTTTCGTGTTTTTATCATCTCGAACTGGCTGACTGGTTAGAACTAAACGACCTGGCAGCATTATCGATATTTTCGATCATCGCGATATCACCAGTATCCGTAGGCGAGCCGCCGTATTTTAATTCTGAATTTCGACGCGGGCTACGTATGCATATATTATTATAGTATTAGCTAATCGGGCTTATCACACGAAAGTGAATGGGAGCTGGAATGAAACGATCATCACTACTTGCGGCGACAGTCATCTCTAATAACAGCGACACGAACAGCAACAACGACGACAATAGTAATAATAATAGTAATATTAATATAACAAAAATAATAATAATAATAATGAGAATAATAATAATAATAAGCGCCACGACCAAAACAAAAACAACGTGCACTTGTTCGTGTGAATAGTTATCAGGTTGTGCGCGCCTAATAATCATTTATAGAAAGCACATAAATAGTGGTGATAGAAAAAGTGCATTGCTAATGGTATTGCTTTTTATCAAAGACAGGTAATTTTGTAAACAACAAGACGGAAAAAAATGTACCGCATTAGTTCGATAGACCGGCAATCCTTACAATTAGTGAAAAAAATTAAAAAGAATACTCGATTAGAGGTCTTTTCTGATTATTCGATGCGAGACGTTTTCTGATACGTGTGTTTGCCGTGCCTGTGTTTTTAGCTCGACTGCCACTGTCCTGATATCTACCTTTTTGCTACACAGACTACCGTTTTTTCCATGCACACGTACCATGTTTGTATACAATATCGTGCAATGTCAGATGACTATTCTGTTATGCAAACTTAGCTTTTCTGTCGTTTTGTTAAAAAAAAACCAGTTTATGATTCCAGTTTTTATTAGCTCTAGCTTGATTATAGTTGTTACGGTGGTAAACCACAGACTTGTATCTAACTAAATCGCTTCCAAGCAACCACCTATATCAGACATCTACTTCATGTACGACCAGGGTGTGTGTTACCTTCTGTGTGGCTCTATTTTTAATCTTTGTGTCGGTCTTTTTTTGGAAATGGCGCATTCTCATGTGGGCTATTTTAACAACAAATCCTTGCAGAATGGCCAAGCACAGGACTCAAGTGCATCATCAAAGTGTGTTATTGCTTTTATGATGTGGTATATATACACTTCTGACATATTTGGTCAGGATCAACAAGTACCTGCCTACACCACGCAGGTTGATGGTAAACCCAGCTCTGAGGCAAAAAGGAATGGCATTCTCTCCTCGAGTCTCAAAAATGCTGCTGGTGTAAGATACGACAGTGTGGAATGCACGTTTGTGCCGAAAGCAAACAGATAGGCCAGAAATGCGCGGTATTTCGCCTCGCAACGCAAAGGGTCAAGTGCAAGGAGGGAAAAGCGATTTATGGTTTAGTCTGCAGGAGTCGAAGCGTTAGGCATTCTCGGCGAATTGACGGGCTGGCTTCCTTTGCCGTCAAATTGCAACGGAATGCGATCGCTGCAGTGGCTTCGCTGCCTTATCGAACTCTTATGTCTAACGATATAAAAGCTAAACTATTGCTTTATTTGAATTTTTGTTTGCAAACGCTGTTTGAGACAGCATGCAATAACCAACCAGAGAACCCAAGTGCGCCACCGAAAAGCGAACACATATAATCCATTATTTGTATGCGCAACAACATGCCAAGGTTATTCTATACTGCCTCTACAAAACAGAACATAAACCATCGTAGGCAATTTAACTTCCAATAAGCAGCGCTTCGGAATGTTTCTCCGGAGCGTAGTATGTCGCATACAACGTAGTTCACATATCCCAGTAGCAACCACAGCAAAATCTGCTGCAGTGCAAATTTTTTTCACTTGACATATTAGTCGTAGATTTTGCAGAAATTACCAGTAGCCCGCGTTGGATGCGTGATGCCAGTAGTAGGAAAATGAAGTGTACTTCGCATCCCGGGATGTAGAGTAGAACATTAGTGCATAATATACATAAACATTTCAAGACTACTCCCATTCAGTGATAGCTCGCTATAGCAATTTCACTTGTGAGATCATATATTCATGTATTATTGTAATTAATACATATCGGCATTCTTGTTCCAATTGTGCTGATTGTAATTTTTGGTTTGCTTTTTTATATTTGTTTTTCATTTTTCAACACAAAATGTCATTGCTATCAGTGCATTTTGTGTCAGCCTATGGCGCTTATAAAAGAAGCCTCGTTCCCTCTACAAAAAGGCAACGTCACGTCATCTGTCTCAGAAACATTGGTTCTCGTCGTTCGCCTGTAATATCCACCGTAAGCTTGACAATAAGCTCTGTGATACCGACAAAAATAGAAATCGGTGTTATTAATATTATTATTCCTATTATCACTATGCGAGTGTTGGCCATATCACTCATGAACAGGAGATGCATAAACGACGCCTATACGCGAATCTTCTTGAAGACCACGTTGTAATGCGTTCGGTCTCGAGTCATCTGGCGCTTATGGCAACGATGCACTTAAACTGACAAAAGAGCTTAACAAAAAGCTCTTTGATGCCACGGCAGAACCAAGTTCGACCGCGCTTCTCCAACAAAGGGTGTTATTGGAACTATAGAGAGGCAACGCGAAGATGATGTCCAGTGGTCGCCAACACTCAAGCAATAATAATAAAGCAATGTTGTGAATATTTTATAATGACTATATAAATAATTCTGATGCCTGTACATAATAATCAAAATAAACTCTTGTTCAATTTATTATTATTATTATTATTATTATTATTATTATTATTATTATTATTATTTTACTATTATTCTCTACCGATCATCAGCACAGCCCCTCGTGTAAACGTTCACCACCTGTAGATATTCTCTCTACTCGCTTACACTTGCATTATCACCCTATGACCCTACAGACTTGATGCGCCTTGAGTCTCAGCGGCAGTGTGGGGCGTTATTTGGGGAGGGGGGGGGGCACGTCCTCCCACACTGTTCGCCCAGTCCACCCCATCGCCCCCCTGTGCTCTCCACACTGCTCTGTCACCGCCTGCCGGGCCAATTGCTGGTGTTGCTTCTGGCACCGCATCGGTCTGACGGGCTGTCGCTGCTGCTACCACTTGTAGTCCTGTTGCTCAAAAGTCGATACTTTTTATCGATACGAGATGACAGACAGCGAAGTGAACGGCGACGCGTAGGCGACGAGGCAAGCAGGCCTGCCGGATCTGCTAGATCAATACTTTTTGCACTTGCCACTTGGAGGTTTCCGGTTGAGACTCGAGTCTCAAGCCGCAGCGTCTACGGTGACGCGTTGGTCCCGCCCTGTTTAGCCGTTTGCCGCTTACCGCGAGGCAGATAGAGAGGCTGTATCTCTTTAGCCTGCACTGACTGATTACAGAAGTAGTTTAAATTGCACCGAGCCCTATGTCGCTCCATGAACTTCATGTCGCTTTGTTCTTTTGGTGAAAATTAGTTAGAAATTTTCTTAATTAGAAGAGGGTATCCTGGCGAGCAGTTGCTAAGAAGACACGTGTTATTTATAATACTTGCCGCTACAGTGCACTTTACGTTCGGTCAACGGTTGTGTGTGGCGGCGTGGTCTAGAAGTGGGCTAGTGCACTAGCCATGGTTGTCATCTACCAGGGTGTCGCCGGTTCGATCCCTGTTGTTGGTCGAATTTTCTTTGAGCGATGCTCATTGAGAATAGATAATAAACCTTTCCGCTGAGAATCAGCGGTCATGCTGCCACAAGGACTGTTAGGGAAATCCTAGATATCTTAACAAATCCGGCCTTCGGTGCATTGAAGATATACCTCAGGTTAAGTTCCAAGTCCGTAGAAAACGGAGAATAGTCTTAATTTAAAAACAACCTTCTTAAAAATATTTTATTCTAGAAGGTCCTGCCTATAGGTGATTGTTGTCTGCAATGGTAAAATATTGATTTCCTTCGCCAGCGGCAGAAATTTCGGCTTTACAGCACAATGTACAGAAGCCTCTCTATCCCGCTTCTGCGCTCCTTTTCCTACGCCAAACAGAGGAAGAACACTTCTCTAAGGATAGTTCCGTTAACCGGTTGTCCAGCGTAGACGCGAACGAATCATCGCCTGTCAACCGTCCGCCCATTCAATTTCCAAGAAATCCACGCTTCTTCTTTGCTTTGTCTTTCCGAAGGAGTGAACGAAATAAGAGGAGCACGATAGGGAATGCGCAACATTTGCTGTCTTTTCTGGACGATGCCACCACTGAGGACTGCCCTGGCGCCCAGAGGAAGGGCGGCGGGCAGGACTGGACCTATGTAGTCGTAGGAAGCGTCCAGTGCAAACAGAGCGTCCGTTGCACTGCCACGTTAGGCTTTACAGCGTATGGTCACGCGTAAACTTACAGGCATACACGCAACCCTCAACAATACATGAACTGCTTTTCAACAAGGCAGCAATCAGACGGACGTCTGATTGCTTGCATGGTGCGCGAACAACGGCAAGTGACAGTGAGAAGCTATGTGAACCCAAGGAGTTAGCTAAACTAACAACGCGTAGTGACCGTAGAGAACGTGTACGCACTGTGTAGAGCCTAAGATGACCATGACGTGCTGTTTGCGACGTTCAGTATCCCGGGAACACCCACATTGGCACGATATCCTCCTAGCTGCCAGAGGAAGGCCTTCAAAATTGTCCCGAGACGCACAAAGGTCTCGGGCAAGCAGCTGCTTATGCTACGTGCAAAGAAAATATTACAATGGGCGTACCGATCGAATGAGATAAAATAAAAGCGGATGCCTTTTGGCATGTTCACCGCCAATGAACATGAAGCGAAAGAAAAAAAGAAGAAGAAAACGAACGGAAAAGGAAGAAAGCAAAAGATAAATGCCTATAAGGATGAAAGGAATGGGAACACCGTCGAGCAAATATTCGCGGCCCCTCTATCGCTAACATCGTCACTATCACTTGTATTCCCGTGGACATCGCCTTTATTGACATTATGATTCTTTCGAAGGCGTACCGGCCGGTCCAAACAGGAGACGTCCAAAGAAAAGCCCGAAGACCCGCGACCTTTTCTGCCATTTCGTTTTGACGATAGATGACTTCCTCGCTTGCTCACGGTCCCTTTCTAGCGCGCATTCATCCAGTCATCTTCCCTACCATACGTAGGGGGAGCAGTCAATTTTAGACGATTGAATGATCGACGTTATATATATATATATATATATGTGCCTAGAGACGAAAAGACTGCGACGGCAAAAGAGAGGGAGTTCCCCCATCTATTGAGCGCTTTTGAAAATCACAAATACGTATGACGTTAGTCCATACGACGATGGGGTGCCGATCGACTCGTTGTGGGATGAATAACTAGCACTGCCGGACGCAGGTCATCGGAACCCGTCTGGTGCTCCCATCTTGCTTCGAGCTTGGCGAGAAAGAAAGCGCCTCACGCCTCTACGATATACGAGAACGAGGTAGGGAATGATGACCTTTTTGGTCTTCCACGACCATATCCCTACTCTACTGGTGAGCGCGTCGTTTCAAAATCAATCACTCTTTTGGACTTGGAAGCCAGAGCACGTAGCGCTCAACACGCTAGCGTATGCCAGGAAAGCTCAAAGGTAACAACAATACTAGTTAGCGTATTTTTCCGCAAATATTTAGAAACAGTATTATGATCAACTGAAAAAGGGTAACTTTTTTGACGTTAACAATTAAGCATACATAAGTTTAGAGCAGTTTCAGTCTATACGAGTATGCATCAATATTATGCATACGTGTTCGACTGTATCAATATAAAGGCTTGTCTTCTAATGTAATGTGCATTAATCTAAGCAACTGAACGTGTAAAAGTTATGATACTGTTTGGATGTAGCTGATAAAATCAGAGGTTTGCAGTTCTTCACTCTATATTAAATCTCGTTTCATTCGATTTCATTTTTACAATATCCCAATGTATATGCATTAACGGCCAAAACCCATCAGGCGTTTGACGTAGAACGTCTGTTAAGGAAAATGTTAGTTCAACCTAATATTAATCTAGGTGGCAGACGCCAAAATCCCTTATTATTAAATCAGGTAGCGCCATAACTGTCATAATAACTGTTCAGGTCTATTGGGCAAGGGAGCATTTCAACTGCAAGCGACGACAACGGTTTCATAACAACAGTACCTATAACAACACCAAGTATACTCCTACTTAAATTGCAACACATGTGTTCCAATCTTAAGTACGTTAATTTTAAGGGGTGCAACAACATGTTTATTTTTTTAATTTTAATACTTAGTCAAACATTTGTTCAGTAACCTTGCGTGCGGTCCGTATGACTAGTGGACGTTAACGTCCCTCCTCTGTTGACACGAGCCACTATGGGAGTCCGATATCGAGAGGGAAAGAAAAAGCGGCGTACGGTGATATCACACATCGAACCACCCACTTAATTGGCACACATATTTTTTGAACAAGCTCTACCACCTCTTGAAATAAGTGTATTTATATATATCTATGGTTTATGCAAAAGTGTTTGCTGTTGTTGCCTAAAGCGAAAGCACGAATTTGCAGTAACATGCGAGCAATTTTAATATAAATATAGCACGCTCCTTTTTTAACATTGCCAACGATCGACTGACTTATCTAGCGATTCCTATTTTGTTCAGGTATTGTTTTCTGAACACAAAGAAGTTTCATTTCTCATTTTGGACGTCCTCGAAAGATTTGAATTGTTTACCAGTCAAAGCGTTTTGAAGAGACTGGAATACCGGAAAGTCCAAAGGCATACAATCCGGAGAGTTTGGTAGGTGCTAAATAAGTTCTCAGCCCAGGTCGTATATTTTATGGCTAGTGTTATTTACGTGGGACTGCGCATCTTTGTGCTGAAACATGGCTTCTTTTTTGCTCACGGGTTGTGGGCGGGTTTGGGCTAACTTTTCAAGAAGCCCACTTAAACAGCTTAGAAATCATTCCAAGCTTTTTGGCGTCCTAATGACAGTTGCTTAGTCAACTTTAACTTCTTTCACTTGTCAAGTGATAACTGATGAATATTGTTGTATTTTTAAGTGCAGAGAATAAAGTCGACCAAAATCTGGTCCACGTACGGGTTAAAATCTACTGCCACGGAACGTTATAAAGTATTTACGGCAGGTGCGTTCGTTATTGAGTCATCCTCAAGGACGGTGAAGATATTTTGGCAGCAAGGTGGGCATCTTTCTGAAACTCGTACAGCAAAAGAATCCAGATTTTCACTTTTACTTCGACTTTTTTCCGCCTTTTCAGAAACCAACTAACCTTTTGGCGCCAAAGCGAAGCCTACCGCAGCTGAGGCAATAGTGACCGCTCGATCATAAACGTGTCACCCTTTGCCATGCTGATATTGCCTAGAGGTCGCTGCAAGCCTCTGAGAAGGGTTAATACATAAACGGCAAGTGACCGTTTGGTTCGACGTATTATATATATATATAAATATATATATATATATATATATATATATATACATACGAGCATATCTTGTTGCGTGCCGGCCAGACTTCTTCTCTAAGCATCATTACACCAGCAACAAAAGCGGATATCCCAGCCAGCCAGCGGGCAGTAGTGTTGTGTGTAGCCCCTGTTCAGCTGTCTCGACAATGTGTTCATACATAGTAGTATGAGATAAATCGTTGTTTCGAACTTCGTTTCGGTCGGCTCGGCGAACTCTCGGCGCGTTCACCGACCGACCAATCAACCAACCAACCAACCAACGGACCATTGAGTTAATCGTGCACGCGCATGATTCGGTGTCAGCACAATAAGTTAATACACTTGTTATGAAAAGAACCGCGTCGTTAGTCCGGCTAAACGTATCGAATAGAGAATGCGCGCAAGAATGTATGACGCGTCGATGACGACTCGACGGGCGCCGGGGGTGGGGGGTTGTGTCGCTACTGCAATGCAGTCAAGGCCGGGTGGTGGTGGTGTGGTGGGGGTTGTAGCAGCAGCTTGGCCAGCCGATGTGAAGGCGGCGCTTTCTCGAAAATGAGTTATCCTACACACAGGACACGTCCTGCCAGCCTGGCATCGGCGTCTTCCTTCTTGTTCGTTCGTCCGTCGTCCCGGTCTTGTCGAGTCTGTCGACTTCGTCGCCATCGCGTGCGCATCCGCCAGCGTCAGCCAGTCTAGCTTCATGCCCGCGTAGTCGTACTTCGTAGCCCCTCACGACCTGGATAACTAATAATAATACGAATAATCATAGCAAGCGGTCGACTTCAGCAGTTGGCACACTTGTCTGGGTTTGTCTGTCCTGGGCGAGGAGAGCTCGCCATTTCGTATTGAGTTGCCGCTGTCCTGTGGCCTCGCTGTGCTGCTCTTCGATCTTCGCGCTGTCGTCGTGATTTTCGCTCGTTTTGTGGTGATCTTCGTCGCCGTGATCTTCATCAGCGTGATTTTCAACGTCATCATCATCATTGTCGTCGTCGTCGTCTCATTGTGGTGGCGGTAGTCGACATCGCCGTCGTCTTCGTCACGGTTTATCTGGGCCAATCTGCCAAGGAGTCTGGCGGCAGCCATGTAAGATGTCGTTTTCTCATTCTTCATTGACTTATTTCTCTTCTTGAGAGAGTCCTTGTCCTCTTCGACCTTTTCTTTCTCTCTTTCTTGTCCTTTTTGGCCTCTTCCTTCTCTCTTTCTTGTTCTCTTCGACCTCTTCCTTCTCCCTTCCTAATTTCTTCGCGCTCCTCTTCATCTCCTTGCCCTTTTCCCCTTTTTTCGTTGTCGTCGTCATCGTCATCATAGGCACGATTTCCTTCTGGCGCTACGTCTGCCACTAGCGCTTGTGCGTGCATCCCTGGCGGACTGATTCTGGGTGGGTGAATTTCGGTGTTCGACGAACTCAGTGCTCTCTCTCTGCTGGGTCGCCTGTCTGCTCTCTTGTCCGCCGCGTACGGAGGAAATGAGTCCCCGATGACTCGAGGACGGACCGAGCACCGCCGCCACCACCGTCGTTGTGGTTGCCGCCATCGCCTTTGCCTTGCCGTCCGTCTCCACCTCGAACTTCGACGGCGGCATGGGCAGAAAAGCTGCGGGTCCTTCTTCCTATCATTGTTCCTTTCTTTCCTATTCGTTGTCCCTCTCTCCCTGTCCCTTTCTCTCTCTCTTTTCCTCTTCCTCGCCTTTGGCCTGCCCCCCTCCCCCGCCCACAACCCCCGGTCCTCATCCATGACCGTTGCCCGGCTCGCGTAAGTAATTGTAATCATGCTACGCCATCAGGCCGCTTGTTCGCTCGCTCCAGGCTGACTGGCTGGCTAGCCGACAGGCCGGGCATGCGGTTCGCCGGCCACAATGCGGTCGCTCGTCCTGCGGTTTGGCAGGACGCCCTCCAGCCTAGCCGTATCCTGTCCAGCGCAGCCCTGCCCTGCCCTGGCCAGCCCAAACGAGCGCAGACAGAACCACCGATATACGGACAGACAGCGCGGCAGACTCAAGCACGATCATGCAAACGAGTAGTGGTAGCAGTAGCGTCGGCCCCAGAGATTAGCAGACACCAGCGGTGGGACGTTGCAGCTTCCGCGGTAGTACTAGTAGTAAGTAGTAGTAGTAGTAATAGAAGAAGTAGTCGTAGTAGTTTTATAAATCGGAGTAGGAAAGGCCAAGTGTCGCTGGCCGCCGAACGAGACACAGACCCGCGACAATTTGCCTTTTCGGCATCCGTTCCGTCGGTGCGCCGTAGTAGCCAGTAGATCAACAACGACAAGAACAATGAAAACAACAACAACAACAACAACAGCAACAAGAACAACAACAACAGCAACAACAATAGAGGAGAAAATACGGGAGAAATAACGGCGACAACAACAACGACGGCGGCGACGGGAACGGGAGAAATTACGGCGACGACCAGCGAAACTATAACAAAGTTGTTGGCCCGCTACAGGAGCGGCCAGCTTCGCCACGAGCAGAACTGCACACATGAGCGCGTCAGCAAATAGTCAAGCGAGTTTTACTATTAGTAGTCTAAGTATTAGCAATTGCCCTAGGAGAAATAGTGGTCAAAGAAACTAGCCTTGAAGCGAAGGGGCATCAATATATCTAACTCTAATGGAGGACAGCAGCAAATACGGTGGTAATAGCAATTGCACTGGGCACAACAACACTTCGTGACAACAACAACAACAACAGTAACAACAACCACAACAATAGCAGCAGCAACAGCTGAAGCAAATATACCCAAATACAAAGCGCAGGCCCGACCGAGTAGCACTGAATCATACACGCTGATAATGAAGGACAGCCGTAGATGAGCGGACGTCCGGTGCAAAGGACGACAAGGCGTTACGAGGCGCTGGCAGATGATATCTCACTTTAATCGATTTGCGCCTCCTCAGTGCGATATTGGTTCATACTCACTCATGTCGGCGGCGGTTGCAGACGACACGTAGCGAGAAAGCGCGTGTGAATCAAAAGGATCGAAACAAGAGGAGAATGCCAAGTATCCAAAAATTGTATATATATATATATATATATATATATATATATTATATATATATATATATATATATATATATATATATATATATATATATATATATATATATATATATATATATAACAGAAAGCGCCTTTATTTGCCGAATAAAAGATGGAAAAGGAGACTAGGTAGCCAATGACACCCACGAAGCCGTCTTGCTGTGCGATTCTCTGGCTACACGCCAGGCAAAAATATTACATAAATATACATCGAACAAAACTCTCTCTCTTTCTCCCTATATATATATATATATATATATATATATATATATATTGAGTTTTGCTCATTGCAAAAGGTGGCAGTCAAAGAAAAATTCAAAGGGCTAGTGTTTCGAGTAATCGACAATTTTTCACCGACGAGCGCTAATTTCTTCTTCAAACACTGATTTGTGATCACTGATGGCGTCGGTTGTGTACATTAACTTATCTGAGGCATCAAGCAAAGCGATGGTAAGAGAGCGACTTGCACCTATGCACTTGGTTCGATAGTTTTCATGTCTGATGGCGCATCCGAATCAGCTGTGACCAGCACAAGCGTGGTGTCTAAGTCTGTTCTAATTAGTTGCAGCCGCAACACGTGCGTACGATATGACTCTCTTGGCAGAGACGCAATATTAGAATAAATTAGTTCATTTTGTTAGTTTTTTTTTGTGTTAAGCTGGTCACTGCTATTACTGCTAGTACGGTTAAAACGAAACGAACGAGTCGATTTAGCCATATGTCGTCCTGCTTTCAGCGGGCGTCGTCGCTAATAAATCCGATCGTCAAAAACTGGATGATCTTGAACCACGTTTTACTGATGTCATATATTTATAATTTGATTGCCGTATTTTTACAAGATTAACGCGTGAATCAAATAATATATATATATATATATATATATATATATATATATATATATATATATATATATTGGATGTTCGCAAAATCGCAATCGAACAATCAATTTTTAACGAGACGTAGAAACAAGAGTGCTTAAAATATTTGAAAAACTAAATTGGTACTATATCTGTCTGTAATAAAATGACGCCATGAATGAAAGACCATTTCTGATGAGATGCAATATCGGTGTGGTGGTGACCCTTTTAGTTTTTACAAGTTTTACAGCCACATTTTATTCACGTGCTTAGTGCTGGACTTTGTCTCGCTTATGGTCGAGGGAGAATTAGCGTACACTATTTAAAAGTCCTATGGCGTTAAATCACAAAATCTAGATGGAAAGTGAATGCACCCCCCCCCCCGTTCGCAAATTATCCGAGCGGGACACTCTATTTTCAAAAGCTCAATCGATTGGTTTCTCAGACTTGACAATTTTGTTTATTCATACTTCCACTTAGATAAAAATATGTTTTCCCATTTTTATCTAAGTGGAAGTCCCCAACCCAGACTGATGTTTGTGATCTTCCGCGACTGGGTACGTACTAAACCTGTCTGTGAAATTTTTGCACAGGTTCACGAATCGAAGTCTCACAGGGCCAGTTATGCCGACCGTAAATGCCACGAGAAGCTCGCCAGCCTTCCCATACAGAGTTGCGCTTTTCATAATAAATGTTCATACTCTCTACGCGTTTAGCAACGCTCCAATTTTGTTCTGGCTGCTCTATCCGTTTCTTTACAAAGGGAAAAGAGAGCGGCGGAGAGGACAAAGGATTTTTTTAAAGATGCTGGTTGATTATTTTAACACCCTATTTATGAGGTCTATCAATGAACGAATATATATATATATATATATATATATATACATATATAGTCCACCAACAAATGACTAATTGGAACAAATTGGTACAAGAGCCAACCGATCAGCTGCGATAGGAAGGACCTCCGATATTCCGGAATCATTGTTTCGGTTCTCTAACGAAGCGCAGACGTATACCATATTATCCGCGCTTGCCAACAGCTGTAGAGTTTGCCCCGTCGATTTTCGTTTGCCTATATGGCAGAGCAAAAGAAAGAAAAGTGGGAAGACTGAAACAGCCTCCAGCAGACAGGCATGGCCAAGCGAAGGTCACGAACTCCACAGGGTCATTATTAGCTTTATTATTATTACTACTATCGCTGTCATTGAGCACGTGCAGCCGTCGCCACTATACTGGTCTGCGATCTCCAAACGGACGAAAGTAAGCCTCAGACTTCGGGAAATTGTGATGTGACCCCGCTGAATCGCTAGAGGGTTGGCAGGGAAAATGTGTTCTGAAGACTTCAGGAGGATATCGATACGGCAGGCAATTTTCTTTGTTCCCACTCTCTGCCATGTCAAGAGAAAAGACGGCCGGCGCTGGGTCCCTTTGATGGAATAAGACTGCGCACGCTGGCGGGTCAGATGGCAATGCGCCGACTATGCATGATAGCATGGTGATAAGAAATTTGAATTTCATTGATTTTTAAGCTACTGATCGTGTTATCGCCTCTGGAAAAGGTCACGAAGAGGGTAGAGTTTCTCTTTTCCTTGGTTGCATTGGTTCGCTGGCAACGGCGCCGCCAACGGGTAGCTTCGCGACTTATCCACAGCCCTTTTTGTGGTAGTGACGATGACATAGTCTAGCTCCAGGTAGCACTGCTGTTCTGCTGCTCAATCGATAGCGTAGCAAATCTGCTCTTCCTGTATATGGGCTCAAACGCCTTGGCTTGAACGAGGACTTCGTAAAACGCATGCACGAAGACGTTAAATATGTGCTGCCCCCCATTGTTTAGTGTTGCTGCAAACAGTGGAGTTCAGCGAGAATACAGGTAGGCGTCAGAGCTAACTAGTCTAGAGCCATACCCCCATAGCCCTGTTTAGATTTTAAGCTAAAGATCAAGCTTGCGTTTAGTTTAGAGTTTTTTACCAACACTCTAAAGAGGATCTCAGTCTAGATATAACTAGTGGTAAGGTGAAGTATGACATTAGCACAGCGCAGTGCAGATAGTGCAGACAGCAGAAATATCGGCAATCGCTGACTGCCTAGTTTGGCAGTTCTAGCTCTTCCTCAGTGCGTCTTTATCTCTATCTACCGTCGGGAACGATGCGTCTACCCATGCCACTAGCAGTTCTACTGTATTCTAGATTCCCGTCCTGGGACGCTTTTCTGGGTCAGAAGTGCCCACGGCCCAGCTATTTCAATAGCAACTGCTGAACGTCGAGCCCCGGTACGAGAATACGCAGTTCGTTCGATAGGGCTTTTACTTAGACGACGAAGGTAACGTGCAGCGCCGCGTAGAATCATATTCAAAAAATGTGTTCAAATAGGTATCGCTTAGTTTTTGCTGATGCGGTTGCTGCCGCTGATGGGACATCGGATCTAGTTTAAGGAGGCAACCAACATGGAAGTTGCAAGCGTGCAGTAGAACTTTGAATTCTACCTGTAACACTATATAAAGCTAACTGAAACAACCGTATTAACAAAGCTTCAAGAACAATCGTTTACACAAATCTACGACTGCGTATATGAAGGTAGCTTGTTTTTCTTTGGTGCTAAGGTTGCGCCCGTGTAGCGCACTCTTCCCACCGGCTACAATAATTCGTATATGTATCATTACTATTATTATACTTAATTAATGATACATAAACATCTGGGCGTAACCTTTTACGATTTACGGTAATAAGGGTTGCGGCGATCTAGACCTAATTTGCAGCTTTTGTGTTTTGTCCGATATATGTGCAAGTTAGGCACAACGCGCGCACCCCGAATGAAGACCTACGGCTTTCATGTACAGCGCTGGAGAATACAAAGCGCTGTTTTTTCTAATCGAATTGGGCGGATGAAGTCATGTACTGCGGCGGCTGCGTCCACCATTTATTAATCGTTGATGGGAGATTGCTGAATGTATTAGGAGAATAACAGTCAACTACCAAATCGTAGAGGCGTCTCTCTTTTGCAAGCGTGTATATTTACAATGGCCGACATCTTACTGTTAGCGGACGGAAAAAATAATATATGTATATATATATATATATATATATATATATATATATATGTATATATGACGGAGATACAATTTTACCGATATGTAATTGCACAACGACAATTTGTA
Organism: Dermanyssus gallinae; assembly: GCA_003439945.1. Classification (NCBI taxonomy): domain Eukaryota; kingdom Metazoa; phylum Arthropoda; class Arachnida; order Mesostigmata; family Dermanyssidae; genus Dermanyssus; species Dermanyssus gallinae. Next base: position 80,040 of record QVRM01002334.1, read on the forward strand.
ACGCGTTTACGTAAAATGTCGTCTTACATTACGCATTACCTGTTTGGTCTATCAGAAACTCTGATCTGAATCGGAGGCATCGAAACGCTTCCCAGATTTAGCCCCGCCCAGTGCGCAGACGAATCCCGCAGTAATTTCGCGTGTTGAGCAGAGGCGTGCGTCTTTGTGTCGTCTTGTGGTCGGTCGAATGAGAACTAATAAACCTTGCGCCTCATATCGGAGGCATCGCCTAATTAAGCGGTAGATCATCGACAAGAGCACCTGTCACGCGCGGCCGGCCAATAATTTTCGATTATGAGCGCCGAAATGCGTCAGGCGGATCGAATCAAAATTGCGTCTCCAACTGGCTGTAGCCAATCACACACGCTCGTCCGAAGCTTGTCGAGCCTGTAGGTGTCGAACGTTAACCGGCCCGTCAATGACAACACCAGTGACTCGACTTATACCGATTCACTCATTAGCTGGCCAGCCAAACGCTGCAAATCGACGATGGTTGTTGAAAATCGATTAAGAAGTGTATCCGGCGGCAGCAGTAGCAGTGCATGATTTAAAACTCCTTAATTCATTTTTTAATTTGTTTTGATTTATATATATATATATATATATATATATATATATATGTGGTGGATGGGGTTCTTCGAAGATGTATCCAGGCAAGGCGGAGAGTAAGACGGTTTTACGGCGGGCAATTTGGTTCCAGCATTCTGTTCAGACAGGACAGCGTGACGTGGCTCAAGTGTTGGACATTCTGTTTACTGCGAGAGGTCGCCGGGACAATTTTAGGATCGAATAGAAAGAACGATCATTAGTTAGAAAAAAATCATTAGTTGCTATCGACAGTCGTTCTGCATTATTTATTTAGTCTACTTCTTTGTTGCGCTTTTCTGCACCTTTGAGAGAGATATGTCTGATAAAACGGTTCAGACCGTTATTCAGAACGATAGGTATAGCGGATTAGGTTTGCTGCTGCTGCTGCCGTACGTAGAGAGAGAAACTGCACGACCATACAATGTACACGCATACAACACACACAGTAGACGCGTGTACGTCCAGGCGTATATCTCTATTCGTATGCATATTGTAATACACGAATTACAACCATACAAAGCAAGCGTATGCTTAGATTGATCATCATCATCAGCAGCAGCAGCAAGCAACTGAACAAAGTCTATTAGTGCGTTGAGTCGGCCGGCATCTCGCTAAACACCGGCTACTGTTAGTATCTATGTAGTATATTGTTCGTCGTGTCAGGACAGAAGCATTCATTGATACTGCTTCCATTGTCCCGGGGAGGAAGGACGAATGTCCGGACAACGGTTCAGGACGGAATGTCCGGGAATCGTCGCGCATCATCCCGCCCATCATCTGATTGAGGGGGGGGCAGGGTATTCACTAACGCACGAATGACGCGCGGACGGACACAGTCAAGGACAACACAGTCAAGCGGAATTCGGCGACGGTTAGTCGTAAACCAGCACAATGCATGTAAGCAGCGACAACAACGGCAACAAAAGCAACAGCAACAACAACGATAGTATCAAGATCAGAAGGCAAATACCCTACTACAAATACCATCCCTTGGGTTCCTTCGGCGGCCCACGTTTGTGGTAGGCATGCAGGTGAGCATGTCGATCGAGCAAGCACCGTGTGGACTGGCTTGTTGTGGATAAAGTGCCGCCAGCCATCTTGGTTTGCTGCGTGCGGCGTCAAGGCTTTCAAGAAGCCATGGCTGCCGCCCCGTCTGCCGTGTATGTAGGCTGTTTTGTCGTTGTTGTTTTTGTCGTTGCTATGCCATGTTGCTATTTGACCAGCGTCGCTGCCTCCGCCACCACCGCCGCCGCCGGTGTCCCTTACCTATCTCCAGCAGAGGTGTCGTTCGCGAAGACCGGGGGCGTCTGAGGGCGTGCGCATGGCCGCGCCCTTTTTCACTCTCGTAAACCCCTACCTTGCGCCGTAGATATGCGTAGGTCGAGGCGCTCGCCTCGATGTCGGGGGCGATGGAGGGTGGCGCCGATGCCGGTGCCGGCAAGGACGTTCCGATCGGATCACTTTTTCCCCTACCGTCTCCTTCTCTCTCTCCATCTCTTTGTCACTCTGGAGATGTTTGGCCAGGCGACGCAGGCGCGATATCGTCGTTGTGCTCTTAGTCGCCACCTTCGTCTCGGATGGGCAAAGCCCCGCTTTTCGTAGTCGTCGTCGTTGTCAGTAGCCTATTGAATCAGCATCGACGTCTGCAATGGCAGTAGCAGAACCAGAAGCGTTATTGCCTTCATCATCTGCGTGGCCTCTGGGAGAAGGTAAGACCACTTTGGCTGGCTTCGGCCTCCCAGAGCTATATCGGTCGCCAACTGGCCAAGTGGGCCACCTTTTCGCGTCGACACAGGCAATTGCTCAAATCGCTGAGAACCTTACGACGACGTTGACGATAACAACGACAACAACAACAACAACCACAGCAACAACAACAACAATGACAATGACGACTGCAAGAACTCAAAATGCCGTCAGCTAAAGCTGTCCACCTTGCCATAGCGTTTGCTACTCTTAGTACTGTAGCCGCCTGCCTATCTTTGACGGTCTGCCGCTACTTTTTTTGTACAGCACGGGTGAGACACCAATTGACAAACCTACGATGAGTCGCTTACGTTCCTCGTCTCCACAACGGCCGTCCCCAAAGCGTCGTAGAGGCTGGCGTATCGAAGCCACGTCCGAAGGCAAAATCTCTGGGAATAAGTCTTTTATCCCCTTTACCTGCTTGCTTCCTGGTATCCTTGATTTTGTCCTGTGTCGCTCTATAGGTTGTTTGCTAGCGGCTACTCACTTGTTTGCCACGAGTTGTCGTCGGCATCAATCCGAACATGGGAGACAGCCTTTAAGGCAGACCATGATGAGGCTTGCTGAGAGAAGAAAAAGAGAAAACAGCCAAACAAAGGTACTTATATATATATATATATATATATATATATATATATATATATATATATATATATATATATAATATATATATATAAATATATATGAAGGTAGACGGAGAAAGTAAATGGGCTAAAAAGGTGTGTACGATGTGTAGCTTATGGTGCAGGCACGCAAGGGTTTGCTGAGGCCAGCCGATGAGAATGGGGGGAGATGGGGTGTGGGAAAGGCGCAAGTGTTACTCGTCTACGGAGAGAGGAAAAATCTACGATGGCGATCAACGGTCATCACCCGGGCCGGGTCTCGCTTGGCCGCCCACGCCGCCACTCGGCACTTAAGAATGGCCTGGTCGCCGCTACCTGCTTGCTGTAGTGTTTGGAGGCGGGGTTGGGGGGCGAGGATGTTGCCGTTGAGAAATTCCAATCTAACCCGCTTGCGTAACAGAAAGAGCAGTTGCGCAAACAAGCAGTTACGTTTTCGGCCTGCGACTAACCTGAAAAGGGGGGGGGGGGCACGCATTTAATGACGAAACGCGACGGTTGTCGGTACACAGATAAAAGCCACAAATCGTGCGATAATACGTTGCCGAGGCGATTTAAGCAAACGTACAGGATGTGCAACAGAGCAGGGACAGTTAACATAATTATGATTTTATTTATTTCATGTTTATTAAGTGTAAGAGAAATATAATTGTGACGTGTGGATCTGTATTATTATTATTATTATAATTTTTTTTGCGGCACTTACTATAGTTGCAACGTTTCCCCTACAGATAGCCAGCGACAGCATTTTCCCAACAAATCATTCTGCCATCGATACTGCCTATAATCTCTTGCATGCGTTTTCATAGAATTTTTTCCATTTACAAATACTGATGGCAAAACTACTTAAACAAAAAGAATGCAAGCAAGATTGAATAAAAATGTAGGCGAAATGTCTTGAATGGACTATACAAGGAAAAGTATAGAAGCTAGCGTTGGTAGAAGAATGCTAAACATATCGTCGCAACGCCAAACATAGATATAGAGACGGCAATTTGAGTAATACCTTGCAATTTTGTCAAGCTAAACAGGAACATTAGCAGGAACACTGTACATAAATAAATGGCATACGTACAGTTTCTCACAGAGTGCTATTTTAGAAAGTTAATTCGAGTTTTTGTTAACGTACAGCGTGGCTTCCAAATGAAATATGGGTTTAGAGAAGGCGGTTGAATAAGATCGAAATGTAAGTGTCGATAATTGACGTGGAGCTCCATGAGAAGGCCATTAATAGCTAAGCAGGTGTCACTTTCAGTTGTTAATTTCAACTTTAAATGATGGCTTATATCAGAATTTCTAATATTTGCATAACGCTCAATTTCACGTACACATTTCTTTTCTACGATGAGCGAACGAATTTCACGTGGAAGCCACGTTTAGCCAAACTGTCACCAGGCGGCAGCAGAAAGCTTAGCAACTGGGCACTGATTGGGAAGAAACTTAAACATGTGTGTAACTCGTCTCGTGATCTTCAAAGCTAGTACGACGGGTATTCTGAACACTGATGGAAATGTCTTACATGACAACAAGTCTATGACCCGACCTCGTCGACTGTGTTAAAGAGACTATTACGACGCACCCCTTCATTGACTTAGGCTCGACGGGTCAAACTTACATTCCCAGATTAGATCGAACGTATCAAAAGCACAAAGCGCATCCTAAATTAGCAGAAACCCCTTAATCAGAACCGCGAGCTTTTTGAAACGTCTGAGTGGTTCATGTACTTTACGGTTCTTAGGACGGCTAAGACGGCGACGTGCGGCAGCCAGCTAAGGTCTCCATAGTGCCTCCGACCAAGGCATCTTACTGGTGGTGAAACGGTAACCAAACTTCCACAAACCTACAACAAATCGAACTAAGTAAGTTGTCGGAGCGAGTGTCGTGGCGTCTGCGTAAACGGTTATTATTTCATAGAAGAAACGTCGTTGAATCTTTCGTAAAATGAAATTTATCTCGACAAAAATACGTGTGTTTTAGTTACTGGACCATGCGGCGTTCCGGTATCAGCGACTTTATGTTGATTTGATGTGACTAACTGTTATAGCTTGTGACGTATTTATTGGGTCTACAAAAACGTTTTTTTCGGTTTTTTTAATGATTCTCTACGGACAAAACCGAAAAAAAAAATTTTGTAGCCCTATAAAAGACACGAGAATCAGACAATTGTAACAGAGTCACAATCTAGACATTTCCGCATCTGCAAAATGGAGAAATGTTGAAACCGATTGAAAGCGTTTACCACCACGCCCAGAAAAAAGCCAAGGCAGAAAGCCTCTTGTTTTTATCGCAGCCAGCCACTCTCCGCCATAAGTGCGCCAGAGCCGACTGGGTCGAGGGCGACCTACAAAACCAGAACTACCCAGTGAGAGGATTCAAGGTATTGGTCCATTTGTTCTATCAGTAGTAAGTAGTTTCTCGAAGATCTTGGAAGATCTCGATTTTTAAGAAGAAGAGTTGGCAGTTAGATGCAATTACATGATCGTCTTTGTTAATAGCGGTACTAACTTTGAATATTCTAATTGGCGTAGCCGGATCGCGGGCCTCAAAGTAGGTTGACAATTGTAGCTAACAAACGGGTACTAGCAGCCGATGCGAACAAACTCGGCAATATGAGGAAATACGTGCAACATTCGCATCTGTTTGCATTTATATCGTTGAGTGTTTTTTTTCGGATGGTCAACTGTCTCAATGTGAAAGAGGCTTCTGTAATTCGCAGGATTTTTGCCTAGGCTGGATGTAACCCTAAACATAGATGGAAGTCGCTGGAGCACGTTGTTGAAGCTTTAGGTCCGCATAAATCAGACCAAATAACGTCGGCAAGCCGCCCGAGGGAAATTCGAACTTGTTACAAATCGAAGCAAACAACGAGTTAGGCGAAGAAGGTACTTTGCTTTCAGTCTTATAGATCACGTTGTACGTGAACTAAACTAAGACGTGTTATGGCCGTTAATCATTTTCTTTTTATTAAGTAGTATTACGACGACTTGCAGTCAAAGAAAATCGCAATACTGTGTGCCGAGTCAATTTTTTAACGGTGTTTTTGTAAAATAAACAGCGTCTGTAGACACACAATGTCACGACAATCGACAGTGCATCAAGCGAATGCTCAATTTTATATTTACTTATTTTTATTTTTGATTCGACCATCATGCTTGACAGTTTGATTCAAACAAAGTCTCGCTTATATTTCGCTAAAGCAATGCAATAATCGCCCCGGTATTGATAACTTCTTATCTCCGGGAAATAACTCAACGTTTTCAGATATACAAGACACCTTTAGCGGGGATCTGGTTAACGGGATCCTTTTCCCAAAGTTAGGTACCATGCTCAACTCAGCCTCTTTCTCCAAGAAGTGGCAGGGGTTCATTGGCCTGTTCGGTTCGGCTTGCAAAACGAGTGAAACCTAGTGAAATAATAAAACGAGCGTTATATGTATGTATATATATATATATATATATATATATATATATAGTTGTAAATATAAAATATTTGATATCAGAGTACCTTCGAATATATTAACGGGTCCAGGTTGACAAACAGAAAGTCACTCCGTTTGGCAAGAGGCATTATTGTCGCGCGGCTGCGTCGCACTGAAATATTATGCAATAAATCGCCACAGGAAAATTGGAGAAAATTAGATTAAGTGGAAGAAATGGCGAATAAAAGAAAATGAGGTAGCGATAAACCCTGACTTAAATATTAAAAAAAAAAACACTTTTATGGCGGCTCTCCAACCTGTGACATTTCGTAACGGCGACAATCTCCGTTTCATTGTCAGCCATGTATTGTCTGTCGCGCGTTTTGGTGACTATTTCAACCCCACGACGATCAGTGTGTCGACCTAAAGCCATCATAGCGAGCTAGTTTAACACACCTAGGCTCATTTTCATATATATATATATATATATATATATATATATATATATATATATTGGGGGTCCAGACAGATTGCCTGGATGGTGAAAATTGCAGACGAAGAGGTACAAAGACCTTCCTCATTGCCCGTGAGGAGTCGTAGGGCAGCCGAGCGTAAAGTAGGCCTTAACAGACCGGAGCGGAAGGCCCGGTGACATGAGTACGATGGGAACTACCACTTTTTTCATGTCATGAGAGGGCAGTTGTTCTGAGAGCGACGTAGCGAGCCTGATGTACTTGCGACCCGTGAAGCAGATGACGACGACGACGACGGGTCTTTGTCGTCATCACCGAATGGCACGATTTTCCGACCACTCTTTACGCCTCTACATCTATAGCAAACGCTAAATCTGCCTAACATCGTTCCAGTTTTAGAGTCCCATTAAGTTTTCGTTCGGTGCTTTTCATCCTGATCCGCCTGGCTATGTCCGACACCCTAATTGATTAGTGTACTCTATCCGGTTCACTGTCCGGATATAGTATAGCGCAGCTTGCCTAATAAACGCGCCCAGCTGTATGGAAGTTTCTGTTGAGCAGCATGATGTCTGAGGCAGGCGTTTTTTTTTATCTGCTGCAGGATAATTTGCGGCTCATTTCCAAAGTATTAAACATATCCTTGCCTGCTCGCGGCAGATCTACTGCAGCGCGTTCAGGCATTGTGCGCAAGTAACAATTAAGCTAGGCGGGTGAATAGATTTAGTATTCGCTTGACATATGTCTATAAATACACGTAAAACCTTTTTTTTAGAATCAGGGGCGCTTGAAACGGCAGCATGAGCGGACGCGCCGAAAATTTTAAGGTTTCTCGTTTATAATTATACTATAGGTACACATACATACATTCGTATATACATATGCTCATATGTAAGGTTTCACTGGCGGGTGCTAGCGAGAACTCGTGTAATAAAAAGTTGTAACATCGTACTAGTACTAGTAATAATTAAGGTGACGTCTGACCTCTAATTTATGACGATTGACGTTTAATCTAACCGCGTTCTTCCGGTGAGTAAATTCTTCAAAAAAAAATTTGACTCAGTTTGTACCATCTGTCGAACGAACGTTTGCATCTTTTTGTTTTTTTATTTCCCGTAAGGCAATTGCCCGTGTACGGATTTTTCATGTCATAGCTAAGTTTACTCCACTCCGGCATTTACCTTGTCTAAATTGGAAACCATGCAAACCAATTTAAGAATGGCCGGTCTGAGCGTCGAACCCAGTCCTCCTGAATGCAAGGCAAAGGCTTTGCCACTAAGCCACCTTGCTCGGTATCTAGCATCCATTCTCACTTGCCGGTTGCACAATATTTCTCTGTCCCTCTCACAAACATGTTTCTACTTTTTGTCACGTAACCCGACGTTTACCTATCCATCTACCTATCTGTCTCTCTCTCTCTGTCTCTCTATTTCGCGTTCCGTATGAATCCGGCCTCAGCGTCAGCATTCAAGTAACATTATTTCTCCTTACCATCTTTCTTGTTGTTCTCCGCTGGTTCCTATTCTCACATTCTAATCTCATCTCATCCCCCTTCTCTCTTCTCGCTGTCGCCTTCTTTTGCTTTGATTCTTTTTCATCTACTTGTTCTACGATGTAGAAACCGTACACATGCAAAAGTACAAACGTACACGTATGTTGCATCACCGCCACAGCAGCACGACGAATACGAACGACTCTCCCGTATCCCCGGCCAGACCACAACTACCTCCACCTCCACCGCTATATGCCTCCATCCACTACTTGCATTGCTCACCGCGCTGGGACCGGCGATCGGGTGCGTAACCTCGTCGTGCCTTCGTGCGTTTGTTCGTTTGTTCGAGCCGTTCTCAGCGTTGCGGTGCCGAGACGTCGCGAGAAACTTCCTGAGGTCCTGTCTGGCGTCTCGATATGAGAGGAATATATGTCTTGCTTACGATGCCGGGCATCAACGAGCTTGCACGCGAGTCCACATCAAGCGCCTGCATACTGGCGCGGCTGGCGCGGCAGCAACCCACCACCAATGCGGGCAGGCGGGCGGCAGGCAACGAGGCAGGGCCACCGAAAGCTGAAAGCGACACAAATGGGAACAGGGTGCATTGAACTGCTGTGCATGAGCCGCGCGAAGGCCGGCCAAGATTAACAACTTTCTCCTCATATATATATATATATATATATATATATATATATATACAGAAGAATATCGATACACGGAGAGATAAATTGATATGCCTCCAGGACGCGGTAATACAGGACGGCCGTCTTCCACACTCGCTACTACAGCGAAACTTTAAGGCCAACCTTCATGCAGTACGTTATATATATATATATATATATATATATATAGTAAGGTTGCTCACTAATCCCGTTGTGTAATGGCCATTATTTACGGTACAATTGCTAACGATATATATATATATATATATATATATATATATATATATATATATATATATATATATAATTAAACCTTGCATTTAACACTTATTACTAAACCTGTTCAAGTGAAAAGTAGCTACGCGTTTTCTTCTCTTTAAATAGAATAAAACGCTCTAAAGCTAAACAGGAAATGACATTTTTGTCCAGTTGGGCATTTGCCAGTAGTAAGGGAGCATATGTTGTCCTCTTTCCGTTGGCTCGTTGCACCGGAAGCGTTCAATGTGGCCCATCAACATTTTGAAATATGCTCGACTGTGTGGGATTTACAAATGCTTGTTGAATCAAGAACATTTCACAATTCACGTTGTGCTATTTTTCTCGAACTAAAGATAAGTAGCTTTTCAAATCCGGGGCAACACTAGTTTTCTGAATCAATAATTTGTCATACATTGTGTCATAAATATATTTCTGATTATATGGAGAAGTTGTTTTTTGTGTTTACATTTCAATCTCTCTATCTACTACTTACAAATGTTATGTGGAATAGAGCAGAGCCCTGTTGGAAAGCGTACAGGCTGTTGCCAAAATTGACTCGGTGCTTCATACAATCCTTCTGTAACTACAGCAAAGGGAGGCAATCCATTTAGTTCCAAGCAGGATAAGTACGAGAGGAGTGCGTTCTAAGGTACGCGTTTGAATATGAGCCAAAAATCGAGCACAATATGGTTGTTTTGTCAATGTAGTGCTTGTCCTATAGTAAATTCAATGAAAATTATGCTGGACAGTTCGTCCCTATTTAGAAGAAATAAAGAGAATCTCTTCTCTAGGGTATTTTTTTCTTGCAGTAAGTTCATAAACCTCGAAACTTGCCACGTTCTTTATTTAGATCTTGTTGCAAAATTCATCGGAAGTTTCTGTATGAAATTTTACGACGTGCCGCCAGACGTTTTAGTCCGTTTCGCGGAAGGACCATGCGACGTGTACAATGCCGCCTGTCGCTTATAGGTCGCTCTTTACTAAGATACGCAGCTTAAATTGCATTTTGACCTCGACGTGTGTTCGTTCCGTGACGCTCTTCATTAGACGCTTACCAGCCAACTGGAGCAAAATTACGTACGGCATTCCTTTTTGCTGCTGCCATCGTGGGCGCAACGTAATCCATCCAGCGCCTGCCAGCAATGTCGAACACGTTGTAAAACCACACCATCTTACTCAGCATCGCACTCTCCTATTAGCGCAATCCTTCTGTTGAGGGGACAGTCTGGCACTCTGTATATATATATACATATATATATATATATATATATATATATATATATATATATACAGGGTGTTGCAGAATTTTTTTATGATAGAATATACAAATTAGATTTATATATTTTTATAATAGAATATCCAATTAGTAGAGCTCGTTAAAGCAAATATTTTTTTCCAATGGAACATGGTCTCTGAGAAGTCTTATTTCGGAGTGAGAGCGAAAGGCCGGTCAGAAGATGCGAAACGGTCGTTTAAAAGAGAATTCGTCAAAAATGAAGTTCTTTATTAGCTTTTACGCCAAATACTTCAGAATCATAACCTTACGACCACCCACGTGTTCAAAGCTAACATATTCAGCAAATGCGCATTTCAATAAAATAAAATGACTGTGGCGACGTTCACTACCGCCGACGTGACGCGCGACAGCCGCAGCGCGTAATTTTTCATGCACTTAATCTGGACATGCCCTCCGAAAAATCGTAATTACTCCGCAACCACAGCTCGCGTTGCCATAAGTTTGGTACCAAAATGATCGTTATGAAATGCGCATTTGCTGAATATGTTAGCCTTGGACACGTGGGTGGTCGTAGGGTTATGAAGTATTTGGCGTAAAAGCTAATAAAGAACTTCATTATTGACGAATTCTCTTTTAAACGACCGTGTCGCATCTTCTGACCGGCCTTATATGCCCTTTGGAAGAAGGGTCTAGGGGGACTGGTTGTCTCGCAACAGCACATTTTATGCTCCTATGTCGGGTAAAAATACTAGTGTCACAAATTGTAGTAATTTCGCTCTCACTCCGAAACAAGACTTCCCAGAGACCATGTTCCATTGGAAAAAAATATTTGCTTTAATGAGCTCTATAATTTGTAACTTCACTTATAAAAAAATTCTGCAACACCCGGTATATATATTTATATATATATATTACGTGTATGTACATACTACATGCCTACAAGTGCATTCAGACTTGGATGCGTGCATTACAGCGTAAGCGTTGATTGAACAGCTTGACTCGCCGAATTGCCCACCAAGCTCGACTTTGTTGAGCGTCGCGTACTATTCGTCGGAGGTTACGCGACCAGAAATCTTATACAGTATGAACGAACAGCAACGAGACCGTACGGGGCGAGCCACCGTAGCCAAAGGGGTTGCTGCAAAAAGCAGTGCTGTAGAAGCGAAGATGAATAATGGTCGAAAGCGCACGCATACTAGATAAAAGTGCCCACAAGGCGTGCAGCAATAGAGAGAGAGACAGAGACACGCGCGGTTGTTATGCAGCAGATAAAGCCACGCACCTTTGCACGGCACATGGGCACGAACTGGCTTTCTGCACCACAGGGTACAGGGCGTAAGCGCCAAGATCCCGAGGAGCTGAAAAGGCAACCAGCAATGAGCAGAGTGACCCCTAAGCCTTGCTTAAACGCTTGCTATCACCACAATAACCCCCGGGACTTCAGCGGGGACTCTTACTTTCTCAGCAACTTCTGTCTACCTTCTTCCTCTATATTTGCTCTGTTTCTACTCGTTGATTACATTTCTAGGTCGTGTTCGTTGTTTGTCTCTCGGTTATCTTCTGTCAGTTGCCCACTTGAACAGCGCGTTATAGCATCATCGCTAGGCCTACCTGATTACGAATTGCCTGTGGGTGCTGCAATCTGCATTGTAGTTAATCGGGACAATAGGGAGTACATGGTTTACTACCAAAAGGCTACCATATATATATATATATATATATCAAGTATAGCAGCAATAGTGCAAGTTACAATAGCAGTAACAACAGGAACGTTCGCAGCAGCGGGACGATCCCATTAGAGCCAACATCGTCATGTGACGCGACGTATCCTAGAGCACCGCAGAGTTACTCGACCGCAATAACTACCCTGCCCGAATTACGCTTAAAATGCGGCTGGTGTATGTTAGTTTACCCTTCCACTGTGTTCTGAGGCGGTAATTCGATTTGGTTTCACGTTATATATATATATATATATATATATATATATATATATATATATATATATATATATATATATGTATATATATAGCGAGTGAGATGGCTTAGTGGTAAAGCCTGTGTTTTGCATTCGGGAAGCCTGGGTTCGAGACCCAAACCGACTATATACAGGACCTTCCATAACCGTATGCACTTGTTTTAAGGTTTAGTAGAACTCGACAAGAAAAATAATTTTTCTCAATTGAAGGAGAGGGCGAAAACGTCTTGTTTAGGAGTGAGGATGAAATCTCTAAAAGTAGCTTTTCCGCCTTTCTTTCTCCTACATATTTGTGCAAAATCCATGTTTGCGAGAGAACAAGTCAACCAAGCGATGAGCTGATTATACTGGCGTGTTAGGCGGAACATTCTGCATAATGTGAATGGCACCCGACGCAAGCTGGCGAATAGCGGAACTAAGAAAAGTTATAAATCGTCGACATGTTGTCAAAACTTTTGCCAAAGCAGAACCGTGACTTTTAGCCATTACGACCAAAAAGTTTGAGCCCAAAAGATCATTCTCAGGCAATAGCAAATGTAATGTCCATCATTTTTGTGCCAAAGTGATGGTGCTGCGTTACGGAGTTGTCGCCATATCGAAACTGAAGGCATGCATACTTACTAGCATTTTGGTTGGAAACTGTTGACTGGTTTACCCGCAAACGTAGATTTTGCAAAACTCTGTAGGAGAAAAGAGGCAAAATAGCTTCGTTTTTAAATTTTGTCACTCACTTCTAAACAAGACGTTTCCGCGCCCACCTTCCATTAGAAAAAAAAAATATATTTTCTTTCCGAGTTCTACTAAACCTTAAAATACGTATATACGGTTATATATATATATATATATATATATATATATATATATATATATATATATATAACCGTATATACGCAACAAACGATATATATATATATATATATATATATATCGTTTGTTGCTATCATTGTCTGGCTTTTTTTTTGTGTAAAACGTATTGTGTTATCACGTCTTCACTAGGCCCCACATTCAAAATGTGCATATAACCTGAAAATGTGCTCTGTCCCAAAATAGGGGTACCTTCTAAACGCATCAGAAGAATCGAACATAACCTATTGCTTTGTCCTCCTATTGACTCACAAGAACCCGACGTCGAGCAAGTCTGTTAGCTTTACCGGTATAATACTGATAATACTACTGCATAAGGTCCAACAACTTGACCAAAGGTTCGCCATGACACATCACATTTGGAGCGCAATCGAAGCTAATGCACTTTTGCAGTACCTCCCTCGTTTCTGGAGTCCTCACACGACGCACTCTCTCGTTAATGTTCCGTTTTGCTCCGTAGAAACCCTGTTTTGTCGCTTCTGCAAGTGCGCACTTAGCCGCAATTTAGTTTTCTAAAAAAAAAACACGAAAGAACTTTATTATCCTATTAGGGTTCATCCGGCGCAAAGAGCGAGAATAATTGATAATCTTTTCTGAAATCCGTTTGACGCAGGTTCTTGGTCGGCTATGGTTAGTGTTCACACTCTATCTAATACAGTCTCTTGCTAGACAATACCAGACGCAGAACGCACACTAGATACATTAGGGAAGGCAGCCCGCTAAGGTTTGACTCGGTTTCGCCGCAGTATGTGTACCTAAATGAATTTGCAACAGTTTAAAGGATGGTAGAACCCCGTAAAAAAATTCTAATGAAATGGGGGCGGGGAATCTCTTGTTTAAAGGTAAGAGCGAAATTATGAACATTTGCTACACATATTTAGATAAACGAACATTACTGTACAAAAAACGGTTTTGTGAATAATCGAGATAATTTTTCGGTGGCGAAACATACCGTTGACTTCGTCAGAAAATTCTGCTTCGCTTGAAATAAGTTAATATAAAGTTAGAGAAATTGATGTTTCAAGAACCTGCTTTTTGCAAATTTTTTTAATGTGACTATTGACCTGTTTGCATCCTTCAGGACTACCTGTCAGACGAAGCATATTTTTTTGCAGAATACGGTGGTATGTCTGGTTTCACAGAACAACTCATTCGCCCTACAATGGTGTTATTTGTGAGGTAGTAATACAACTATAAGTAACGTTACGTGCCGCTCAATAGCTGAACTCACCCACTAGAAAATACTCACCTACGATACCACGTCCTAGTAGAGTGGCGAATACTTTACTAGCTATTGTATTGTAATTTAAACGCAGACCTAGCATACATAGCAATGAAAAACAATCAGAAAGTAACAGTAACAATCTAGGTGTACTAAGATCATAGTTATGTTCCATCCGTACCGTTCCACAGCAAAACGCACAACAAGATTTCTAATTCTGGTTATTTTCTGTACTTTCCAGGTAAGACGTTCGTGATTTCGTGGCATAACGGTTTCTACGATATTCGTCATAAATTCCGGCTTTAGGTGCACACGTGCAGTAGCTATACGAATAATCCCGCCAGCTAGAGAAGAATTCTCTCTACGGTGCTACGCTTGTGGAGTCTCTTACTGGGTGGTTTGTCATAATTAAACTGCCTACCGACGCTTTCTTCTTCACTAATAGTTAGATGATTATGTGCTGGACAGCTATTGTCACCAGCAGCAGCTAATCATGGAGAAATCTGACGCTGACTGTAAATGATGCTTGCATCCCTGTCCACTCGGTGCTAGATCTGCTAGTCGGATAGCGTTGAGAAGCGCTCTTCAAAGACGGGCGACCAAAAATAGTGGCTTGCTGGAAGCAGGTTCACTGGCATTCAGGCTTCAGTAGCCTTCGATTGGTTCTATTCTCCTTCGTCTTACACACTATATATATATATATATATATATATATATATATATATATATATATATATGTAGATTTTGAAGGGGTCAGTTTTATATTCATTGGGTCTGGAAAGTAACTTCTTACCGGGTTCATGGTGAGCAATCGGAAAGAGAAGTTATAGATCGCGTGGCCGCTGCCGTATGGCGAGCCCAGGGGAATTGTAAAAGGCTTGTTGCGATTCGACCAGCCTACGACATCATTGTTTTGTTTTATTCTAGGTATTCAAGGTAGCGGCTGTATTTCCGCTGCGCCGTATTTAAATATATGGTTCATAAAGTAGACATAACCTAAGTTGCAAGATAGTCTAGGTATATCTAAGTCTTTATTTTACCACAGGAGATGAACCAAAAAATTTCGTTATACATACGTTATTGTCAAAGTATAAAACAGGCGTATCATATCATTGATCGATGACTATAAAAACGTTTTTCTCATTCTACCTTATATGAGACAGCCAGCGGTTTTATATATATATATATATATATATATATATATATATATATATATACATTTAAGCAACTAATTAATACAACTTACGCAATACATACTATATAATTAATGTATATATATATATATATATATGCACTGCCGAGTGTGCAAACGTATTGTAAATGATTAATAAATCATCACAATATTTTCTATATATATATATATATATATATATATATAACACTTTGAAAGGTACCAATATCTCTAGGTTTGACTAAAGTAATATTATTTATATGTGTACAATTTTATTTTAGTGCCAAAGTAATAAAGTAAGTCGGAATGATACTATTATCAGGCTAATAATAGCTGGCAATAGGTTCACATAACCAGTTTTCTCTAAAAACACGAAACGTAACCGCACATCGAATCTTCGACGAGCGATGTGTAGATGATAACATCTTATTATGATTGATCAACTTTCAAATAGTAACGCTTCTGTAATTTGTGGTGGACGGTAATTACAGAACGAATACGGCATAATTTTTGACAACTTCATAATTCTGGATATATTATCAAGCTCAAGTCATTATATATATATATATATATATATATATAACGTACCCTGTAGTACATATGCGCTAAATAGGGAGCCGCACATTATATATATATATATATATATATTCGGCTTCTTATAATATTTACGTTTCGGGTACTATTTGCAATTTCATAAGTAATACATATTTAGCATTACTATGGCGATTGCCAAATATAAATATACGACAAATATTCCTGCCTGTCAAACAATTAACAACTTTCTATTCATTTTGTAATAGCACTAATATATCCTGACATGTCACATGAAACAAAGCGTGTAGACCGTAAGCCTGACTACGGAACGAGTGAGAGAAAAAACAATGTCCTAAATAGGTAGTTAATAGACACTGTCTGACGAGCCAACTAAGACCAGTTTTGACATCTAATAGCATCGTCGTTACTGTCCCAGCATAACTTTCTCTCTCTCATTATATATATATATATATATATATATATATATATATATATATATATATATATATATATATATATATATATACGATTAACCAGAATAGGTGTCACCCGGAACAATGAACACACAATCCTATTTCTGATATATGCCCAAGTTTTCAATATAACCCCTTTGGAGAGAACCACGGCTCGAAGACAGCCGAAGAAGACCTCGCACGAATCCCAAACGACTTCTTGCGATTTTATCTTATGCCACTCTTTCACAAGAGCTTTCTGCAGGGCATTAGAGGAGGAGCGCTATGTCTGACAATGCAAACATTAGCGTCAAGGGGGAATAGTAGTTCATGACTACAGGAAATAGTCAATGGAGTTCAAATTCGACGAGTACGGTGGCCCTGCCTGAAATGTGATAAAGCCCGGTTTAAGCAGTTCTTACGAGACGGTGTCGAATCCTGCTGTCGAAACGTAAACCGTCGGTCTTTGAAATGCTCTTTGGTCCGCGGCATCAAATGGCCTTCTATAATTAGCTGGCGGTCCTTCGCCCCGTTTTGACTCTATCAGGGATAAAAGCGAGCGGCCTAAATCCGTCATTGGTTATCCCAGCCCACACCATCGCGGAGGCTAGAGCTCGCAATACCGAGACCTAAAATTGCTACCCTACAATAATAAACCTGTCGTATCGATTGTTTTGAGCTGATTTTCCATGATCCGCATCACCGCTGGTGTTCGAGACTTCCTAATCACGACGATTCTTTGCAACGCTTTACTTCGAATTTTAAGTAGTTCAGTGTATGTCGTCTGTAGTTTAAATTCATTTGTGCATAAACGTACGCATGTCCGTATAAATGTGAAACTAACATACATGTCCGTACCGACTGTAACTTTGGCAGCACGGGCGGCATTTACACACAGTGTAGTTGGTGGGCTTGCAGACGCCTTGTCTGCTACGCCCGTGTTACCAAAGACGATAGAACGACCCACAGAGTCGAAACGAGAAACAGACAATAAGAGAAAATTTCAAAAGCAAAGACTGACCCCCGACCTCCTGACCGTACGCGGTCTCCTCGGGACAATTTAATATTGCGCCAGCGCGTTGGTTGCCAGCGGTTGACGATCAGTGAGTTGGGACTTGGCCCGTGGCGCTAACCGCAGCACAACAGACACAGTTGCGTCTCATCTTCTGTTTAACGTCCATACGACGACGACGCCTGTGACAATAACGCCCGGTCAGTGCGTTTGACTTATAAATTCATAGAGCAGAGCAGCCCTGTTCAAGCCTGGTTAGTGCGTAGCGTTCCCCCGGAGCGTTTACTTCTGTATACCGTACCTACAAAAATCCCATTTCTTCCCTTTCCCCTAAGGTAGCTTATTATTTGAAACGTATTTTTCTTTTTTCATATTATTCTGTTTAAGTTATTCTTGCCATCTACAGTTGGGAGACTTGAACTCGTTTTTCGTATAGCACTCCCACTAATTTTCATCCACTCGTAACGATGCCGCTGATAGAGACAACGGTGCCCCTACAGACGGCAATTGCAGTAATTGCCTTAAATCTTTTTCGTCGCGCCGGTCATCTGTACAGCTTCAACACTTATTTCCAGACCACAAACTTTCGCTCTGCCACAGTTTTTAGGCCCGATAACCTCCAAAGACACTGCCTCTGACCAAGCGGTACCTATCTTCTAGGCTAGAGTATTTACGTTTTCTTTCTGTTTCGGCATATTTTGCGACCCATCGACAAACGAGGTGTTGCGTACACTATTTTGATACTATTACACATATCACTACTTCAGTAGTCTGTATAGAGGGCACTGTAGCGTCCCGTCCTTTTGTTCTCCTTATTTCGTTGTGGACCTCTAGTGTAGTTGTCTTGTACGGTAACGCCTGCACGCTAGCGTACCCGAGGTGTTTTGAGTTGCCGGTGCTCTAGCGGCCGCCATCATCGAAACATCGTCCACTTGCAGCGTCCAAGCATCGACGTACTTTGGCCCTGCCTGTTGACTGCAGGTCTGACTGGAGGAGCCTCTTCTCGGTCCGCTCTGCTGTTATTGCTTTGTTTTCCCCTCGTACAGCCACCAGCTAGTTGCAGCCGGCGTTGCAAGTGAGTTGCTCGTACTCGCAACACACACTAGCGACTGCGTTGCCTGTATCCGGCTGTCAGAGGCCACTAAGCTTCCGGCCAGCTGAGAGAAAGAGGAGAGTGCACGCGAGCCACAAGGGCACTACGAAAAACAGAGCACTACGTGCAGCCGTTTGCACGCAGGTGGCCGGCGCTGCCGTCGTCTCCGCACACGCGTCACAGGGCAACGTTGTGTTTTGTTGTGTCTGTCGTCAATGAGCGAGCTGAGGTTGTCGACGAATAGCCGCCGAGCTGATCTATTATTTACCCCCCCGACAAAGGCCGAAGAAGAAGAAGAAGAGGAGGTGAAGGAAATGGGAGGGTGGGGCCGGGGGCAGACGAGTAGGGGAGAGAGAAATACGAGGACCAGGAATAGGAAGACTCCCCTTGCTTAAAGCTGGCCCGCATGCCCTATATGCTGACACTGGCCTCTGCTAATGTTGCTACTGCTGCTACTACAATTAATAATAGTGCTACGACGACTACTACTACTACTAAATCATCTGGTGTGCCTTCGCGGAACAGCACAGATACGCGACACGTTACAACAAACTCACTTTCGCATCACAATGGCGGGCGCGAAGAAGACAAAGTAGAACGCGAGAAACAACAAGAGAGAGAAATAGATAAATAAGGGAACCGGCGCCGAAGACGCCGCGCGTCTGCAGAAGCCCCACGGCCTCACTCACGCGAAAGGAAGCTGGGGCGTAACTAACCCGCAACCCGCTCTGACCGCTTGACGCGCCCCACCGCGACCCCACTCCTCCAAACCACCAGACGCCTCTATTTGCTATGTCCTTTCTACGTTCTGCGTCTCAGTAAGCACAACCTCTTCTTCGTTGGTCACCGCAACTTTGGCCCACGGCCTCTACTAAGGGCTAATACAGTAGCCCTAAGTAGTACCCTAAAAAGTACCCCTAAAAGACAGAGGCCCACACGAACGGACGGCCTACGGGGTGGCTATGGGCGGGCATCGATCTCCTTTAGCGGCACGGGCGACAACTACGAAAGGAACAACAGAACCATCAGCACAACAGCAGCGGTGGTGACCGCACCAGTTATGGCAATCTGCCTATTTATAAAGAGTTTGCCGGCTATACCTAGAGCCCCTGACTACGCTCTGAGATGTATGCGTCTCTGTGGACGGCCTCTTTCTTTCAGGGCGAAATTTGGCCACTCCACTTGGGGTGGAAAGTTCCATAGTTTTGTCGTTCGTTACCCGTAGCCGCGCTGGGATGCTTGCATATGATAGCTGCAGAGTCTGCACGCTGGAGAGTCACGCACGTACTCGCACATAGAGAGAGGAAAAGGCGGAGGAGATGTATGACGTGTAGAAGGGTCATTGGCCAGCCCGTCATTGAACAATGACACCGAGCAGCAGAGACAATTGATGTCGAGAGGTGCCTCGTTACGGTAATTAGTCACGAGCCTCTTTTCGGCTACCTACCTGTTGGTTGGTGGCGTCAAAGGTGTCATCTGCGTAAACGATCGTTGAGAGCGTAGAAAATCGTCGCCATTCAGGTAGTGCTCGTAAGCGTGAAAGCGTTGTTAGACCATAATGAGCATTATTGGCGTAGAATATTTTCATTAGTAGCGTTATTCGCTGCAAATGTCGTTGTTGCCGTAATTGTTCTCACCGTTGTTGCTGTTGTTGTTATTGTAGTAGTAGCTGTTGTTGTTGTTGTTGTTGTTGTTGTTGCCGCTGCCGCAATTGTTTTTACTGTTGTTGCTGTAGTTGTTATTGTTGTTGTTGCTGTAGTAGTTGTTGTTGTTGCTATTGTTGTTGTTGTTGCTGCTGTAGCTGTTGTTGTTGTCGCTGCCGCAATTGTTTTCACTGTTGTTGCTGTTATTGTTGTTGCTGCTGCCGCTGCCATTGCGGATCTTGTAGCTTTGGCTATTGTAGCTATTGTCATAATATTACCACCATTGTTTCCTTCCGTTTTAAGTACGATGTGAAATTGTTCTTCGTGTTCATGCATCCTAGGAGCATGCAGAAACCGGAAACTACAGTCGTCAAAGTGTGCTATCTTAAAAGCCCTACTGCTGGTTTATCGACGTCCCGAACTTAAAACCGTTGTTCGGCAATCTGACGTTCGTTGTGGTGAAGCCGCATGTCGTGTACTGGTGAGCTGACCCACAATATTATGACCCGTATGCAAATGGAATATCGATCATGACCAAAACACAAGGTACACGGTCTAATGTATCTATAAATATTGATTTACTCCATAACGAGGAATGATCTTCAAAGGATGAATCAAGACCGAAATGAATGCCGGCACTGTAAACATGAAATTTCGAAATATGTTGTTATTTCTTAGGGCTGCTCAATGTAAATTGCTGTCGATACTACGATATGTGTATCGCTATGGTTAGTCGACTGTAGAAGCACTGGCAAGATTTTAAATAGGAAAATACTATTAGTGTCCTTACTTACATTGAAAAAGACCTATAGAGTATAGGGGAGATCATTTTAGCAACCCGTCAATAGACCTACAGTAAATACAGTACAAATATGTCGATAAATCGAATGTGTAAAAGTTCTACGATATATGAAACATGGATGTTCTGTAAGGAACCTGAACTTTAAAATGTTTTGTTCTGAACTGAATTGGGAAAAAAATGAATTAAATCACAGCGATGTTTAAGCTAAATTATGTCATCCACTTTGCTCCTTTATATTCACTTTATAATCGGCATTTTTTAAGAACTACTGAAAAATGTGACTATGAAGGCCGTTCGCTGTCGATCTTTTTTTGGTATTCTTAGCATGCACTCTGATATCCTAGAGAAACATTTTTATGCTGCAACGCCTTTTTCGACTGCGTCCAGATATGATGACTTTTCATAAAATCCTAGTTGTCCGGCCACTTTAGTGCAGTGGTTTTCCCTAGAATCCCGGACGGAAGCGAAATACTTACAGCCACTGCCATAGAAATCATGAAAGACACTACGCAAGTACACTAACAATGGCATATTTAGAGTGACATAGGACTACTGCAAACTGTCTTTTGTTAAAAAAATACCTCGCTGACTTATCGTAGGTACGTACCAGTACAAAAACACTCGTTCTGCTGCGTACGTTTAGTAAGCGCTTAAAGAAGTCGCGTGCACGGTGTGCTGGTTGGAGTACTGAGTGTAGATAGAACGCATAATTACTCTATATGATGGCATTTCTGTTTTGGCACTTCGTTTGGCTTCTGTGCTAGAGTTTTCACGCTGTTGCATGGAATTGTTGTTAAAAAGACACACCAAATTTGAGACGCAACTCACATCAGAGAGGGTCTGTCTGCGATTTGTTGGAAAGGGTTTATCTATTGGTGGTTTGTCCTATAAGTTAGTGCTCTTGTGAATTAAAAAAACCGTCACATTAAACCTTCTGCTGAAACGAGCAGTTGTTTGATTGCTTTGAAATTGATGCTTTTATTTAGTTAATAACTGTTTTTCGTTATTCGCCAAATCTCACGCCACATAGTGTGCTATATGCATCGTAATCGTCTTCTGGTACAATTACGGTCTATTTTTTTTTTTATTTACATTCGAATCTCCATCAATCATGCTGGTTAAGCAAGTTATGCAGGCTGCAATTAAAAATTAAATTTAACGTATATACGGTCTACTGCAGAGGTGTCTGCAGTACGCATACGCGGATATATGCGTATCCGCGTAGTTTGTGTGTGTGTTCATCACTATTGTATAATAACAACATATCCTGCGCCTTGGCACGTGCAGAGTCTGAGTGTGTAATTGCCAAACAGTTTCAATCACTTTGTGTAGCCACTGCTTCCTTTTCCTCTAGTTGCTACACGTGATTGGCATTCGTTTGCAGATATGTATGGCTTCAACTGTGTTGCTGTCCCATGTACTAATGTGCTGCTGATGCGAACGAATTTCCTGTGTTGTTGGTCTACGTGGTATGTAGGAAGGCGGTGCTTGATTTTTAAGTTGCAAGTGTCCGTGTTATATATATATATATATATATATATATATATATACTGCCCGTTCTCTGCGCGAAGAACAGCAAGCGTCCATATGTGAAAATACTCTTACAGAGAGAGGTAAAGTGCCAGTTTAGAATGCAACCGTCACCAGGCTAGCTACTCAGGCCATCTCAATGCGCCAAATCGACTGGAGAAAATCTGTTGAATGGGTGCTTTTGGAGTTAGGGCAAAACAACTCAGCAATCTGCTAATTCTCAGGGGAGGTGACAACAGGCCGTCAATCCACTTTAAGCAAAGCCTCGATCTTGATATAGAGCGTGAAAAAGCCGTCTCCACTGGATACACGTTTGGAAGTAGGCCTCGACGTGGTCTCGACGAAACGAGCACATGATAGTTAGTACGCCCGCTGGGTACAAGTGCATCCATTTCTAGTAAAGATTTGTCGAAAAAAAGAATACGTATATATATATATATATATAGGATTTATGTAGTTCAACCTACATACATGGTGTGTTCAAAACGTATCGCGACTTTTGTGTTTTTTCAAAAATTATTCATTTATTCATGAATATCTATTTTGTCCCCTTCAAAGTAATCCCCATGAGATATTATACACTTGTGCCAACGGTTTTTCCAATCTTCGAAGCACTTCAAAAAACCATTTTTTTTTATCTTGTTCAGCTCCTCCTTCGATGCCGTCTTTATGTCGTCAAGCGTAGCGCAACGTCGTCCTTTCATGGGCCTCTTCAGTTTAGGGAACAAGAAAAAGTCACAGGGGGCCAGATCTGGGGAATACGGTGGCTGCGACATCATTAGTGTGTTGTTTTTGGCCAAAAACTCGCGCACAAGCAACGATGTGTGAGCAGGGGCGTTATCGTGGTGCAAAAGCCAATTTTTGTTCTTCCACAAATCCGGGCGTTTCTGGCGGATTGCTTCGCGCAAATTGCGCATAACTTGCAGGTAATATTCCTTATTGACCGTTCTGCCCTGTGGCAAGAACTCATGATGCACCACGCCCCTGCAATCGAAGAAAACTGTCAGCAAAACTTTCACATTCGACCGAACTTGGCGCGCTTTTTTCGGTCTTGGTTCGTGCGGCAGCTTCCATTGAGATGATTGAGCTTTGGTTTCCACGTCATAACCATAAACCCACGATTCGTCACCAGTTATGACCCTCTGGAGCAAATTTGGGTCGTCGCGGACAGAGTCCAACATCTCATTAGCAATGTTCATGCGATGCTGTTTTTGGTCGCAATTGAGCAATTTTAGTACGAATTTCGCGGCGACCCGTCTCATGCCCAAATCATTGATAAAAATCGAATGGCACGAGCCAATCGATATGTTTACGTCCTCAGCAACTTCTCTAACGGTGATTCGACGATTGGCCAATACCATTTTCTCCACTTCATTAATTTTTTCGTCTGTTGTTGAAGTGCTCGGGCGTCCGGCACGCTCTTCGTCGTTCACATCTTCTCGGCCTTCTGAGAACATTTTGTACCACCGATAAACGTTGCTTCGGTCCAAGGTAGCTTCTCCGTATGCCACAGTCAACATTCGGAATGCATCCGCGCACTTAATTTCGTTTTTCACACAAAATTTAATACAGGTTCTTTGATCCATTTTTTTGAATAGGTAAAAATCGAAGACGATCCAAAACACGTGCAAGCAAAGCAGCTGTCAACAATTTAGTGAACATTCAAAATGGCCGAGCTTGTCGGCATAAGTGAGAGACATGAGTACCAACATAACGCCACAAAAAATCGAAATTCGAATATACGTAACCCGCGAAAATTCAAAAGTCGCGATAACGATTGAACACACCTCGTATATAGACCAAAAACGAGGAGAAGCAACAAATCAAGTTCCAAGATTGGCAAGACTATCTGCGACTCAGTGGCACGAAGGGAATAAGATTACAGCGTCAGTGGTGGGCTTTGCTTGGCTGAGACGTAGATTGTCGGTCTTGCGTGAAGATTCTCACAAGTCAGTCCCACTTTTCGAGAGATAACGGAAAGCCCTCCGTTTTCCGTTATCTTTCTGTTGTGGTATGATGGTAGTGTGCAATGGTGATGATAAGGAAAATGACGATGCTACTGACAACGAGAACCGTAGAGCAAGTAGAACGCGCTCATGGGAAACACGAGGCATGACCACTGCCCCAACAAGCTACCAAGTTTCAACAAAGCTAAAACTTGGCCGGCCACTTAACAAAATACATTTTAAGCACAGTTTTGTCACAGTAGCATATCTCTGCCGGCATCGGCAGGCTCTATACGCTGTCTGCCTTCGGAGTTGGCAAGGCCTTATAGTCAGGCTCATCGTTCGAGAGTGCTCCCCCCCTCCTGGTGCGTACAATCATTAATGCAAAACAAAAAACATTCCGACTGTTTTCCTGAAAGCTTGCGGCAATGTGATGCCACAAAAGCAAACAGTAGAAATACCGAAAAGGTCTGCTTTTTCCCGTTTTACTTGAACCCTTGTTAGAGTCAGTTTAATTGCGTATGAACATAAACCTTTACACGTTACAACTTTCCGTATGTGCCCTAATGCAGGGCATCATTTTTCCTATTATGTCCTACGATGTTATTTGTAATAATTATTTTAAATGCAGTGAGATCAATCAAAATTACGTGTTCTCTCTCTTTCTTTCATTTTATCAATTTTGATCAAATTAGTCGTTTACTAAACTAGACGTACTCTAACAAATTCAAATACATTAAACTAAGTAGGCCTACTGAGAGGCCTCACTTTACTGAAGCTTTTCTTTTTTGATCTATGTGACATCATGTAAGTCGGGATTATTTTGCGCACACTTATTTCGTATACCATTTAGAGGTTCTACATTATTCATAAGTTACATATTCCCTAACAATGCATCGCTAGCAACCGTGTGTGTAGACGTCCTAGCAAAATATGAATAATATGAACAACAACCGTATGAACAAAGTTTGTTTTGCAAAATCAATATGAAAACATCTAAGATCACAAGTCCAAGCCTAAATGAACGCCGAGTAAAACCGAAGCGTGAGTGAAAAATAACTCAGTAGAATGACGAGGGACTCTTTTTAAATGAACCAAGATTATACGGAGCTCCTAAAGTCAACTTATCGAGCTAATCGAAATTAGAACGTTTGTAGAAAATAAACGAAAAAAACATTATAGCAACTGGACCACAGCAATTGTAATTGAAAACACATCTGTGCCGAAACGTAGAATAGCTATTTCTAGATTCTAGATAGAGCCTATCCCCGCTAACGCTTTTTCTGTCAATTCGTCACTGTCAAAGGGAAACACGTACGCACGCGCCACGGTTCAGGCTCGAATTTTCGCGTTTAAAAAAACTGTGAGAACGACTAGAACATTTGCTACATTCGCCAATAATCTCGCAAGCGCCTACACGATCCGCCGCCTCTGCAGCCTGTGAAACAGCGACACGATAATCAAGCTTATGCGCATAACGTCGATCAATAGAAGAACCTTAAAGGTCATATTAATGCTGGACAGCCGTCTGTAGGGATAGGGTGACTAATCTTTTTATTTTCCTGGTCATATATGACCAGGCTGGTTTCGGCAAAGGTGTTTGCTTTTCGCATAAGGTGGAATGGATTGAAAGAAATGACATACGCGATAAAAATAGCGCCCGTGCTTGCATTTGTAAATGTCATCATGATGTGTAGTCGCCTTAGAGATTGATTTAGGTTGTGCCTTGCCGGTCGAGGGAAAAACTAAGCGGGTATGCAAATGTTAGGACAATACCACCGCAGCAGTCGTCAATAGCAGGCAACGATACCATGTTGTCACGCTGTACTTACAGGCTTAATGAAGGTCATCCGAATTGCGAGCACGCCACAAGCATACAAACCAGTTTGGCACATACGACTGTGTTATGGTTACCGGCCAATATGCGCCGTGTACCGGCGTATTCCCAAGGAAGCAATAGATGCACACGTCACAGTGAGCAGAGCAATATATATATACATGTTTTCAACGATTTTCGAAAACTTTTGCAGAAAGAAATAACTCTCTTAATAACCTGTTGAGAACCGCTCCACTTATCCACAGTCAAGTGTATTAAACCTGATCACACCCTAGCGTATAGACAGACAAGCATTAACCTAGCAGCTCACAGATTACGTTCGTCACTGTTTACTACTATTTTATGACGACGATTCCCTTTGATCCTCTAAGTATGTATCTTTGTATATAAAAACATACACATTTTGCTGTCTGCTTGGATTGACTGCCGCCAAAAATCGAGACCGTGAAGGATGCATTACGGTAGCAGCAGCCCTTTAAACGGACGGACGAACGATATTTTCGGTCCGCGATCGGAAATAGCTGAGTCATATACGAGTCTATGGGAGTGGCACTTTTATATATATATATATATATATATATACATATATATATATATATATATATATATATATATATATATATATATATATATATATATATATATATACATATATACATATATATATATATATATATATATATGGCATTGCCAATATATAGAATATATAGGCGAAGTGGCTTCCGGACGAAGTCTATATCTGGGCCGAACACTTTAGCCTTGGAATGTTGGATAACGACCGGGGCTAGTCATAAAGTGGCCGTTTTGTTTCTCGCTGGCCAGCGTGCGAAGCAAAATTCCGACAGCAGCAGCAGAAGAGCGGGGGTTCGCTGGTGTAAAATAAATGATGCTGGACCCGAACACTGCTGGTACACTGTCGCCGGAGCGTTGCCGAACTCTAACAGAGCTAACACAAACTAGGGCAAGTCGAAAAGTTACGGAAAGGAAATGGCAAAAGGAGGCGGTGGCGGCGACGGAAAGAGAGGTGGAAAAGAGGATCAACGCGTTGAGCTTTGTCGGCGTCGTCGTCGTCATTGTTGTCGTTGTGAACATGGACTTTGCCTTGCCCTTGAGTGACTAGAAGAGAATGGCAATACAGATCGCCAGCCAATAATATGTATTATCGCAATGAATGTAATTGAGCGAGCGTGCGTGCGAGCGAGCAGGCAAGCAACAGACGACCCCCGGCAGCCGTGGCCTGCCCCGGGGGGTTGTCCCTCCGCCGGCCAGCTAGCTTACCCCATCCAGGACCGTCCGCGCCTCCGTTACCACGTCCCGTGTTCCGTGTTTGTTTGTTTGCTTGCTTCCACTCGACTTCTTATTGTGCTTTGTTTTCGTTCTCGACGAAACTTGCGACACTCATTGCGTCGCGAGACGAAATATACGTACTTGAGCGCCTTGGGCATTGTATTTCTCTCTCTCTCTCTCTCTCTATATATATATATATATATATATATATATATAGTTTTTCAACAGGCAGCCATGTTTATTTGTCATCCTCCTGCGCAAATATAGAATACATATGTGTATATATTCCCCCCTTTGACAAAATAAAGGTGCATTTGAATTGAAATTGAATTGAAAACAAATTTAAATGCCAAGACATTGATGCCTGCTAGGTTAATAAATACTCTGTCCTAATATATATATATATATATATAAATATATATATGACCTTTGCTAAACAGCTACGTAGACTTTATAGGCAGAGCTTCAAATATAAATCTATATAAAATAATAACCTCTATGGTTAGACAGAACGTAACTGAAGTTTAAAGATGTCTTTTTGCCCGGCGCGCGTTTGATAAGTCTGCTACGTTTACAAAACAGATATCCTTGTGAGCGCAAAAAACCCTAGCATCTTCGAGAGCTTCGTAAAATGCTCTCACTTGTTGTTTTTGCTAGTTAAATTCTGTCAAAATGGACAGCGAAAAAATTCATTTACAGGCGGCAATTTTGTCTGAGTTTAAAAAAAGGCCTTACTGCTGCGAAAACTGTCCGAGATGTTTAGAGCTTGTTCGGCGAGAACAGTATTTAAGAGACTTCGTGCTGCCATGAGTTCGCCAAGCTCCGTTTTGGCAACTTACGCCTTCCGGATGGACTCCGTTCTCGAAGGGTTATTACGCTCGCGGAAGACTGCTTGTGGGAAACTGTGAAACAGGTCCCAGAGTGACTACGCAGGAATTAACCATAAACTCCGGCGTGTGCCACAAAACCATCGTCACTTGCCTTTGCGCACATGCTTTCGTATTAAAGTTGAATTAATACTACCTCATATTTGAGCTAGGCCAGCAAAGTGGAGCGTCTAGCAAAATGCCCTTCTTGGCTTGTCAGACATAATTGTCTCTTCTCGGACAGAATTGTTACCTGTGACGAACGATAGATATTTTGCAACATTGTGAAACGCGGAAAATTGTAGTGCGCCCCACGCCAACCTCCCCAAATAACGCCAAAAAGTCCCTATTCGCGGAAATTTGTTTTTTCATTGTTTAGTTTTTTCCTAGTGACCAAACGATAGACATGGGTATTGAATTCTCAAAATTTGCCGCACCCGCCCGATATCGCACCGTCGGACTCCTACCTATTCGGGTGGCTGCAGAGCTATCTCAGAGAAATAAATTCACTCCACCAGAAGCGGTAAAAACACACGTGGAAACATTCCTCTAGATGCAGAAACCAGAATTCTATTTAATGGGAATCAATAGTGGGGGTCCAGTGGTGGGGAAATATTGTGGCTAAGAAAGGAGGGTACTTTTAAAATGAATAAAATCGGTTAACTCTTTCATTTTTGGTCTGGTTTTAAAGCTCAAAAATCCCAGTTACTTTCTGTTTGACTTTATATATATATATATATATATATATATATATATAAACACATAAAGTCCATGTAAGTTCTAGCAATATTTGAGGGGGGAAATATATAACTTAATAAAATATTTTAAACTGGTTCCCATTATATTTGTGTAAATACTGTATAGATAGTTTATATATATATAGATATATATATATATATATATATATATATATATATATATCGTCACTAACGACAAGACTCAACGTGAGAACGCGTGGGACGGCGACGGTGGCGTTCATTGGTCGGTGGTCGCTGACGATGAAACAGCAGCAGCAGCAACAACAACAGAACACGCTACCATTGACGACGCCATAGTGCAGGAGACGGCGAGAGACGAACGACGTCGCAAGCGTATTGTAGAAGCAGAAGACGAAAACGAAGACGAAAATGAAGACGAAAAGTTACTAACTACAAGTTACTACGACAAGAGCGACTACTTTCGTCTCGTTCGTAGGCGCGTATGAACGATGAACGGTGCAACGGAAGTGTGCGACATTAACTTGTGGATGTGGTGGCGCTTGTGGTGGTGTCGCTGCTGCTGTTGCTGCTGCCCTTGCGGCTTCTGCGGCACAAACGGGAACTGTTGTCTAGCAGAACGACCACGGCGACGAACGACTGGGCGGTCGCCTGCGGAAGCTACGTCCGCCAATGCCGTGGTAGAGAAAGAGAAATTGGACCAAGAGAGGAAAAAGCAAAACGAGGATATAAACAGCTCGCCCTCGCTAGGGTGCCGGGACACAACCCGGCCCGGTCGCTGTTAGCCCCGCACAGCCGCCGCATGGGCAAACCCACATACATACCTACATGCATGCGCACATCCATACATGCGCCACGCAAACGGGGCTTGCAAAGCAGGACACCCACCTATTCGACATACATTTGTATGTCGAATAGGTGGGTGGTTACGATCGCCGTCATCGCTCTGTAGCGCAGCTAGACGCTTCATAGCGCGGACAATGCGGCAGGCCTTCTGTAACGACGCAAAAGGGTATCCAGTGAGTTGAGGGAAAACAGACCTAAGAACAAAACTGAGAACGGATGTCGGCGCACCATGACGGGTTGGGTGTGGACCTAGGTGTGGGTGAGCCCGAGGCAAAAGCAAGCGGCCGGGCGAAAGAGCGGTACGGAGACAGGCCGACAACAGCCAGCCACAAAGGCCTGATCAG
Source organism: Dermanyssus gallinae (assembly GCA_003439945.1). NCBI lineage: Eukaryota > Metazoa > Arthropoda > Arachnida > Mesostigmata > Dermanyssidae > Dermanyssus > Dermanyssus gallinae. The sequence goes on from QVRM01002334.1 coordinate 110,671, forward strand.
GCCAGTTCGCCTCCTAAAATTAGATCTTTTTTCTTTTAGCAGTTCTCTCTCTCTCTCTCCTACTCTAAATGTTGCTGTTTTGTATTATTCCTTTCTATATATCTATCTCTATCTATTTGTGTTGTACCGGTCGCCGTCCGTTGTGGTCGCAGAGGATGAATGACTAGCAGGGGGAGAACTAATTTCCAAATAGCCGACACAAATGTTAGAATTAGTTGAAGCCTACCATTGTGCTGGTGTGTGCGTGGGCGGTTCCGAATGTGTAACAAGCCCGAACGTATATATATATATATATATATATTTATATATATATATATATATATATATATATATATACATACAGTTACGTATGTATACGTCTATATATAGAGCAAGAACTTCCAAACGCCCCTTCTTTTCTTGAGCTATTTACCCTTCCTTTTTTGGGCCGTTGTCGCTGCCGTCATCGGCACCCCCATCGACAACGGCTGGATGGAACGTGTAGTGGGTGGGCACAAAGCGTGCATACGTGGTGCATCGACCGTGTTTAACTGTTGCTTCTGTGACGGCCGTTTCTACACGTCGGTGGTCATGCGGACGCCAAACACATACACGAAAACAACAACGGCAACAGAAGCAGCAACACCAACAACGACAGCAGCAAAAACAACAACAACAACAACCACAACAACAACGGCAACAGAAGCAACAACACCAACCACAACAGCAGCAAAAACAACAACAACCACAACAACAAAGAACGAGCACAACCTCTGCGGCCCACCCCCGCAGCCGTCAGCCCCGAGGACTGCTGCGTCTTGCGCTACCGCCTCTAGACAGATTTCAGGCAGGAGGGAAAAAGACAGAAGCCGCGATTGAGTTGTGCTCGCGCCGGTTGGGTTGTTCATGCAATAAATTTAATTCTAGTTCTGTTGAGTCTCACTGAGTTTTCTGCTAGACTTGTAGTAGTAGTAGTGGTACTAGTAGCCGTGGTAATAGTGGTAGTAATAGTCATGGCAGTTGTCGTGGAAATAGGCTGACTTGACTTGTGTGACGCCTTGGCGGTGCTACGGGGGCGCGATGTTCTCCGGCACCTCGTTCTGCCGTCGCTGCTAATTCTCGCGTCGTCTTCTTTCGTCGTCGTCGTCGTCATCATCCTTATGGTCGTTGTCGTTGTCTTTCTCGTAGTATCTAGCAAGACCCGAGGCGCCGATGTGTGCTGCTGACGACGATGGCCACCAACTTTTGACGACCCAGTTAACCAACTCTTCAACAACGGCTGTCTGTCGCTGTACTGTAGTAATCGTTGTCGTATAACGTCGGTGGAAGTAGAACGAAGGCGCACTGAAAAGGGGATAGAGGGACGAGAAACAACTATCGTAAAGGAACACATCGACCCGAGCCCTAAACCAAGTAAGGACCAAAGAAAACACTAATACAATGATGAGAATAAATTAGTGAGTGCGAAAAGAAGAGAGACAAAACGCCAGTACGAGACGACGAAGAGTACAAGAGTAAAATTCGCGTCAGAGTTTGTTGTAGTTGGTCTGCAGTAAACTGCGCCTCAACAACATTCGCCACACTAATTCGTAAGACAACGTCAAGAAGAACAAGAAACAGCACAAACGGAACATAATTGTTGTAATTGAATTTACGTGCGTCCTCGTGCGCTGTTCTAAATTAGCCTTAGCCATGGTTGATGGTTGATGAAAAAGTTAGAAACTTAGACTTAAACCTATATGTGTTCGTCCAATATATATATAATGTGCGTGTGTGTGTGTAATAATATGTCTGCGAGGGTGCAAGTCAAATCACAGCTAGAAAATATTTCGATCTTTTGATCGAATTCAGCCTAATGGGCCACGTCTCCTACTACAGGCGCGGTCTGTGTATTACACTGTGTCGCAAAACATACGTCGGATACGCTTCCTGTAACCACATAGTGAAAAGCTAGCAGGCTATCCGCATCTCATGATGATTTCCACCCGCCGTTTACGCAGTCTCCTGCAACGTCAAGTTCGGAATCCGTACTGTTTGTTGTAGACTATCCATCAAAAAATGGAACAAGGGCCGCTTGCAAATAACACAAGAATAACATTGTACTAAACAGAATAGATAAAAAATCATTCGTGTAGCATCGTTCTAGCGTATTGTTGTTCCTGTTGTGACTGTGGCCATTGCAATTAATATGGTTTCTGTTGTCGTTTATTATTAATGTTGTGACCAGGCGCGGTTGTTATTCTTGTTACTGGTGTCATTTTGGGACTTGTTGTCATCGTCGCTGTTGTTGTTGTGTTGTTGTTAATGTTATTAAGGCCCTGACGGAGGTTGTTAGCTTTCTTGTTGTCGTTAATGCCGGTGTCAGCACGATTCTAGCTGCCTTTTCAGGCATTACTGCATTTACGCTAGTGTTATCTTGAATTATTATGTTTGCTTTGTTTTTGGGTCGCAACAACCTTTGTCGAATTATTGTTACAATATCAGACTGTTCACTGTCACTAACTGGCTGTTAGTGTAACACGTTTACAATCGCATTCGCTATTCCTTTTGTATCACAGTGTGGCACCGCCGGATTATTTTTCTTTATTGTTATTATTTACTATTGCATTGGTAGCCAGCACGCCCTCGTGTATGTTGATACGCGTATACATATATATATATATTTATGTATATATATATATATATATATATATATATATATATATGTGCGTGTGTTCTTCGTTTATGGTTTGCGTTTTATGTGTCCCATATCGAGAGTTCTATTGAGATCGCGGCTAGGCTCCGAGCCGTTGCTATGTATCAGCGGCTCGGAGATCCGTCCTCTAAGTGGTCTCATTCTGCATTCATTCGGGATTCGCCCCTATCCCCCCATCCACCTCTATTTGATTGCTGCTCCACTCATATGCGGAACACCAGCTCACCAACCAGGCGAGAGCCGGCAAGTATTCTACCATTGAACCACCGACGCATATAGCGGGAGCTACAATACGATCTTACGTAGTCGGCACTCAGTTTCATTTGCACGTATGTGTTACGTTTGCAGATGCGTTTGTAGCCTCTTCATGCTGTTGAGCCCGGCGGTGGTTTGGTGCATTTCCGTGTGCTTTGCGACCGCAGAGGAGACACATAGGTTCAGCAAGGGCTTGATTTCCGCCCGATTTACATATTTGTATTTATGGGGTTCGTCTTACGAAGCAATGCGAAAGCGATTCAGGGAAGAAGTTTTAAGACGCAGCTAAATTCAAATAGGATAGCGACTCGCAGGAAAAGTAGTAATAGTTCGTGTCAAAACCAGCCTAGTAATTTGTTATCCAACATTCGTGTGTGTAACATTAAGCGGTCTATGTATGTAAATCAAGGAAGAGAGAAATATCAATAGAACTCGGACAACAGTGGCTACACTGTCTAGTCAACTTGATAGGTTCAACTTGCCACACGCTATAGGGTTATTGGCCAAGTTATAACAAGAAGCAGACACCCTGAAAAACAACGAGTCGTAACGATGAATCTAAAGATAAGTTTGCTACAAACATAGTAGCTGAGTTTAGCGTCTGAAGATCGCTCACGCTGTAAGATAGAGTTTAATTCTTTTTATAGCGTAACGCTTAACCGGTGATAAGTCAATCAATAGCTCCTGCGTACGACTAAATTGAATGCATTTGCGATAGGCTATATTTTTACTATAAACAATGTTAAACCTGCGATAGGCTTTATATTCTAACCACCAATAAAAGTCCAATAAGGTTCAACCATCAATAATAGTCCAATAAGGGTCAACCGCAAACACTAACTAGATCTTCGTCACGAAGCACCAAGCTGTGGAAGCCTTTAACGCCGTCTTCGTCGTAAAAGTCGCAGAAATACCCATTACAAGATAATAAAAACCATTGTTGTTATGTTTGCTGTTGCTATTAGTTTTGGTCATATGTTCTTATACTTGTATAGTAGGATACATTCGTGTATATATAAAACATGTGTCTAACTGAATGTAAAACAAAAATGTACAGAACCTATTAGTGCGTGTGAGGACATCATGCCGCCCCCATTGCAAAATTTGACGATTGAAGAACGGCGAGATGCTATCAGAGTGCTGAGCGCAGAATGTGTTCAATCGGCCGATATTCATCGCCGGATGATGGTCGTTTGGAAGGGAAGACTGTGTGTTTCACAAGTCAGTGAGATGTATGTTAAATCAATTACATTAGCTGTATCGTTTCGTACTTTTGCTTGAACTCTCTCTCATATATATATATATATATATATATCTGTTTCGTTAAATTGTCTGGGCCATGAACGTTAGCGAGAGCTACACCTCTTCAGTACCAGCCTCTGTACATGCAATAGAATGTTTATATATATATATATATATATATATATATATATATTTAGCATGAACGAATCATTCATGACTGTTCCCTCGCGCGCCCTTGGCATGCCCAGCCTCGATTCTGTACTTTAGGTCATGAGCAAAAAAGTTACTTTCATTAGGTTCACTTGTAGTTTGCTGGCCAAGCGGCTAACAACATAAGCAACATCAGCAGATCTGAAGGCTGTCGTGGGAACACTTTTAAAGCGTTTCCACTTGCAGGAGCGGCAGTGAAGCGTGTTTAACGCCGTAGCTGTTCCGGCTTCGACACTAAGCAAGAATCCACTTTGTCCGCGTACCCTATGTCAAGCCGTCACCAGGCCACCAGTCAAGAGGCTCGGGAGCCAGATGGTTGGTTGTAATCAGTACAACATATTGATCTTCGTCTCGATTATTAGACCCGAATGATGACGATATAAACCCGTGCTTCTCAGCGATCAAAGCCAGTCGCATCAATCACTGTTTGCTCACCTCTACGACCGTCCATTTATCGTGCACGAACGAAAGCGTTGTCGTGTCCTTACAAAGTGACGCTGGAATGTGCAAAACAAATTTGTATTTACTTCCGCATCTGTTCAGCAATAGTGTGTTTGTGTAGAAAATATGTGTTATAATAAAAATAAATTCGTTATAACTAACCGTCCAGCTGCCAATTCGTAGCATGTTTTAACGACCAACCTGTCAACAATGGGAGCCCGCCCCGCATTAGGTGGGACGAAGTGCTCGAATTAAAAACTTTACCGACCAAATGTGTCGGTAGTTGACAGTAAGTTGTTCTCTAGGTGACATTAAATGTATGCCTATAGTAAGTGCGGTGTGCAGGCCAGACACACTAAGAAGACCAGTATCAACACACAATAATCAACAAAAGCGCCTTTAAAATCAACGAAGTGTTATTTTTCGCAGTGTTCGCTCCATCTCGTACGTGAAAGGACCTTCTTTTTTATTGTATTAAGCAGACAGAAGACCTGCCCAAGCTTCTGTGACATCGACTTCTTTCCACAGGACTTTAGACTAGTATACATGTATTGTGCTGAGTGGTCAGACTAATAAATGTTACAGAATAAAAGACAAAAGTAACAGCAATCGCGCAGCATAGCTTGCGTCGAAGTTGCTTAGGAGGAAGAACAACAGGTCTAACAACGCTTCCAATGGCAATGATTGTACGCCATAGCGATTCACGCCATTAGTGTCATCATTATGAAGTGGCAGGACGTCGATGGTGCCGCTACAGCACCGACAACAATATTTATTAGACCAGAGCATTAACAGTGTAATTATAACTATTAATGTCATCATCACCACAAAGACTGACAACCAGAACAGCAGCAGCAACTGCAACAACCACAACAATAATGGCCAGGACAACCGTAACAACAACAACAACAACAAAAACAGCAGCAACAACAACAACAGCAACAACAACAGCAACAGCAACAGCAACAACAACAACAACAACAACAACAACAACAACAACAACAACAACAACAACAACAACGACAACAACAACAACAACAACAACAACAACAACAACGACGACGAGCACAACAAAAACAGCGAAAAGTAATCGCGCTCGAGAAGAGGAGTAGCGACGGTAGCCAAATATTCGGGAGACCATAACAACCTCAATTACACACACACACAAGATTATTATCTGACGTTGCCGCTGATATCGGCACTACAATGTGAACGTGCATCGATCGATCCGTAATAATCATTAGCGCAGTCTACAACAAAAAACAAACACCTAAAGGTCTTCTATTCCGACAAAGGGTTTTGCTTTTTGTCTATGAGAGGTTTTGGAAACGCATGATGCACACCCGTCACTAGCAGCAGCCTGCGTGACTTGGGGAGGGTCTCGAAAAATTCGACAAAAAGAGACTGAACTCTATGAGCGTCGATTACATAATAGCTGATGGTAGTAGTAGCAACAACAACAACAGCAGCAACAGCCACAACAACAACAAACCAACGACGATGACGATGACAACAACAACAACAACGACGATGACGACAACAACAACAACAACAACAGCAACAACAACAACAACGTGAGATAGTTTCTCGGCACGGTGGACTGTTGTTGTTGGTGCTGCTTCATCGGGCTCAGCCGTGCGCCGTGTGGATACCGCCAGCGACCGTAGCCTCCTCTCGATAAAGCCGCCGTCACCGTATAATAAATAAAATCTAACCACCTCCACCACCAAATGTAACGATGACGTTACGCTGTCAATTGCCGGGAATGTAGAAAAAATTGGTACAAACTCAGTACGGCGACAACCACAACCCGAATTGCGGCCTATATGCGAATGAGCCAGAACACGCGGACGACAGATGGATGTCTGCTGCGTAGGTCAGCCGAGAAAAGGATGGTTTGAGTCTATCCTTTGTCGGTTGATTTATTGGTCCGCGAAAATCTCCCCCTACACGTTCAAGATCGGTTCGTCGTGGAACGCGAAATTAAATCGAGTTAACAGAAACGTAATAGCCTACGGGTACTGAAAATACTTGTCGAGAGACATGTCGCTTCGACATTTCTTTGATGTCGAAATAACAATAATAATAATAATAATAATAATAATAATAATAATAATAATAACAATAATCTGTGGATTGGTGTTCTTATCTAACTGTCAGAGTTAGCCTCAGCTGATATTGTGACCCTGAACTTAGTTGAATCGAGTTAATAACTTGAATATGTAGAGCGATATGCGGATAGAGAAGAACACAATTCCTGGGTAAATACAAAACGAGTTGAAAATATGCGTGGGGTGAGGGATACCATCTTCATGAAGGATATGGCAGAATTAACAGCAGGAGACTAGGCATTGATCAACCTAGACTACTCTATGATAACGGACAACACACGAATCACTCAACAGGTTAGCAGGACCTCTGATGGAATAAAAACAACGGAAAACCTATGAATGGGATACCTCGGTGTCACCCACCCTGTTTGCCATTTGCAATAGCAAACTAGAGATACAATAGCTTGCCTTAAATTATCACACCTTAGTGATGTTAATTAATTTATATTAACTTGAATGGTACTAACTTAAGTAATTCCAAAACAACACCGAGAAAGCAAATTGCATGATCGGTTTAATTTTAGGGTTACAGGGAAATGTATATATATATATATATATATATATATATATATATACTTTTTCTGGCTTAAAAGATGTTTAGTTTTGCTTTACCCCGAGATTGTGCGAGTGATAACGAGATCCATCAGGCAACGAGCGAGACGACATCAGCGAACACGACGCTCTCCTCTGCATCGCCTTAAAGATTATGTCCTCAAGGTTTGTGGCAGGGGGAGGCTTTCTAGGGATAATTGAACCCACTTGTTCGAAGTGTTCGGGCAACGCCTCAGTCTTTAAGACCGAGCGTTAGTCGCCCAAGCCAGTGCCCGTTATATATCTCCACAATCAGGATGACCTTCTGTGTTGGATATCGCACTAAACCATCTTTAAGTTATTTATTTTATTCATTTATTTATTCGTCTAATTTATAGAGGCACACCTTCTTACTTTAACCGTTGTGGTTTGAATTGCCTGTACAATTTTGATTGGAGCATCCTGTACTTCACAGCGACTAAACAATAGGCTTTTATTCATGGGGTCAGAGGCGCTCCTCAGGTCAGACATTCTCCCCACCACTGACTACCGAAGCATTCGAAACGTTCGATAATGATATACCTCATCTAGTCATAGGGACGTCTTCCTGGGACATCAACTATCAAGCAGTAATACAAACATTCCAGAAAAGTGGTTTTCGCGAGGGACGTATCTCGTAATGAGTAAAGAGCGAAGACTATCTGAAAGCTGTCCTGAGGTTGTGTGCTGCCTCAGCAATTCATGCGGGCCGAGACAGCACTTGCCTTAGATGATAAAGGTCGATAACCGGATACACAATATTAAAAACGTGGTGCAAAAAATGAGTATTTGTGAAATACATAAGGGGGTGGTATTCGGTATAATCGGCGTCTCTCGAAAACAGTAAGTCTCCTCAACAATTTTGTAATTTAACAACAATGCTAGTGTACGATTGAATAGGAAATAGTTCAAAGCAAAAATTATACTCTCTGTGAAAAAAATGATCACCTGGTGGAAGCAGAGTCTCGTTCTACAAGAGGGGAGACAACAAGATATGCAGAAAGATAGGCGAAGACAGAGCTGAATCAAGCGCGTACAACTTTCCGACGGCTTCGACGGCCAAATGCCAAAGATCGCCGAGCCTAGGAGGGTGGCAAGAAATCCAGGTTTAGTTCTATACGACTCAGGAAGGCGCTAGTGACGCACGTGCATTGCCGCAACCTCCCAGAAGAGAAGAAGACATACTAGACACAAGAGCGTTTCTTCTTCAAGAGAACTAACTAAAAGCTGAACGCGGCACGCGTATGGGACTCCGCATAGAAAGCTAACTGCTGCTCGGTCGTGTGGCTCTACAACCCACTTTTTTAAAGGGGAAAGAGGGTGAAATGCCTGACCTATATACGATACTGGCAGCTAACGGTGTAGACTAGTTTGAGGTCGTCGACTCACTAAAAACCAGCCCTCTTCTGTTGTTCTCCAAATCGAAAGAAGGTACTGCATTAGTCACTTCAATCTACCGAGATTTCTGAGGCTACTAAGCGTTTGTGCTGGCTGCTGCACGATCGAATCGGTGGGCAATTAGTCGTCGCTTATGTTATACGCACGTGACAGATCAGACAATCAGACGTAGTGAACATTATCTCGATAACATATCAGTCGCCTACAAAGGCTGAAACTAAATTTGTTTTTCGGCACGCAATCATCTTAATGGACATCTGGATTTAGAATGAGTGACAAGTCCTTCTTCTCTAGCCGCTTTTTGAAAGAAACTCGATTCGACTTGTTGGACCGACGAGTTGGATATGACGTTGTGAGATTGAGGGACGTTTCGTGCCTTCGTGCCGAGCGGCTATTTCGCACTGCATGAATGCAACTGCTTGACGACTTGTCCGAACAGATACAATATCGCTTTAATAGATTATTTTTTCTCGTTATGTACGCTGCGTCTATGAATCTGATTGTTCGTTATGCGCAAAACTAATGGTAGCATCGGAAGCCAACCTTTAGCCGACTTGATTTCCAATCTTCACATGTTTGGAGGTTTGACAGAGCAACTATTTTTCGCAATTTTTGTGGTCAATAAATATTCGTTTTGCTAGTGAATTTCTGCATACTAGTACACACGATCCTTAGCAGCGGCAATCTCCTTTCGTCATCAACGTGGGTTGATACAAGGCCTATTGAAATTGCTTTGTAATAGGTTCGTAACGACTCCATGCCCTCTTTGCCCTCTCCAAAGTCATCAAAAACATAATATTCGTGTTTTCTCGGGCGGTACGAAACCAATGACTCCCTGAAGTTCTTGTTTTACGCTCTTTTGTTTCCTTTGCGAATACTTCCGAATCACTTTCTGGCTGTTTTTCTGTTTGTAATATTCAAACTTTTCCGTTTAGGCAAGCCATTCGTTATCCTTCGAGTATAACGAAACGTCGTGCCCTATCGTGGCCAACCGCTGTTTGTCAACTCTTTTCCGTATTTGGGCCTAAGACTATACTATATGCGAACGACCTTTACCTAGCGCATCGGCGACAGGTGTCAGGCGGCTATTGCCTCTATTCACACGGAGGTGAGAGACCCTCGACGGCTGTCTTTGAGTGCGGCCGTGCGTCTTTTTGAGCTTAAAATTGTGCCAATGTTGAGCTACAGCATTGGCAGGGTGTGGGGCCGTATTTCAGCGGCAAATTTTGCGCAGCTAGAAAAATGCTTTACAATATATATGAAGCGAGTCCTTTGCTTACCGCGGACGGCAAGAAACCGCTTCGTGAACCTGCTAGCGGGTTACGGGCCGGCAGTGGAAACACTCAGAGTCAGGCCTAGGTCACCTATTACAGGACCACTTCAGCAATTTTTGTTGGAGTGGCAGGAAAAAGCGGCAGGGAATGATTTTTCGCCCGGTGAGACGGTCGCTGAAGTGTTCAAATTGTATACAATAAACTGTATTGTAATTTTGTACCATCTTGAAATGCACTGTTATTGCGAAACAAACAATATGTTTGTATAACAAAACGTCGACTCTATGTATCTAGTCTGTTCCGGTCAATCAACGTTAGTACCTCTGCTGTCCGTAAATGCGCCCTCGCTTAGAAAACGCTTACTCTGAGTCTGACACAGTAAGCTGTCTTATAGCGTTGCTTATTCTAAAACGCTGCGCTCCAAAGTCCAGAGTTTGCGCAGTCCAGAGTTTAAACTCCAAACCAGCCGATTTGGTTCCATCTATGGTTAAGTTCGTCCCCTCAGCCATGGCTCCTCAGCAATAGCTGCTGGTGTTTGGAGGTGTACATACGTCTTACCGTGAGCGTATGTTATTGACTTCTTCGTAGCTGCGATAATTTCGTTTGCCGTTACTTTCTCTACTTCCTCTACCACTTCGTGCGTTTAACAACCCTGTCGAATGCTTTAGTGGCAGCTTCAGGCCTTCTTGTCTTCGGGGCTCACGGCGCGCTCTTCTCTTATCCGAGATGGTGAGGTTCCCCGCCAGGCCAGGCGCTCCACGATCCTCTAGCTCCTCGCTCTCTTCACATCGTTCTTACCTCGCCGTACCTAGTTACCTCTACCCATTAGAGCGGTTGCTTTCTACAACAACAGCAGCAGCAATAACAACAGCATTACTTACATCAATGACAAAGTCGACAGCAGAGTAATTTCAACGCCATCAGAGTCAGCGCCCTCTTTCTTGTTGTTGTTCCGAGCTTAATCAAGCAAGTCCTAGTCTGTTTGCTATTGCCTGCGATATATATATATATATATATATATATATATATATATATATATATATATATATATATATATATATATATACAGGATTTTTAGAGCATAAAGATGAATGACTGTGGCAGATACATTAATCGTCAAATTATACTTACATGCTTCTGCAGATCCGCCTTACGGTATCGATATAAACATATGATAAATTGTTGGTGAGTGGGCTATAGGTGGCAGTCAGCACTAATGGAGAGTTATAATGAAATCACTAATGGGTATATTAATTAGCATTACATTCATTATGAGAGCAAAACGACATAATCTGCAGAAGCGGCGCTTAAAGTGATTACCGATACATTACTTATTTGCGGTTGACAAAGTAGCAACCCTAGCTGGCCAGTAATTTGACTGCTTCTAATTGCTCTCTTAGTGGATATATATATATATATATATATATCTTAGTGCATATATATATATATATATAGTTGTTACCTTACACATTAAGGTAACATGTGAGTATATTTTTAAGAGGCCGACCATCTGTAATGGACGGCAAATTAATTTGCAAAGGTTTAACTTTCTAAAGTTAAAGAAACGTTGCTCTCTACAGTTTACCGACGAACTGTAGATGCCCCAGGGCCAAAGTTTATGAAAATCGCCACAGGGGCTGGTAGGACGAACCGTGCTAACTATCTGTTCGCAAGCGTTTCAAGCAAACGATACTCTATAAGTATTTCACGAACAACACAGCAGCCTAGCTTTGTTTGAGTGTATGCCTCGCGCGACTTTGCCATGGGAACAGCCTGCGCCCTTTGGCCCAAACAAAATTCGGCATTGGCGCAACGCAAGGCATATGAACATACGGTGTTGCCAAATTTAAGCTGGTTGTCTGTGTCCTAAAGCGGAGTGATTAACATGCTTTCTATATATATATATATATATACGTCATAAATGCACCCTTATTATCCCATAAAGTGGTAAGTGATACAATGGTTCGAAGTCTCATAAGTATATGTTGGCAAGTGTATGTTATTGTGGTAGGAGAGCATTATCAGTCGTCAAGCAAGAAACCTAAATGTGGTCCGATGCGCATGTGCCAATCTGGCCAGTTGCCAAGCGACTTAGACGGTTAGTTTCTTTAGGGGGATTCGTCTGATGAAGCGTCGGTTGCTGCAACGTACGTCAAACAAGTGTCCCATTTTGAAAATTGATGTAGAGTGCACTGGTCGAATTGAAAGCGAGGGTATGCTAAGAAGAATAGCAGGCGCTACGTCTCGAGGACAGCAACCCAGTCACAGGCGCCTCAGTGTCTTACATTCCTAATATATATATATATATATATATATATATATATGCCAACGCAGAACATTTTTATATGGTACTAAAGGTCTTTCGCACGCTATTTTTTGTTCTACATAAAACTTTTACTATGGGCTTTTAAGGACTACCTTCTGTAAGCGCACTTGTCTACAGGATATCTTCTAAAGGTGATGGCAATTTTTGATAAGTCTCCGATGCGTTGCCATTTTTCTAGAATTCAAATAGCAAAATATTTAACTGGCGTTAAAGGTTGACTTTTAGAAGTAAGTTAATAATGCCATAAAACCAAGTGTACTATGGATGATACGGCCTAAACAGATAAAAGTACGAAAAACTAATAATCCGTTTACATGTGTGTGATGACAATCATAGGCAAGTGCAATGTAATTTGAGTAATGACTACATTCAGGTTGAATATATTTCAAAGAGCAACGCAAATATTCAACCGTGTGTTAATTTACTTCCTAATGCTATCCTCCATACTTGCATTGCATTGTATGCTTATAGGCAACAAGACTGTTAGATCAATATGATGTTCGATACCTTGAAAGCGTAGGTAAGATCAACCCAAAAACTTCACTTTACCCATTCAGACGAGTGGCAGGTTAACCTGCTCAGCACGGGTCCCACGTGCCGTTAGCCACACAGAACTTGCCACACAGAGCTGAGATGCAAAGACAGCCCATACCGTCAATCGTCACAGTCGCCGCCATTACAAACACCACCAGTGTTAATATAAATATTATTATTACTTGTTTCCGTTATGGGCCTCGTACTTAAAATAGCAAATAGCAAAAATAATGATAATCTGCAAGCTGAGATCTACAACGACAACGAACGCATTGAGATAATTGTCGAATGAACGGCGCTATCTTGGCGATCGACGGACAGATTTTCAAAATTGGCCACATACGACGAACGTGTCTATGCCGTGTTTTCATCAATGACCATCACCACCACCGCAGGCGCTCGAATGCGATTTGACCCTATTTTTGGATCGTGTCTTTCGAGGCGTTTTTCTTACTATTTTCTGCGCCTTCATTCCTTTCCTTTTTTCCTCGTCTCGACGGTGGTCGCGTCGTCGTCACTGTCCGTGTGATGTCTATTACTGCAAATTTTTTTGAAGCTTAATTGTATCGACATTACTAGAGTAAGAAAAACAAAGATTGTACCGCTCAATCTCACCTGTAAATGCCACTACACTATGCTAGCTATCGCTTTAGATGATGCAACGAAACGAGAAACAGGCGTGGATGGTTTCTACTGAAACAAACACTGATTATTGAAGACGATCTAGAACCTAGATAAGAACTGCAGCAATAAGGACAATATCCGACCAAAGACAGAAACGATATTAACATGTACTGACCAGTAAGACCACAGTAACGGTTTTAAATATTATTTTTCTTGTTTTCCCAAGTCTATTTTATAACATGACAGACCTATCAATTAAATGATTCCCATGCTCTGTTCCTACTAACGAGAAGACTAATTCTCACAAGCTTATTCTATGAGTTTCCTTGTCAGAAAATAGATCTAAAGTGAGCGTTAAATCACTCTAAAGCCACAAGTTAGAATAATAGCCAGGAGGTTGGTCGGAAGAGTCGCAAACTCTTTTAATAGCATTTAACTTAGTCGTCCTGCTAAAAGTTTTTCCTTCCTTTTAATTATACGAAGTAAAAAGACTGTGTATTTTAGATTAGAGGCCGTAAAGAAGAGCCAAAACTTACAAATATGTAAAAGGGATTTACTTCCGCGGCGCCGAATTTTCTTACGTCTCTGAAATTAATTTGTAGATGATAACGTTATTTAACTAGGCAATGTGGTCGATGACGAGCGTGTGGTCTGGTAGTAGCTGACATCCTTGCGAGTGCTAGCGAAAAAAAAAACACTCACGTTAGCATAAGAAACTTAAGAGCCGTTTGGTTCTACAGCATTTGAACAACATCAGTTGTGTGATGTGATACTACAATTATTACGTGCGCGAATATCTGTGATTACCTGTTCGCGCTGGATCGGCCGCAGAACAGGCACAATGCAAGTGAAAATGAAATTCTGCGGGGCTTCCCTGAGTCCGGTATCGAAGGCCGACAAATCTCATCATCGTAGCTCGATTTGATAGAATAGCAATTAACTGTGCAAATTACGGCGTCTGCCTATATGAAACTTTTAGCATTTATTTCAAAGAGAAACAATTACTCCCTGCGATCATGTGCACGGTGAGGTTTATATTTTATATTTATAATTTTTATTCTAGGCCATTTAAAAAACTAAGACTCGATGAACCTTCGCAAGTTCTCAAAATCGCTCCGCCGTTATCAAATTGGACGCCATACTAAAGCGTACGCAGGGACTGCTAAGACATTTCTTTGAAAATCAGACCCACCAGTAAACTTTAAGTGCATACGACTCACTCTTAGCGAACAGCATTGCTACACCGATTTGAGGTTCCAGCGCGTGCATCGTTCCTACACTTACTCTCTCATACAAACAGCGATTGAAGGTGAAAACTGGTCCTGTCAACAGCGGTCTAACAGGGTCTGAGTGAAACAATACAATAATAACGAGTAAAAATTACATTTAGATCGTGCCACTTAAATTGCCAGAATTTTGCCAGTTTAAGTATTGGTTGGTACACATCTGGCGTAGTTCTATAATGTCTATTTTATTACCACTGTGAAGTCGGACTAAAGCCTAGCGAGTGCTAGGTGATTGAGTTGAACACTTACTAAATATTCCCTGAGCACTTGAAGCTATCTCTGCCCGAGCAATATTCTTTTCTATATCCGAAGTTACCACCACCAGGGCAGAGATATGCATAGAATTATACTTGAGCGGCAATACAGTAGTACGAGAGTTGTTTACGCAGCGCCCGGCTTTCTCAAGAAGTGGACAAGCAAGAAATAAAAGAAGCATAGATCCACGTAAACGCATACACACACTAGTCGGTGCAATTAAATGAATTAACAACAAAAACGACAACGATAACTAATATATAGGCGCTGTCAGCGGTCAGCATTATCCAGCCTTAATGAGCGATTCCTATATACGTTGACATTCAGCTATTCATTAGATCTAGAGATCGATAGCGCCTCAGTACATTGCCTCTATGTCTGTAAATGGGTGCCATTATAAAGCCTATATGTATATATATATATATATATATATATCATGAGGTGGCACATTGAAGATGATATCTACTGAATATACGGCCACAAAGCATGATGCCGATGTCATTGCTCAACGCGATGCGATAGTGCGGCCCGGTGCGAGTTTTCCAATTTTTTATTCGCTCTGCTTTTCTAAGTGGAAAAAAGGTGGAGCGGTGTGGAATTTCCCATGTTTCAGGCGCTCAACGGACGCTCCTCTGTCTCTAAGATGGCTATCGACATTCGACGATGAATCGGTTTCACCCAGTCGAACGGCAGTCCAGCCAACGAAAATGCTGTCGTTTAAGCGTGTAGGACGATTAGCTCATACGTAGCGTTTCCTTGAAGGCGACCGCAGAGTATCACCGCGCTTCGGGAAACATTAAATGGACAAACGAGTCAATGAGGCATTCTCTATCTATTTCATTTATCTCCAAATCAATACATAATTAATTGCTTATAATAGGTGTATATCTTACATATATAGTTGTGTATCTGTTGTGGCGTCCGTTGTGACTACGGCCGCTGTGTGTGTATGCTTGTGAACGGCAGCGAAACAGCTGCAGTGCCGTAATTAGCGTTACGGTAATTGGACGAGTTAACCTCGATCAGGTGTCGTCGGATGCGAGAGATCATCCCATATGATCGACGTGCATTTGCTGGCCGTAAATCTGTATCTCGATGACATGATTGCATGCAAGCTGATTGTGGCGGAGAGGACAGGCACAGTGTTGACAAGTGGAGGGCAATTTGTGGATAGCCCTTGAGTAAGGTCGAATGCAAGAGGTGTAACGGCAAACGAAAGCACGCACTTTTCCGTTTAGCGTGCATGCAACATAGTGCAAGTTGTTGATTGATAATCAGCAGCAAATCGATTGCATATGCGGAAGTCTGCATGCGTATCGCATTCCAGCATAATTATATTGTTCCGTTCTTTAAAGCACGTAAACGCATAGGCAGTAACGCATAACGATTAGCAGCGTTGTGTACCCTTAAATTAGTGCTGCTGCTAATTGCAGTAACAGACTTCCAATTATTAGCTGTAGGGAGAGTGTTCTTTAGGACTAGCGCTCTAAAAGGCATAGAGGCAGCTCCGCCTTTAGCATCTACGTATTATGATGTCATGATTTGCTTGCTCCAAATTAACTCAGCCAAACTGTCTTACTATAGAAAGAACATACTCCGGTTATTTAACGAGAATGCCAATCAAGCCGTAATGATCTTGCTTGACGCGTTACAATTCATTAGTCTAAGCGTACAGCTTGTTGGCGGCAGCGGTATTAACGACAGTTTAGTCTTCAAAAGCTATGCTTGTTCTCGCAGCCTGGCCTTTAACTTTTCCTGACACTAGCATGAACATGGAGACGCGTCTATTACACATTTTCATGAGCAGTCAACGCATAAATAGGGGTCATAGGCTCGCTCTGTTAATAGCAGCCCCAGCATTCCAAAGTCAGTCCACGCTTTTCTCTCTGTCACCATTTACTTTAATGAAGGCGTAATATCGATATATGTATGTAGACATAAGTACATAATTGAGTAAGAACATATATAGAAGTGAGGGTGATACGGCGGAGGATTGGAAGCCCATTACGATGGATTCCATTGACAGAGCAAATTAATAAAACTTGTTTCAAAAAATATATATATATATAAAAGGGTTGGCTCTTTATGATTGTTTACTATAGCGTGAAATACACATTTTATCATATTTATACATATATGTAACTACCTATATAAACGCGCGGTATAGTTTAATATGGCCTAAGCCCCCAAGGATCCCCAAACCAGCTGCACGACGTCATCCAACATAAAGGGGCGACTGGTCTTAACCAATAAATTGGGTTGTTCTATTATCTATTTAGTAAAGCCGCTATATCATGCGGGATACAAAGAGCTGAACGAATATAGCTACTGTGCTTAGTAAAGCTCAGTGGTCGGTTAAACATCGTCGCCATCCCACGACGTACCGGCGTGTTGCACGTTAGTACTACGTGCTCTTCAGTCTCTACTTTATGCCACACTTCACAGAAGCACGGGTGCCGTTCCTAAGTCATGTCTACTTTTATGTCTCACATCGGCTTAGGTTCCTAAGTTTTTCATTCTTTTCTGTTAGCGTGCGTTTCATCTTGCGGTATTCGTATCATCGTCAATCTGGCCATTTGCATCTGGCATTTGCAATACCTGGTCTTTTGCAATGCTACATTATGTCTACCCCGGCTGCGTACCTGCTCTAGCTTAATAATCTTACATCATTGCGATGCGTTGTTTAGGAAAGCCGGACAGCAGTAGCTAAGCTAGTATCATCAAGACCTGATAATAACTGTATCTCTTGGGTGTGCGGCCTTTTTCTGCACTATTTATGCAGTGCATATGGCTCTTAATGTTCCCATCGATAGCCATGGGAATCTTGTGCCCTTTTTATGTACTGTCTGTGCTTCCTGACGGTAGAGTAGACTTAATTTAGTATAAATGTGAATTAGCGTACGGGATTGCCGCTGCCTTGGTGACGGGTGAGTTTTCTGTCTTACCGTTTTTCCCGAGTGTACTAAATCGTTGTACGACTTTGACTTACCAAAGAACCGCTTGAAGCGTATCACCTCTATGGCAGAGGTAATGCGCTTCAGAAATTCGCTTGAGAGAAGGAGAGACATTCCTTTTCTCGAGGGGACTTAAGATAAACACCAGGAAGACCAAAGCCATGAAATTCGGGCGTGGAGGTCGATTGGCTGCCAGAAACGTTATACGTTGCTGCGGCCAAACATTAGAGTTTGTTAGCTCTTTACAGTACCTTGGCCTCTGGGTTCATCACATAAGAACGATGTCAACAGCGCATACAAACGAAAAAGTACTTGCGCTCTTTACGGTGAAGTAAGCAATGTCCACGGGCTGTCCGTTTTGACAACTTTGTGAGGCTCTTCGTGCGTAAGATTGTTGGTTGATATACAGCCTTGGCAGGTAAAACTCTTGGTCCAGGGTGTAGAGCCAACTTTATTCGGTACGAATTTTAGCCAGCTTGAGATGTGTTTCTTATTATCTATAAGGCGAGTGCTTTGCTTGCCTATCCAAGCAAGAAGCCGCTTCGTGTATCTCATTTTAGGTTGCCCACCAGCTACTTAAACAATCTGACAAATGCTAAAGATGCCGCATACAGTACCTTGCAAATGTTTTATTTCGGAGTGGGAAGCTAAAGTCAAACAGGAGGTCGGCTCAATTATACTCAATTTGGGTTCTTATTATTATTATTATTATTATTATTATTATTATTATTATTATTATTATTATTATTATTATTATTATTATTATTATTAAATAATAAGCACCGGCACAAACATGCATTATCGGCGTTAGCGCACGGCATCGCGTGGGTCTACAGTGGCCCCTTTTTTTCGCTTACGCGTGTGCTTATTGAACGGTTAGCAATTATGATGCGATCGTTGCCGACGCGCTCGATAACTACATGGAGAACTACGTGGTTACTATCCCTATCCACCCTAGTGGCCGCGTCGCACGTCGAAATTGGTCGGCGACAACAACGAGACAACAATTGAAGATAATTTTCTGAAAATTGAACAGAGGAATTTCGGCAGCAGCGCCGATGTAGCCGAAGCGACGCTCGTGCCACGAATACAGGCATCTTCTGGCGGCACCCGGGCGCGCAGAAGAGCAGAACGAGGCTGGCGGCCGACAAACCAGCTTTGTCGGCAAAAACTGTCTCGTAAACTGAGCTCCGGCAACTGCGTATTGCTTGATCGAAACCCATTCGTTCTTGTTGTTGTTGTTGTTGATGATGATGAGGATGATGATAATACTGTCGATGTTGTTGTTGTTGTTGATGATGAGGATGATGATAATACTGTCGATGTTGTTGCTGTTGTTCGCTCCCTCTTTTTACTATTTGATCATGCGTCTCCCCTTTACTATTTGATCATGCGTCTGCTGGCACCGTAATTTTAACTACTGCCTCTTATGATACTGCCGCTGCTGGTGCTAAATTCATCCCCGGCAATGATAGGGAAGTGAATCCCTTTGTATATATCCCATATCTTCTTAGCGTTATTGTGACAGTTGTAACCGTACTTCGTTCATGAGGCTAAACATATGATAATCATTTTACGATGGTGATGGCGATGATGGTGTTGGTTGGGCTGAGGTTGTAATTGTCGATACTGCAATTGTTTTGCGATTGCCCTTTAGTTGCTTTTTCTTGACTTATCGACTTCCCCTCATCGGGCCTGAGTCTCGACTGCGTTTCTAGGCGATGACTGCGCAGATTCAGCACTGCGTCTCGCGTTCAGGGAGGCGTACGCGTTTACGAAAACTCTCCCTTCCCTTGTTATGAACGCGAACTTTCTCACGTAACGTGGCCATGTTCGCTTCTTTTAACGCCGATCTCTCTGCTCGTCGTATGACGACGACTACCACACTCAAACAACGGAGGCATGTGGCAACATATAATGCTCAGAATGTTGCTTCGCGCGAACAAAGCAGCTCAGATTTATCAGAACACTTGCGTACTCCGAAGCAGCAGAATTGCCCGTCAACCACCAGCCCGAACATGGGACGTCGGGGAGGCCCACTGTATGGTCTCGGCGAAGCGGGGTACATCGTGAAGACGTGAACGTGAATAGCCCGATCCGGCATCCCGATAGGTCTGCCGTATGAGCGGGTGGCCATCATGTGTGTCCTGCGTGCATCTGCATATTTGCGTACACATATGTATATGTGTGTAGTTGGAGTTCGTTCTTGTGTGTGTGTGTTCGTAATGACTATGACGGTGTAGGGCCGTGCACGAGACGATGCTATGCTTTCATGATGTTGCTGTTGTAAATATGCATGCTGTTTTTTTGTTTCAATTGTTGTTGATGATGATGGTGCCCACGTTGTTGTTTCTCGTGCTGCTGTTGTTGATCGACGCGCGATGGAACGTAAATTAAATGGACAAGGCGTGACAGCGAAATTCGGGCCTGACCGCTGTTGTTGCCGCTGCTATTGTGATTATGATTATTATGATGATGATGATGATGATGATTATTATGATGATGATGATGATGATTATTATTATTATTATTATTATTGTATGTTAAACAATGTTTCAGTTAGTAAGTCTGAATGAATTATCGCAATTCTTTTAAACGCTTACTTTACTCCATTGTGCCCAAAATAGATGCCGCGTTCTCTCTGCAAACGACCAAACACAACGTCTGCCAACAATTGCGATCAAAGACACCGCTTGACCCTCTTTTCGATCGCTCGTGACCTCCTGAATTGGCTTACATGGTTTTTTGAGAAATGCATCGGTTCCCTTGCTGACTGGTCCTTCTGTCTTCATGGAAAAGGCATAAAAATATATCTTAATTTCAGTTTTGTGTATTTATTTAGTTTTTTTGGCGTCCGCGCTCTTTGCTCCCACTCCGACTCAACTAAGCTGTGACGTAGGAAGGAAGCCGCGATTGTACACGAAACCGTTGCATCCCAAGGATCTTAAAACTTCCCATATGACCATAATGGGCATCCCATCAGGTCTTGCGCCGCCAGCGGACACTAAACCACTCGGTGCGCGTGTAGGTGGTATACCGGCTTTCATAAGAGACCTTATATTCACGTTGTTTAGTTCAGCGTTTATGGACGATCTGCCGGCGCTCTTTAGGCAACTTAGTGGACCACTGGATCAGGCCACTTCTCTTTTCTCTACTCAATTTACATAGAAATAGCTTGCAAATTATTATTATTATTCTCACTTATTCACACTCATAATTGGTCAGTGCTAACGACGACGCCTAGATACGACAATGACAGTGACTAATGCGCGGCTTTCTGTGGAAAATTTAAAAAACTTTCCCTCTAACCCTGCCCCCAGTATTATCCCGGAAAGACCACGCCCTTCTTCTTCACAAACTCTACACTCGTTGTGGCAGACATTTTTTAATATTGGACAGGTACGCTATTGATTTGCACGTTGGTGTTCCACGTGCGATCCGAAACATAACCTGACTGTCGGACCTGCTACATATATACAACATGATACATAAACAACTCTTACCCATATATGGTATGATGACAGTCTCGACCCGACCGCCGTAGCGTACGGACGTGTTTTGTAAGTGCTCCGTGATAAAGGGTGATAGTGGGAGCCTGTCGCATCTGCGGCAAACGCAACCACTACTCCCGACACCTCAGGTCAGCACCAAGTTCCGGACTACTCATCTACGACAGCAACGACTACGCGGGTGAGAAATTTCCAACTTCATACTGTCTAATACTTAGTGTAAGAGACGGCAATTCGAACGGCACCACGTGTGGCAATTCGAACGCCGTTACGTGCAGAATCGAAGCGCCGCCACGTACAATTTCGAAACACCGCCGCGTGCAATTTTGAAACACCGCCGCGTACAATTTCGAAACACCGCCGCGTGCAGCAACTCGAACGGCGCCACGTACGCGATAACTCGAGAGCGGAAGCGCGCCAAAACTTAAACGTTGCGAAACGACTCCAAGTCGACAGATTAGCAAGTGCGGGTAATACACGCACTTTTGCTAACTGAAGGACGGGAGTAGCTGAGCACAGACTCGGCGACTCAAGACTTAAGCCCGGCAGGTCTCAGTCTTGCCACCCCCTCCGTGATGGCCGCCTCTGGCGGCAGCCCGACAGGGCCCTCAGCTACTCAAGAGTTACATGACGAGGAACTCTCTAGCATGCTTGAGGAAGCATGGAGACCTGCGTCACAATTCAGTAGACGCAACTCTCGCGCTCTGAATCGACAAGCGAGCCTCCAGACAAAACAGGCTCAGGAACAGCCGCCTCTACCAGTAGCAAAACCTGAGGAAGCAACACTCCCAGACGAAGCTATGGACACTCAGAGCGAGCCTAGATCTGCCTCCCTTAAGAGAAAAGCTAGCTACACTCCTGAATCAGAGAAGAAAACCCGCGCGCCTACTAGTCCTGAGCAAGAAGAGCCTCCTTCGCCTAGCTATGTAAACGAAAAAGACCTACAGTTCCTACTGACGTCAGTGGCCGACATAGAACAACTAGTCAGCAAACACCGAACTACGCACCTGCAAATCTCTAAAGCAGTGCGAACTATGGGCCTAAATATACGTGAAATCTGCCGTAGAGCGCTTGACGTAGGTTTCACTCCCGCCAGAACAAAGGGACAGTCCGTCGAAACAAATACCGACCCACTCCCAGAGCTTGCACCTCTCCCGCCGCCAGAGGAATTTATAGCTGCAGAGATACACGGCCTTCTCGTTAAAGAGGAACTAACCGACGAACAATATGCAGACCTCATGCAAAGGGAGTGGCCGGCGCGCACTTATACTAGCACCAGCCTCAGTAAAGCAAGTATTTTAGCTGACAAGGCCCCAGCAAGAGCCCTACTGCTTTCACAAAAGTCCGACAAAGACGAACGCCTTATAAACAGACTATCGCCGCAGTTCCCTGGACTGCAGGATGCATTGCCGCATTGAAATACATTTGTTTATTAACATTTGTACGTTTGCACACTAAGGCAGTGCTCGCCTATAAAAAAATAGTTTAAAATCACCTCCCGACGAGTCCTCCTTGTCTTCCTCTGCGACGTCCCCAGCTCTTGTGATCCTGGTGCGCCCTGTAGACCCGTAAGGTCCCCTGCATGGTCAGGACGGTTAAGTCGATCAGGTTCTTCTTTGACACCCCGAGAGTCAGTAGATCCTTCACCGACTCGGGTTCCCACACACCGGTCATGGACACAGTGATGGACCCGAATCGGTGGGATGAGCCGGGTAGCTGATCTCTGATCTCGGGGATGTCATATTTCCTGATCTTGTCCCGTCTGGCCCGTGCAAGGTCCCTAGATGGTCCGCACACCTCGGTGTCTAAGACCCAGACCCCGGTAGGTGTTGTGATCACGAGGTCCGGTCTCAGGGAGGGTGCGGTGGGTCTACGGAAGGTGCGCTCGCGGTCCACCTGCAGTCCCTTTCCCCGCAGTAGTCGGGAGACCCGCTCACAAATGTCGTCGTGGCGCTTTATGATCGGGAGATGGGTGTAGTCGCACAGTTGACTGACGTGGGCCAGCGTTTCAACGGCGTTGCACCCGTGACGACAAAATTTGTCGTACCAGGGGCGGCCTCTGGCGAGCCTGGCACGCGTTGGTAGTGCGTTGATCCTTAGCTTAATCAGATTAATATACTCCTTACCTGATAGGTAAGCAGTACCTTTGACCCAGTTTTGTGTAAAAGGTGATTTGTGTGCGTTTTTTAAATGAGCTCCATCGAATGTATTATGTAGTGTTAGAGCCCAGTATTCGGTCTCTTGTGCGGCATTTTCGATGGTTGTATCCCCGAACTCACAAAGGGCGCTGGTTTTCGCCAGTTCGTCCCTGTGGTAATCCGAGGATAGCAACCATTGCGTGCCAATGTGGGGTGATTTTTGTAAGTTGGTGAGTCGGGAGAGGCGAAGTCTGGGAATTAGTGTTCGGAGACAGGGGATGTCCAGACCGCCATGTGCTGTGTGCGCGTAGAGGAATGCGTTAGGCACGGAGTTTTCGAGCTTGAGCCAATGCAATTTCACCGTACGCCTGATCTCGTTATCTAATTCTAAGAGGAAAGCTCTGGATGGCCGGGGACCAGCGACCAATCTGTAAAGGATTTTGGGGATGGCGAATTGTTTAAGTATTGCTAATCTTTGTTGGGGTTTGAGGGGAGCTATTGTTAGTCTGCTAAGAAAATCTAGGAGTGTATCCTTGGCTGAGTCGACCCTGCCAGTATTGTCGAATTCTATGCCGAGGTACCTCCATCGAGCGCTTAAACCTTTTGTGGGCAAAAGCCTCTCTCCAACGGTGAATTCGGGGGAGTTCTGATAAAAACTTTTCTTCACCCGCCCGTCATACAGGTGGGATATAGTAAAGCTCTTATCAGGATTAATTTCTAGGCCTCTTGCTTTTAATAGGGGGTTAGCTAAATCTAGGAGTTGTTGGAGAGTATTTTTGGTGGACGCAAGGAGAATGAGGTCATCCGCAAAGGCTAGGCCCATAAGGCGGGTTCCCTCTTTTAGTTGGTATCCTATATTAGTATCGTTGAGTTTACGCAGAATGTCGTCAAAAACTAAGTTAAATAACAGAGGCGACAAGGGATCTCCTTGACGAACACCTCGTGTGGGCCTGATGGTACGACATTCTTTGCCAAATTCTAGGAGTGTTAGGGAGGATTGGTAAAGGCGCTCGATATAATCGATGAAGACCCTTGGGTACCCCCTGCTCTCGAGTGTCCACAGGACGGCGTCGTGACTGATCGAGTCGAACGCCTTTCTCAGGTCGATCGACGCGATCCTCAGTTCGCGGCCCGTGGTCTTGGCATCATGAATGATGCCATCGAGAACATTGAGGTTCTCAAAGGTTCCATCGTAGGGGATGAAGGCTCGTTGGGTGTGGAGAATTTTCATGGAGGTTTGGATACGTTTAGATAGAATTTTATTTAGCGTTCGTTGCAGATAAGAACTAATAGAAATGGGACGGAGGTCACTAGGGGAGGACGCGTTTGTGACCTTAGGGATGAACGCTACACGAGCCTTCTGCTGGCAGGGGGGGATGTCACTAATGATTAATATATTGAGGAGACATCTTGCATTTCCGGTCGCAGATTGAACAGGTCAGTCGTCGGGGGTCCATCCTGCTCCTCGTCTTCTGCGGAAGTGAAGATAAAATGTGGATAAAAGCCCTTGGTTCCGTGGGTGTTAAAATCGATGTGGTGGATGGAGCGTATCGGGTTGTAGATGGCGGGACCCGATACGCGTGTTTGGCTATTGCTCGTTAGCAGCCAAATAAAAACTAGCCTGACCACACGGTGCCAAACCGTACACTGTCACAATGTATCAACACAGTGTCTGGTTGTCGTGTGTGTATATATGTAGCAGCACTAAATAATATATTGTATAGCTAGTAGATTGCTCTACAGGGCGGATAGTATACGTATAACGTTAAGGAAGGGAAGACTATTTTCCTGCAAAATCGGGACATCCTAACAATCGAGGGAGTTGAAAACACTCCAGCTCCAACACGAGCACTCTACGCACGGATGATCCCGCATACTGAAGAAAACGAAAACGATTTTTCTTTGCAAGTCCTGAGAGAGGCAGCAACCAGTCTCTGCGGCTTCCTTAGAACTAGAGACATCCAGGCAGCGGCAGTGGCCATCCCGGCAACAGCCGATATTACTCTGTTGAGAAAAGTATTAGAACAAGCCCTCGCGAAACATCCAGGAATGACCGTGGAAATCCGAGTTAAAGGCCGGAAAATAGAAGAGGCTCACGACAAAAAGAAGAGAAAGAAGCCTGACTCTACCTTTGCAGTTGTCGTGAAGTCAGGCAATGCATCCTATGCTGAAGCCCTACGTGCACTCAGGAACAACATTGACCCAGCGACAGCTGGAGTGGATGTTAAAAGAGCCTCAAGAACAGCTACAGGCGAAATCCGACTGATCGTGCAAGGGACTACTCCCGATGCCACCGGCAGATTTCTTCAGCACATAAAGGAGAAGGCGTCTTTGGAAGCGACAGCCCAAGCGGTCTCACAGACCAAGGCTATGATAATCCGGGACCTAGATGAGTCCATCGAGCCGAAAGACATCCTCAAAGCGCTTACCAAGAACGGAGCACCGGAAATGGCTTTTACCTTAAGTCCGCTAAAGAAAACCCGGGCGGGCGACTTCTCGTGCATTGTTAAAATGCCACCAGAGAAAGCCCAAAGATTGCTACGTCAAAGACATATACACCTTGGTTGGACTCGGTGCCGCATAGACGAAATGGTCTCGGTACCGCAGTGCTCACTGTGCCTGAGCTTTAACCACACGGCCAGGGACTGTACCGCAGCCCGACCAACCCAACCTCGCTGCTTCAAATGCGGAGGACAAGGACACGTCGCAAAAAGCTGCACGGCCAATAGTAGGTGCTACGTATGCAACGTAGATGGACACTACGCCACTACAACGCAATGCCCAGCATATAGACAACGGGTTACAAACCTCCGAGTAAGCCACAATCAAAATGACCAGCAAAATTAAAATACTGCAAATAAACCTCCGTAGAGCCCCCAGAGCATACGATCTGGCGTCCCAATTCGCAACCGAAAACGACATAGAAATCCTGCTTCTCTCCGAGACCCCTACCACACAGCTTTCTCAACCCGGGCCCCACGCTGGTAACAAATCCGCTTCGATCAAGGTATTTCCTACAAGATACTCGCCCACGTCAGTGGGACAGGGGACCCACTTCTCCTTTATTACCACTTACGACTTCGCGATCTACTCAGTCTATATCTCTCCGAACTCCACCCTACAGGAATACGAGGACTTCCTTGAAGAACTGGACCTCAGCATGAGCGCTCGCGGTCACCGAAAGGCGATTGTGGGAGGGGACTTCAATGCGGCCCACAGTCTGTGGGGAAGCAGGTCCTCATCAAGGAAGGGAGAGATCCTGCTAGAATGGGCAACCCGGGCGGATCTACAACTCATGAACACCCAGGGATACACCTTTGATAATGGCAGGCACAAATCAACATTAGACCTGACATTTGCATCAGAGAGACTATCGCACCGAGTAACCGACTGGAGGATTCACGAGGAAGCAGAAACTCTATCCGACCATCTCTACGTAACCTTCTCTGTCAATCTAACTTCTTCCCAGCTTCATCGTCCTACAAAACCGCAACGTTTTCCCAGGCTAAATTATACCCGCCTGCAGAAAGCATTAAGAAGAAAAGTACATAACCTCACTGAATGCTCGGCAGCAGAAATCTCTACACTACTAGAGGAAGCCTGCCGAGAGTCCAGCTCCCGCCCACACCCTAAGATAGCCAATCGACCACCGTGCTACTGGTGGAATAATCGGATTGCCGAAAAGCGAAGGGCCTGCCACCGCATACGGCGAGTATGCACGCGCCGCAGAGCAAGGTACCGACGAGAACTCTTCTACCTATGGGAAAAGTATAAAGAAGCACGAAGAGCCTTACATAAAGCCATTAAGGTTAGTAAAAAAGACCACTGGATCTCTCTGGGTGAGGAGGTCGAGGGAAACCCTTGGGGCAAAGGATACATGATTGTGCGAAAAAAAATGCGCCACGCACAGCCGCCTTTACCTGTAGAAGTGGCGCGACCGATTGTAAATGCGCTCTTTCCACAAAGACCATTGCCGGAGTCGGTAGTCTTTGAAGAAACCTCAGATCTTTCCTTCGAGCCAATCTCAATTCAAGAGATCAGAATAGTGGCTGAACGCATACGACCAGGGAAAGCGCCGGGCCCAGATGCTGTCCCCCCTCAAGCAGTACGCGTACTCCTAAAGAACCATCCAAAGGTATTCAAACGCATGATGGACACAATTCTCACCAGCGGAGAATACCCAAAGCCTTGGAAAACGGCACGCCTTACCCTTATCCCGAAACCCGGGAAGCCACAAGGAGACCCCTCAGCATACCGCCCTATAAGCATGCTCTCCTGCCTATCCAAGGCAGCTGAGCATATTATTAACGGGCGACTAGTTACAGAATTAGAAGACAAGAAGGCGCTGTCAGAAAACCAGCATGGTTTCCGCGCCGGGCACTCCACACACTCGGCTATCAGCAAAGTTCTAAACATAGCTGAAACACAAAGAAATTCACCTATCGCAAACCGGGCGCACTGCCTTGCCGTCCTTATTGATGTCAAAAACGCATTTAATACGCTCTCGTGGGACGCCATAAACCAAGCACTTGGAAATAAAGGCGTGTCTCCCTACCTACGACGTATCCTAGCGTCGTATCTAAAGGACCGAGCATCTACATACGATGGAGTGGACTACGCCGTCACTGCCGGGGTTCCCCAAGGATCTGTACTGGGACCAACCCTGTGGAACATAACCTATGATGGAGTACTAAGACTGCCGCATCCCCCGGGAGTTTTTTCTATTGCCTACGCAGACGATCTGGCACTGATCGTTACCGCCAGTGACGAGGATTTGCTCGAAGGTACAGCCAACGGAGCCTTGGCGGATATCCGACAACACCTCCGCACGCTTGGCCTCGAACTGGCTTCACAAAAAACGGAAGCAATCCTTCTAAACGGACTGAAGCGTCCTCCACGCAACCTAAATTTACACCTGGAAGGCCATCCAATAACACCCACGCCCGTGGTCAAGTACCTGGGCGTGATCCTGGATAGAGCTCTCACAGGAACACCTCATGTGCGCTATGCAGCTAAAAAAGCAGCCAAAGCCTCAGCAGAGTTACGGAAAATCCTCCCACGGACCAGAGGGGCAAGCGACTCTCGGCGCCGACTCTTAGCATCAGTAATAGACAGCATCATGCTATACGCCGCACCCTTATGGAAGCGCACTACTACAAGAGCTACAACACGTCGCCTCCTCAACAAGACCCAAAGACCTATGGCGCTTAACCTAACACGAGCAAGTCGCACGGCCTCCACAGCAGCTGTACAAGTACTCTCCAGACAAATTCCCTGGGACTTGAGAGTAAAAGAATTGGCATCAAGAAGCCCTGTAACCAACGTTCTGACAGAGGGCACACTAGTCAGCAGAACCGACACACTAAGCGAATGGAGCCAGCAATGGGAAGCAATCCAGCCGGGCCATCCTTGATATTGGACAAGATCAATACTTCCTGATCTTAAAAAATGGTACAGCCTCAAACACGGCTCGCTTACCTACCCACTCGCGCAACTGTTAACAGGCCATGGTGCCTGTTTTCAGCAGTACCTACACCGCATCGGTAAAACTGACTCCCCTGTATGCCGCATGTGCAACAATGTGTGCATAGTGGGTGCGAGTCCCACACTACCGAGGCTTTAACAACGTCGCCCGGTGTGCATAACGCATTTTACCAGTTACCTCTATAAAAAAAAAAAAAAAAAAAAATATGGTATGATGACACAAGATAATTAATACCTAATCGCCACTTCAGTTCGATAATGCGCAAATCGCTTACAGGCATCTTTGTTGGAAAAACTTGTCTACCAGGTATCCAGCACCTGCTGAATGGAGGCAATTAGCTATTCTGTACTGTCGTGTTAAGTTTTGTTAGGCTCTCGCTTCATAACGCTCCTAGCCGAATATCCCAGAATCCGGGGATTGCCCGCCGTTCAGTGCAAGCCACTTTTGCACTAGTCGGCTGGTATGAATGGGTGCGCCGTCCTTTTAATAAATAATTTGATCATATTTCTATGCGGGCGTTGCAATAAAATAAGCGTAGAATTTATATAGTCTTTGTCATATAATCTGTAAAAGGTCGTTTTCGGAAAACGAAGGAACTGTATGATCTCGTTAGGGGTCGTACTGGCCCGTGTACATGTTGAACACAAACTCTAGAATGGAGCGACATGAGAATGGCATGGATGTTTGCAGAATATTGTGAAAAATGCTTGTATGCGACGCGGAGGTTTTCCGTTAACGACAGAAAATGCCTTGCACTGTAAAATTCTTAAAGATTCAATGACTACTGTCCGCGACAATAGTAACTCCATACTCGAGTTAGACGTGTTTGTTACAAAGGCATAACATTACTATAAAATTGTTAATTTTCGTTCCTGTGATAAGATGGTAGGAAGGTGCAATTTCAGTCGTAACAAAGCGGCGTGTGAAACGTTTCACGTGTTGGAAATCTTTGTCAAGCGACAAAGAAAACAGCCTTTATATAGCACTCAAGTGCGAGAGAAGAAAGTTAATCCCTGATAGCAAACCAGAAGAAAAGCGAAACGGGACGTAAGAAGCGACGCCCGGAAATGGTGTCAATGTGTCAATTTAATCGGACCGTAACTTTGAAGCCTCCAGCGAGGTTTTTCGTACAACATCGTTTTTCACCACAGATCCTGATAAGTTGAAAGGCGTTTGAAACGCGTTCAGTTCTCGTGTGATCAGTTGTCTGTGCGTGTGCGAGTTCAACATACAAAACACTCAATACGTGTTAGTCTGTATAAACTGGCAGCAAACCCTAGCTGCGTAAACTCAAACTTTTTGTTTTATCTCCACGGAGCTGCAATCTTTAAACGCCGAAAGTCTCGGAGATAGAACATATACACATAAAAGAATATAAATGGGTAGTGAAATTACATCATCACAAAAAAACAGCACATTTGACACTAGTTTTTTTTGTACCAGGTTTTTTTACGACATGTACAGATTGGCGAATGTCGCTGACCAAACATCTCAAGGAGGAGAATTGCCGAGATTGTCGGTAGTCGGTAAGCGAAGGCATGGTGACTAAGCTTGCATTGCTAGCGCTTGGTGGTTCAAACAATACTGATCTGGTTAGGACAGCAGCTAGGGCAAATGCGATTTCGTGTGGTGTAGCTCCTTGCGGTATTTTAAGATACTCTGCTCATATCGTTTGTCTGTAAAAAGAAGGTTGTGTGTCGTAAACACATTCTACGCGGCCGCAACAACGTCGAGCAAAAATTGCTCTCACAGCATTTTTATTTTTATTTTTTTGGCTCTTGTAATTAATTTCATGTAGCCGACACTTCAGACTGCTTCCTAGTGGAACTACACGTTCCTTACGTCGTCTCAGCGACAAAAATAACTGCATAGCGTTTTGGTGTCAAAGCTGCAAGATAGGTGATTGTGGTGTTCCTCTGGCGTCTCATGAAGTGTAAAACCTATCCACGCAGTTACAAGTGAGAGATAATTTAATACTGTGATTTTAAATATTGGGGCTGAATAAGTATAAATCACTTTTTGTGGCGTTCGAAACAACGTCTCACGAGCATTGGTAACAAGATAAAAGCAAATGAACAACTTAATGCTTTAAAGGTTCTAATAAGGATTCGACGCTTTTGAAGTGAGAGTTAGTGTCAAATACAGAACAAGGCCAAGGCAAAGTAGCATCGTATCAGCAAAAGCAATTTCTTAGAAAAAGAATCATTACTAGAGATTTTCAAGAGACGAAAGTTTATAACATAATGAACATAAAGAGACCGATGACAGATCTCTGAGGCGTCCCGACGTCAACTCTTTCTTGGTGGACTTAATACTTCCGACTTGCACGGCGTGTTTTCTGCCCGAAAGATAAGACCTATCCAGTCGAGTGTAGTGGAATTACTATAGGAGCATCTGCAATAAGAAATAGTGTCGTAAGCGGTTATAGTAGAAGTTGCTGCTACATCTAAGAAGACTCCAAAGCAAATCTGCTTACCTTCAGCAGAGCCTACAATATCCTGTCGTAAATGTGCGCAGGTTTCGTGTAACGTATTCTGCGGAATCCAAAATGGCATGGCAAGAAGGAGAACATTTTTGACTAGTTAGTGGCATATTGTCCATATGTGTGGCTGTATGAGCAAAACGAAAATGTATATATATATATATATATATATATTCAGTAAATACATGCTATTAAAGAATTACATAAAAATACAAATATAATCCTCCGGCCTTAATCAGACATTATTGTGTAAAGTCACTAAACTTTTTTGTTTGTAGTTAACTTACTATTTTCATATACAAGTATACAAATTAAATAATGTGTATTTTATAATAACATCTTTAGTTTTACAGCAAAACGACCATCATAACTTACATACTTTTCATAACGGAAACTTAAGCATGTGAATCTATGCAGTTACGTAAATAATTGAACGAAATTGAACTATTATATAAAAATATGCACGACACACAGTTATATATATATATATATATATATACGTCGTAAGACGTTAACGTTTTGGTGCTTTACGTGATTGATACGTTTCGACACCCTATGATTGAGACCAGCCAACGAGCTATCGACTCCGTTATAATTAGTTGTACTTACGTTATTATTGACTGCTGGCTGTATAATCTATCCGTATAATTAAGTGCTTGCAAAAAAACTCATCTTGAAACTGACACGTTGAAGTATTTTATATCGATATTTATCAAAGCGCGCCTAAAACGAGAGCCACACGCCCTATTACCTCGGAGAAGTACTGATATCATTGGATCATATGCCTAAAGTTTTATTAGAACGTTGCTTCCTCTCATGGGTCTCGGTGGTTGCTTAGGTGAATTACGCGTTCTGAAGTTATCGATATTTTTCTCACTTTTACCCCCCACGTGTATATAAATATATTTTTTTAAATTAAAGTTTATATAAATGCGGGTTAGATTACTTAATGAAATGCATATATATATATATATATATATATATATATATATATATATATATATATATATATATCGCGTTTACTAACAGTAACTTACTAGACTATGCACACTAATCGATGATTACTATTTAGCAATTGGTGCATACTAAACAGGACGATTAGTCTGGTCAAAATAATCATTATCTTGCTCTTCTTTTTCTTCTTCTTGTTCCTCTTCCACGCGTTTTTTTTTCGCACGTCTTCGGGTTTGCTTATTGTTATTATTGTGGTTGACATGCATCAGAGATAATGATCTATTGTTGTCTACAGAACAATCATAATTAATTGTTGTTCTTGCTAATGGTGTTATCGTTGTCGTTCTTGGTGATGCTGTTGTTGTTGGTGGTGGTGATAATGGTATTGTCCTGTCGATGTTGCTGTTGTTGCTATTGCTGTACTAACTCATGAAGATGATGCCCTGATCTGCCTGAGCGAGTCAAACGAGGCACAATTCGAGAAGCAATGTGGTTTCAAAAAGGTCTCATGTGAATACAGCCATAGTGTGGCAGAGGTGAACCGCGTGCGCGTGCCGATAAAACAACTGGCAGAGAGAAAAGCGCAGCTATCTGCGTGACGCGCTTACTGTTGTGATGCCGTACTGGACAAGTCGCTGAGAATACTCGAGGAACGACGGAACCACGGGCGGTTGTCACTGGATCAGGTCACTGGGACATTGATCCGGCCCCTGAGCAGCCCAACCTCGACAGCGAGAGCACGAACACGACATTTGGCCACATCGACCATAAGATTGCCACCTCAGGTTACAGTAATATAATAAAAAAAATATATATATATATATGTTATTTTTTCTACTATTATATGAGAGCTTACCGCCGAACCACGAATATGTCTACCGCCAACAGCAGTATACAGCAGCACTACCACCATCAGCGTCATCATACTCATCATCATTATCATCCTTACCTCAACACCACCATAACATTAACACCAGCACCTCATCGACACTTCATCGAAGCCGAAGCGCCGTGCTTGAAGATCGGCTGGCTGGTTGTCTCGCTGGTTGTGTGCCTGGCAGGAATCCTGCATCCAGCGACACGGTGAACGCTGATACGACGCGGCATGGCCTGGAATGGCAGCGTTTGTACCATCGGAAGCGACGCTCCGCGCCCCCCCCCCCCCCCCCCTTCCCCAGCGGTCAGCGCAACTGCTGCCGGCTGCGCTATTCTTGTTTCCAGTGCAGACGCGCCGTCTTGATTTACGTTCTCCATTCTCTTCTCTTTCTCCAGCATTCACCGCCGCGTCTCATTGCCATTTCAAGCGTTACACCGTTGATCCGGCCAATGCCGACGCTGAACGGGCCAGCGGGCGGGGGTTCGGACAGGCGGGCATAGCCGAAACGGTTGGATGGCTGGCGGGTCGGACAACATCAAGCCACACGCAGTGCGTCGCTGTGCCGAACCCCACAAGCTCCGCCCCGTTAGCTGTAATGGGGCGGACGCTCATGGCGGTCTCAGTGCTTGCGCACAGTTGCCGCACAGCCCCATATGTACAACGCTCAGCACGCAGTGATGACCACCCCACAACATAGTAGGAGCAGCAGCAGCAGTAGTAGCAGACGGAAATAGTAGTGATGACGAACACCACAACAACGACAATAACAACAACAACTTGGTCAACTTTGAAGATCACAAAATCTCGGCGGTTATGATGAACAGAAAGCACCGATGACGACGACGACGACAGCAACAGCGAATGTAGCTTTGGTACTTGGGACTAAATATATATATATATATATTTTTTAAACGTTTTCAAGCATTGCGCTCGCATATATACAGGGTCATTCATATTGTTGTGCACGCATTTTGAGGTTTGATAGAACTCGGCAAGAAAATAAGTTTTCCCTATGGAGGGAAGACGTGGAAACGTCTTGTTTAGGAGAGAGAGTGAAGTTTATAAAAGTAGTTTTTCTGCCTTTTTTTCCTACATAGTTGTGTGAAATCTCTGTTTGCGGGAGAACCAGTCAACGCATGAAGGAACCGATTACACCGGCGTGTTCGGAGGAAAATTCTGCACAACGGAAGGCACTTCACTAGCTTGCGTAGCAAAAAGCTAATACCCAGATTAAGGAAAGTCATGAAAAGTCGATATTTTACGTTAACGCCTTTTCATGAAAAATCGTAAATTTTTGTCATTGCGACCAAAAATGTACGTCCGAAAGACCACTCTCACGCAATAGCAAATTTAATGCCCATCATTTTCGTATCAAGGTGATGGTGCTGCGTTACGTAGTTGTCAAGTAACTAAGCGTTTTCGACAGTGCTTTTTACGTGCACGTTTTCACGTTCAGAACCGTAAAAATTTGCCAAGACGTTTCCGCCCCCTCCTTCCACTAGGAAAATTTATTCTCTTGTTGAGTTCTACCAAACCTCAAAATATGTACCTAACTTTCTCATACGCCCTATGGAAATATGCATGCTTTCGCTTTCGATATGGCTATCGAAAAAGCTTAGTGACTTGACAACTACGTAACGCAGCACCATCACCTTGATTCGAAAATGATGGGCATTAAATTTGCTATTGCGTGAGAGTGGTCTTTCGGACGTACATTTTTGGTCGCAATGGAAACATTTTACGATTTTTCATGAAAATGCGTTAACGTAAAATATCGACTGTTCATGACTTTCCTTAATCTGGGTATTAGCTTTTTGCTACGCAAGCTAGTGATTGTCTTCCGCTGTGCATAATTTTCCTCCGAACACGCCGGTGTAATCGGTTCCTTCATGCGTTGACTGGTTCTCCCGCAAACAGAGATTTCGCACAACTATGTAGGAAAAAAGGCAGAAAAACTACTTTTATAAACTTCACTCTCTCTCCTAAACAAGACGTTTCCACGTCTTCCCTCCATAGGGAAAACTTATTTTCTTGCCGAGTTCTATCAAACCTCGAAATGCGTGCACAACAATATGAATGACCCTGTATATATATATATATATATATATATATATATATATATATATATATATATATATATATATATATATATATATATATATATATATACATATATACAGGTAGTTCAATAAGTTCTTAGAATGAGCTTTTTAGAATTCGAATTTTGGCGCGCTTCCACCGCTATTAGGAACTGCAACTTTTCGACTGCCAGCAGTCAAAATATTATGGTGATTGGCCGTTGCGATTTCGTTTGATCGCTCTTCCCGTGCAACGTATCGGCGTGATTTTGAAAAATTGAGAAAAAGAGTTTCGAGTGGTTATCAAGCATTTTATTTCAAAGGTTGGAATGCGACCCAAGTGAAAACTAAGTTAAACGAGGTGTACGGTGACTCTTTTTTTTTATTAAACGCACCCCGAAACGGGGGGATATTTGCCATGTTTCGGGGTGCGCCATGTTTTGCCACTGTTTCCAACTGTATTAATGAGTTAAAAAGAGGTCGCAGGAGCACCGGGATGAACTACGTTCAAAACGCCCAAAAACGGCAACTGATTAGGAAAACGTGGAAAAGGTGCGGAAAATCGTTGCCGCAGATAAGCGAGTGAACATTAGGGAGATAGCGGAGGCCTTGGGGATCAGTTTGGGTAGTGTGCATTTCATCCTGCACGAAAACTTGAAGATGAAAGAGCTCAGAGAAAAATGGCTGCCGCATTTGCTCAACCAAGGCCCAAAAAACGCGCCTGTTTTCGCTTCACAGCGAAATTTGGCCAATATGTCGAACAATCCGTCGGATTTTTGGCGCAGATTCATGACCGTCGATGAAAGCTGGGTCCATCACTACACTCCCGAGACCCAAGAAGCATCTTGCCAATGGTGTGCACCTGATGAAGGATCTCCGAAGAGGGTGCGGACAACGGCATTGGCCGGAAAGGTGATGGCTACAGTTTTTTAAGACCAACGTAGAATAATGCTGGTCGACTACCTTGAGAGCGGTAAAACGATCACAGGAGAATATTAGGCAAGACTGTTAGACTGCCTTTAGCAAGAACTCATCGTGAAACGGCCCGCTTTGCAGAAGAAGGTTGTCCTGTTTCACCAGGACAATGCTCCTGCACACAAGTCTCGGCAAGCATTGGCAAAACTGGCCCAACTGAGGTTCGAACTTATTGAACAACCTTCCTATTCTCCAGACCTGGCCCCCTCTGATTATTTCCTCTTCGGATATTTGAAGAATAGTCTCGGTGGAAAGCGTTTTTCTAGCAATGAAGAGGTTAAGGCTGCTGTCAATGCCTATTTTCAGTCTAAAGACGCGGAATTCTACTTAAGAGGTATAAAAGCTGCCTGTATATATATATATATATACATGTATATATATATATATATATATATATATATATATATATATATATATATATATATATATATATATATATATATATATATATATATACATATACCTGTATAGAAAATATTGTGAGGATTTATTAATCAATTACAATACGTTTGCGCACTCGGCAGTGCTCGCCTTAATATATATATATATATATATATATACGATCGTCATTCAAACGCTACTAAAATGCAGTGAAAACAACCTTTTTCCTGTTTGTCTATATGTCGTCAGAATGGCGCGAAATTTTTACGTTCTTGCTGATAACGTAAAAATAGATTTGTTGTTTCTTCAAATTTTTTTTTACACGCAAAACTACAGGTAACTTGCTACATGTTGCTTCTTCGTTCTTATTTTGATCCAGTTACGGAAGTACATGTAGTTTTCTTGGAGAAGCCTTGGGTACAATATGCTGCTTGGACCTGTTTCGCTAGCCGTCTAGACGTCCCTTCAATTCGTCTTCAGGGCGAAAAAGAAAACTCGATGGATGATGGTATGAGTGAGCGGCTACAAAGGCATCCAAAGAGAAAGTTCGCTTTGATTACATGTAACGAAGTCACGTGAATGATAAGTATACACTGATGTAAACAAATTCATTTCATTTCATGTTTGCACGGCTTCGAGTTAAGGTATCGTTTACTTGAAAGCAGTTACGTGGAAATATGTTGAATTCAGGCCACATAAAGTAATTCATGAGTCCACAAAGAAAGGCGTTGTATTGAATATCTGTGATATTTAAACGCTGCCGACTGCAAATATAGACGCCGACACATCGTCAAACTACACATTTCGAACAACGTTTGACTAATTAAAGCTAATGAACATTAGCGGGTGGAGACAAAATTAATACAATCATTTCATCACCAGGCTAACGAGGGAACATGTTGATATCGTCACTGTGTTACTTGATGATCATAACTAGAAAACATACACAAAATGAAAACAAGACAGATCATGCAGCTCTCACTATTGCATCAACATTTTGTATGTTGTTTGCTAATTTTGTAAATATATTAAATTT
This sequence comes from Dermanyssus gallinae, assembly GCA_003439945.1. Taxonomy (NCBI): domain Eukaryota; kingdom Metazoa; phylum Arthropoda; class Arachnida; order Mesostigmata; family Dermanyssidae; genus Dermanyssus; species Dermanyssus gallinae. The sequence continues at coordinate 148,740 of QVRM01002334.1, forward strand.
TTTGCAACGCTGGAAACAATTCAACTCTTACTGAACGTGGGCCATACTCAACCAAATATATCTCGGTACACCTAAAATTATTCAGATCAGCTCTGTTGGGAAGCTGTATCCTTGTTTCGCTAGAGCAGCTGCCTGTCCTGAAATGTGCTGGCATTTACACAAACGTTTCAATCAAACTAAAGCCAACCACAGGTGATATGTTTTCAGGCTTCATAAATGCATACTATGCCGAGCTAAAAGTGTTCATCGAAGCATAGCGAGGTGGGCCAGAAGTATGCGTATACCTAATACATAATTGTAGATATTTCACCACGTCATATTCGCTCTTTCCATGAAAAAAACGAGCACTACATTTATAAAATATTAATTTAAACATTTTGTAATTGCGTGTATTTAATATATACTAGAGATACCCTGTCATACACTACCGTACACACACAGGCTCTCTTTTAGCAGACAAATCAATGAGATACAAGCAAAATTTACGTCCGCAATGCTTTTATTAGACAATGTGCGTGATGCATAGACGTCAATGCAGCTATAAATTACTTTAAAGTTAAATTACTTCCTCTAGCAACATACAGCTTTTTTACAATTTCACCATAACCGTCCCTGTGCGATTTATAAAGTCTAGACAAGCTAAAAGCTTGCTACGTTGAGCGCGTATTAAGGCTTCGAAAAAGCGCATCGGCAACACTTGATTGCTTTTAGACTCTTATCGAGTTTATAGAGAGACAATAAACATTTAAAATTTGTAGTTGATACCATACTGATGGCCCGGTTTCTGGTTTACAGAGATGACAAATAGCCAAGTAAAAGACCCGCTTGCTAATCTACTGAATAACTTGGCACGGATACCACCATCACATATGTATGGAGCCGAACTGCTTTAATATTAATAGATCTGCTTGCAGCTTTTGTAGAAAGTATGATACTTGACGCAACCACATTCTTGTGTGTGTGGAAATTTCCAAAACGTCCTATCTTCCAAAGTTAATTACATACTGTGAGACGGTATTCTCACATTGTGATACATTGTGAAACATTTATCAACTTACTACAATTTTGGTAATGGAATAAATAATAATATTTTTTTTTTAACAATTGTTTATTTTATCAATATGTACATGTATCACAATTACTTACATATCACTTAAATAACATCTACAATATTGCATATAGTATTCTTATTGCTTGAGTGTCGGTGACCACTCAGCATCATCTTGGCGTTGCCTCTCTGTAATTCTAATGACACTCTCTGTCGGAGGAACGCGGTCGATTTTGGCTCCGCTGTGGCCTCAAATAGCTTCTTTCCAAGCTCTTTTAATAACAATAATAATAATAATAATAATAATAATAATAATAATAATAATAATAATAATAATAATAATAATAATAATAATAAAGACTACCGATAACATGTATATATATTTCACATTAGTAAGTGGGACAACACCCTCAACTCTAGGAAGTACATAAAGAACACATAGATATCCATAATAGAATCTAGTGTTGCATGGAAAGGTCATATAAAAACGTGGCCTTACCCGCCCTCGCTTGGGGTGCCCGTCAGGTTCCCAGCCGACACAGTCAAGTATGCGTAACGAGACGGGAAAACTAGACCGCTGCAGCCTCTGTTACTTTGTGCTGTCCGCTTATTCGCTGCTTAGTCGAGCTTATTCCAAACCGGCGTCTCTAACGTCGCTTCTATTACGCTGTCTATGTGTAAGTATAACAGCCCACTCACTTCCACTGCTTCGAGCTGATTCGGGCTACGACACGCGGTTAGCCAGCCATCAACCAGCCAGCAAGTCACCAGATATCAGACGCCAGTCATCATGGCAAACCTGACAACGAAGAGGCCGGAACGTACCGGACGGAGGATTCTAGTTCGGTGGCATACGCAAGTGTTTTTACTGCCTCGTTGTACACGCTACGGCTTGAGAATTCATAGGTGGCAAGGTAAAGACACTCTTATAGCTGGGCTGGCTGTACGGAGTGTCGGTGTCGGTGTACGGAGTGTCGGAATGTCGACCGACCGACCTCGTTCTTCTGGTCGGCGACATCGATCGCGAAACGCATCGTTTCATCTGGTCCCTTCGCGTGGACTCGTGACTGAAATCTACCGAACTACCCACCCACCCAACCGCCCCTCACCTCTACCCACAACTATCAAACTACCCACCTGGCCGACGTATGCTTGCAGCAAGCAGACACACAAAAACCTCACCGTCTTGGAGAAAGCTGCAGTCGCGGCTGCGGCAGCGGCAGCAGCAGCAGAGGCACGCTTTCGCTTCCGGGTCTCTATGGGTTTGCGTCGTTCACGGTTCTATTTATTCAACGCTGGCTGCTGCTACTGCTGTTGCTGGCCATTTGCCTCCTGCGTTGTACCTGCGCTGCGACCCCTGGGCTTGAACGGCCAGCCCACGCATCGAAATGTCTAACTTCGGAATGTAGGACGTACCTGACGTTGTTGCTAATATCATTACTACTACTACAACAACGACTACTACAAATACCACTGAAAAGTAAAGTTTTCGGGCTGACCCTCAGCCAAGATTTAACGTCCACGGAACTGTTTTTCACATTGCTTCATAGACGGACAACCCCCATAAATACAAATGTGCAACGGTGGGGTTCGAACCCGCGCATCTATATGTCTCCTCCGGTTACAAGTCGCAGACTTAAGCCACCACGCCACCGGGCTCGACACTACTACTACTACAACGACTACTACAAATACCACTGAAAAGTAAAGTTTTTCGGGCTGACCCTCAGCCAATATTCAACGTCCACGGAACTGTTTTTCACATTGCTTCATAGACGAACATGCCCCATAAATACAAATCGGTGCAACGGTGGGGCTCGAACCCGCGCACCTGCTATGTGTCCCCTCCGGTTGCGAGGCGCAGACTTAAGCCACCACGCCACCGGGCTAGACACTACAAATACCACTACCACCACCGTTCCTACTAGGTAGTATGTCTGCTACCAGGAAGAACCTCTTTTGAACATGCTGTTGTTGTTGTTGTTGTTGCTGTTGTTGTTGTTGGCGGTGGTGGTCGTGGTGAAGTCGACCTAGGGCAACTCGGCCCAGTTTAGCTCTAGAATTGCCCTTCTTCGCATGTGGATCTTTTCTTCTCTCTCGCCACCGTGCGACATCGCTCTCATCTGGACTCGTCGTTTAGGAGTGTCTGATTTCGTCGTCTTCGGCGTAGTGATTCTCTTCGTTCCGATTTTTTTGGTCTTCATTTCTCGTTTTATCCACCCTTACTCTCCCTTCGTCTCTGGCCCGAATAGGACGAGCGCGCCACATGACGGGCGTAAATCACACTAGTCATTATGTATCGAAGTGGCTTCGTTGCGCAAGTTGTGCGTCGATTGGCTAACTAGTTGACAGTGTCTATAATGGTGGGGGTCCCGCCTGCAGCCGCCGACGATATAATGGTGGCGGTGGAGAGGCTGACCGCCATTCTGGCTCATCTAAGTGTTTCCAGCGCACGGCATATATACATATATATATAAATATATACATATATATATATATATATATATATATATATATATATATATATATATATATATATATATATATATATATATATATATATATATATATATATACGAGTCCGCATGCACGTATCTAGTCAGTTTGAGGATATGGGGTTAGTCGAAGCAAAAACGACTCGACTTGCCCTCTCTACTACTCCACGCTTCCATCTCGCTCCTCTTCGCTTACGTTCTAAGACACTTCCCCTCGTACTTCAGTTTGTCAGTTGAAATTTTTATCTCAAATTACATCCGTTGAAATTCGTTCTTATGCGAGAGTACGCGCAAAGGGTCTATGATCAGTGAGCTCTCAGCGCCTAGCGATCAGGAAACATTGAGAAAAAGCGCGCGCGCAGGAAAGATAGAGTGAAAAGGCAAACTGCGCGCCGGATAGAAAAAGGAAGAAACTAACTAAAACTTATTAGGCGGTAGACGCTTGCGGCGCTGCTGCAAAGCGCAATTTGGCTGCGGAGATTCATAGGCTATCGCCAAGAGCTACTTGCTGGCATAGATCACAGGGGCTCTTTGGTCGCCCATTTGTTCTTTCCCGCTTTCCTCGTTGCTTGTTATATATCTACCTCATCTTGTGTATTTCGGTTCTAAGACTTCAGGTCCGTGCATCTCAAAAGCGCCCAACCTCCGTACGGAGAACGGCAGGCGTCCAGACGGGAGGATACTTACACACTTTGAGCGAGGCGAATTGCTAGTTTGGGATGCAACCATTACCCGACAAATTAGCCCCTTCTAGAGCCGACGGCGACGCATCCGAAGCTGGCTACGCAGTCCATTTTGCGGGGATTAGTAGGCTAAGAAAATCCCCGTCAATTGGATAGCCCCATAATGGAGATTATGCCCTGTCTTGTTAGCCAGTTAGTCCATAAAATCGGCACTTTGTCAGACCCGTCATCCGGGGATAGCAGATCGTTGTCCTTTTTTAAACAACGTCTGGATGTTGACATACAGCGTAGAATTGCTGTCTCCGTTTGAAGCACACTTCTAAAGTGCTCTTCGCCTAGCCCAAACGAGACGGACACGTGTATAGTTACCATGCACGTCCGCTAGGCACATTGGCTTAGCAATTCATTCGTTATACATGCAACATGTGTATAACGTATGATAGAGAAAACAAATCTGACGAGTTGTAAAAAAAGACCAGGTTTTCAGGTGCAACTTTTCGGGAAATGCCTCTCGGATAGGGCAGATAGTCTACAGCGCAGTCCGCAGCCGTTATTGTCAATGTTGCTTCGTATGCCAAATGGCGAGACATTTTTCTCCGGAACGAATTGTAAAATCCACAGGAATCTTTTTTTTTTTTAGATTTTCCCGTAAGGCAATTGCCCGTGTACGGATTTTTCATGTCATGGCTAAGTTTACTCCACTCCGGCATTTACCTTGCCTAAATTGGAAACCATGCAAACCAATTTAAGAGTGGCCGATCTGGGTCTCGAACCCGGTCCTCCCGAATGCAAGCCAAAGGCTTTGCCACTAAGCCACCTTGCTCGGTAAATCCACAGGAATCTAAAATGTACTTGTATATATATATATTTTTTTTCTTATTACAAACAAGAATTCATTTATTACATTTTGTGGTTACATTGGAATACGAATATCTAACTACCTTTGGACTTGTGAGGGGTGCTACCAATCGAGCTTATCCTCGAGGCAGCCACTCATTGTGCCCATAATTGCTGCCGCATTGCCGCGCTGAACCGCCAGAGATAGCAGCTGGAGTAGAAAGTCGAAAGCTCTTTCGTCCCCCGTCGTGAGTTCAATTCGTTTGCCAATCTTTTGTAAAAGCGACTATGCCTCAGGGCCAGGTCCCCTAGTGTCTCCAATACTAGTGGCACAAAAATGAACTCGTTGGTGAGCTGGGCGTATTTGTTGGTCTTTAGACGTTCAGCCTTGCGTGCTGCGGAGCCAGCAGCTGATGCGCTAGCCTCCATGTTCGAGGGGGCGAGCGTGTCGGTGACTGTAGCATCCCAAATAAGCGCCTTTCCCCTTTCAAAAGGGATGAGGGTGAGACCGTCAGGCCGCTTTCCGTCGCTTCTTAGGAGGCCGGTTGGCTCTCGAATGCATATTTGTATATTTATGTAGGAGTCACCTGTATTTGGAAACACAGCATATCATGTATGTCACTCTAGAGAGAACATTATTCGTTTTTAAGCATTATTAGTGTCATTGGTTTTTAAAAAACTTTATTTCGGATCTTTTTCGGCCAAATCTTAAGGACGATTGTTGTTAAGTGGTTGTGTTGCGCTGGGTTCGATTCCGCGACTACTAAGTTAAAGACGCCGGCCGTCTTCCAGACTCCGCTCGTGGGCAAGCTGTCATTCACATTAGAGCGAGTGTTAGGCGCAAAAAATGTGGAGGATTATATTGATGAATCGATTTTGGCACGCATCTAGAAAATTATATACTCTCCTTTTCGAGCGCGTGGCGTCGTACGCATACGGGAATTTTTGCAATACGGTTGCTAAATAATGGTAGTTATATCTTATGTCAGGCAACGTAGTGGACTATGGTACGGTGCGACTATGGTAATGACCTAACATTTCGATATACTAAGAAAAAAGCATTCGGTTGGTAAAGTGTATATAAATAGAAAACAAAATGTATGAAACAACTTCCTCGTAGTGAACTCCCACAAATTTACTCGTATATATGTTAACTGTAGTGATTAGGTAAATTTTACTTTAGAAGTATTTCAGTCTGCGAGGCACGACTGATTAGCATATATTATTAATTATTATGGTTACAGGGAAATGTGAATAACTAGCTACAACTGGGCTTGTGAGGATTTCTAGCAGTCGAGCTTGTCCTCGAGGCAGCCCCTCATTGTGCCCATAATTGCCGCCGCATTGCCGCGCTGAACCGCCAGAGATAGTCGCTGAAGTAGAAAGTCACAAGCTCTTTTGTCCCATGTCGCCTGTTCGATTCGTTTGCCAATCTTCTGTAGGAGCGACCATGCCTCAGACTGACTAGCATGTATTTTTTATACGTATATATACACAGACATTGTCTATAATGAAACTTTGCATGTACAATACACATATATATATATATATATATATTAATATGTATATATATATATATATATATGAAAACGGCACAACGGTAGAGCGGTTTGATGTTTTTACCTTTGCGTCGAGTTTGCCAAGGTAGGTTTGCGTACTAATTAATCCTATATATATACATCTATATATAACTATATACATATATATATATATATATATATATATATATATATATATATATATATATATATATATATGTATATGGCTGACGAGACGGACTAGTAAATAGCGGCTAGCTAGCTAATTAACAAACAAACTAACTAAACTGGCCTTTATTGATTGGTGTGGCTGACTGAATGATATTGCAGTGTGCCTCGGAGCGATGTCGATGGCGGTGTCGCTGTTTTGTTCGCCGTGGGTGGTCGGAGTTTGTCGGCGGAAAAGCACCCGCCTACTCGCCGTTCTTGGCGGCCTTGTAGCTGCCTTAGCCGTACTCTTCACGTCCTTTGCCTCGCAGTTTCACCAACTATTCATCAGCTACGGTACGTAACCAGCTCCTCATTAACTCGCTTTGGAATCTCATGCACACATACGGATGCCTATATTAGAATACATACAAAGATTTGTATATACATATATATATATATATATATATATATATATATATATCAATTTCGTCTTTTTCTCCAAATATTGGTTTCACATTTGTGGTTAACTTACCACTATTTATTACTACTGTAGCTTGCTAAGTGACACAGGAATCGGGAAACGCTAAGAGGGTATAAGCGGCGAGGGATGCATTTTTCTCTCGTACTATCTCATAAACTACTGTTATTGAAATTTTCTTTGAGCGATGCTATACGATGAGCGAAAATAGATGACAAAACAGCGGTTATAATGCCACAAGGACTGTTGGGGAAACCCTAGATGTCTCAACATGCCCTTTTATGCCACTTTTAGCTGTGCTGGTATAACAGGTGTGTGTATAAAACGTTTAATAAGGTATACATGTCAAGCAAAAAACAAATCCAATATACATATATATATATATATATATATACAATCTCATAATTTTAACGAACTCTTCTTAATATCACAATATTTCGTGCTCTATCCAGGGCCACATATAATTCAGACAATATAGACTTTTCCCCTGAATACACCGTCATGCTCGCTTTTCATGTGAGTAATGCGTTTTCTCACAATGATGCATTTTGTAAACTTATGCCGGACAGCTACCCTAAAATCACAACTTAAAAAAACTCATTAAAAAATATTATCACTCCTATACATTTCCGCTTCCACTTTTACCATCGACAAAAAAATGCTTTTCTCATCGAGCTCGATCATACCCTAGAGTTTTAAATGAGATTATCTGCATGCGTTTGTTTCCGACTAAAACTGAAGGGACTGAAATTACATTAAGGCTTTTTTTACCGTGGCCCACCCGTAGGTAAAAGTTGACGCTCTAAAATGCCCTAGTTGTGTTTCTTGTAGTCAACTTATTCATTCCCCAAGTCTAGACAAAAAGAGAGAGGAATAAATCGATAGACAGATCATCAAGAGAAAAGTAAATGAGATTAAAACGGAGGACGAGAGAAAGAGATTCATTCGACTCCATCGGGCAACGCAAATTGACGTCAGCGTAAGCCGAAGCTATTGCGTGGGTGGCTTTTACGTCGCTGCTGCTGTTGCTGCTGCTGTGAGAGGGGAACTGTGACGCCAAGCACGTGTCCGCCGCCACGCTCAACCTCGCAGAAAAGAAGACATTACGGCCGACGGAAGACGTGACGCAGAGCGTCCAGCGTCATTGGCGCGTATACACACACAAGCACAGACGATTCACATCACTCGGATTACACCACAGACACGCAGCTACAAAGACATATACACACAGAGCTGTAATAGAGCAACATCTCGTTAGACATAATCCGCAACATTACACCCGCCCCTCCGAAACGCTCTTTTTGTCGCTTCCGCTCGCTAAGAACGGTCGTGTTCCGTCACGTTTAGTGGAGGGACACTCCGCTTAGCAGGCCGTAACGTGTGTACAACCCGTTACGTGTATTACGTACTCAGCTCGACAGGGAACCGGTATTCGCGGCCGTAAGTATAGTAGTAGACACTAAAGTGAAAACTTGCTTTCAATATAGTAGATAAATCTTGTCGATTCTTAAAGCATACATATATATACACTCTTGATGCAAGTGCACAATGTCTACTTTTACTTCTTTAGTCAGATATTATATTTTACTCAGCTCAAATGCGGTTTGTTATATATATATATATATATATATATGATTGCCCAGATTGGGTTTCTTATAGATTACGTGAACTGAATAAAGATACAATCTACGTAACTGGCCTAAAGACACGGGTCAATAAAGGTCGCGGACAATAATAATACAATACGAACTATAAGGTGGGAGGGTCAAAACATCCCACGCGAAATCCAGCAACTTACGGCGGCTCGTTTTTTCATGGTGGAATGGCGTGACGGCTCTACAATAACATACGACGGTCTGCTTTATAGAGTCGAATAGCTAGCAGCACTGTTTACTGTTAATCGTTTTGTTTCTCCGCAGAAGCACAATATACACCACTACGCCTTTCCCATTACCAACCAGACACTCAGCAACTGGTTTTCGCAACATGGGAGCTACTTCTTTGACACCACGCCTTTGTCGCCACGTTTGAGGTATTGGCGGCTAGTTAGGTGCAATCTCATTAAAAACAGACTTGTGCTATAATCTGCGAGAGCAGTTATTTCATCTGTATCGATTCGGTCGTAGGCCGACGCATTACGAAAATCACCACTACGAACGCAACCATGCCACCTTCAAACTGTGGTACCATCTCACACACTGTTTAAGGCTCGTAGATAACACAAATCTTTATTGCTGAGACAACCACACATAGAGTCTCTCGTAAGAGGGAAAAAGTATAATTTTAAGAAGAATGGACTTGTAGGCGTCATTGTTTTTTCATTCATCAAACAACACAGCGCTGTCGCATCAAGACATTCGCTGTACTTCGGGCCATAACAATCGCAGACGACCCTCAGTAAGAACACCTCGTGATCATTAGGGTGCGCTAAACAAAACAAGCTGTCCAAGAAATAGCCCGCAATTCCGAGTCGGGAGAAGGGGGGGTGGAGGAATACATATCTAGGGCCTGTGAGTCCTACACCAGTTGCTGACAGCTGCGAGGATCTTGGGAGGGATTTGCATTATGCATTCCCAAAACCTCCTATAGAAGGAGTGCGCTAAACATAATGCAAGTTTGACTGGTATAACTGACTAATCCAACTGAGCCACCCCAAAATGTCTGTAAACTGACTGGCTGAACGGGGTCACGGGGAATCGATTCGTCAGTATGCATGCTACTTTTACTTTCGTAGTCAATTATGCAGTGCGCAGACCAGACAGATAACCTATGCAATAACAAAGCATGCCCGAGACGAAAAATATATGCCATAACAAACTAGGAACGTGAGCATTCAGGCCGAATCTTCCCTGTTAGCAAACCGCCAATAAGCTTTGAAGCGATTCGATTAGAGTGGAGGAAAGTTCGTTAACGGCAGTAGCATAGCCAGTGTCTGTGTCCCGAACAGGCTTCAAAGATATCAAAACCGTAAAAAACAACTGTGTTTGCTTACGAAATAGTTATCGTCTGCTACTGGATTCTATGTTGTAGAACTGTGCTAGATAATTCTACCGCTTTCTCAAATGCTTTAAGCCTCGCGTGAGAAGATTGAACCCACAGTTGGCGTATTGCTTGCAGCTATTAGGCATGCTTTCCATCATTCTATCACATAATGTATGCCATTATAATAATATTTTTGAGTATAATAATTACAATATTATGCAATATTTACGTCTGTCCCGAGTCTTGGGTATTAGTTTGCCTTTGTTGCATGCGTGCAAAACAATCTTACTATACCTCCCTACCGGAATAGGGAATAACTGTCATTCTCTGAATCTCAAGATTTGGTATGGGCCAGTTTAGGCAATAAGTTATATATATATATATATATATATATATATATATATATATATATATTGCCCCATGCCTCCATTTCTCCTCGGTGTGGCAAGGCGTTCGTCGACATAGTCTAGACATTCTTCTTCATAGTCTTCAAGACGTGCCATCAAGCCATCCAGGTGTAGTGCGACGTGTACCTAGTAAGGTATTACATGGCTGCACGAATGTTTATATATACGGAGCTAGGGAGAGAGACAAAAACGATCTAATTGAAGGGAACTATGTGTGAGACAAAATTCTGCAATGTCTGTACATTAATAACCTCTACGCACGCGTGATAAGCTACCTATTGGGCGAGAACAACGGTTGATTCGCTGGTCAGCTTGTTCTTGTGCGCTGCCACACACGGTGCCCAAGAAGATGGGTTTTGGAGGAGAAGGGCTTGAAAATAATAGCTATGAATTTAAGGAAGGAACAAAGGGAGGGAAAGAGCGAAATAGACAACAAAAAAAAGCGAAACAGGATAAGAGAGGAGAGCAAAAATAGATGAGATGTCACTTCATAAGGGTTTCTTTGCTAACCGGCGGCAGTGCAGTAGTGGCTCTCACTTGTGAAGGCCACGTGCAGAAGTGGCCATCTTGGCGTCGCTCACCTATTTGATCGTCCACCAGACAGAACGGCGTTTGTCGACCCGCGTGCCAACTTCGGACGACCTCTAGGGATACGAAAAAAAAATAAAAGCTGGATGGACCCCTGCCGGAGGCCTTGTGGCCACGGGCCTATCGTAGCGGGCGCCTCCCACTCCAACTACCGCCCACGAAACCTGGTGGTTCTCTAAACGTGCCTGGTGTAGCTAAACGTAGGGACAGACGCAAAGTGCCATTTCGTTCTTGATTACATTTTATTAAATTAAAACCCCCTGATTTATGGGTGTGCCCACCGTGATTGTTTGAAGTGCGGAAAGCTGTGAAACTCAGGCGATGGTCGTATTTAATGACTCTAGACATAAGATAATTATTGTTATACAGAAAAAATTATCTACATTTGCGGTTTGATTAGAAAATGACTTATCTTTTTCGAAACTGATTATCTTACTCGTTTCATGGTAAGAGGTGAAATATAATTGTGTTTGTTGCCTCAGTTGTGTATATGATATTTGTACACACAGATATTGTATATGTTTTGATATTTGTTTGAGGCGTACTCATCGTCATTAAGCTTAGCTGATAGTCGCCTCCCCCCCCCCCACCTCGCACGACCTGCGAGGGGAGTAACCTCCTAGACGCAGTTTTTTATTTGGTCGGCGGAAAAATATGGTGTATAGTCTGAGGCATGGAAATATCGATTCACTACTGACAGGGGGAATATGAGGGGTGCTATTTGGAAATGTGCCTAGGTACCAATCGGTAGCGCAAATCCTGTCAAGCCATTGCTGCTGTCTTTATGTTAGGCGCCAATTGTGGTTCGTGCTGTTTGAAAATAAAATTGTTTTTGTTCTCTCGTCCCTGGGTCTCTTGAAGGAAGAAAAGCAAGCAATTTATAGCGCCATTAGATGCACAGATGTTGGTAACTAAATGTTCGCAGTAGTCCAGTGTTCTCATGTTGAAATGTTAGGTTGCAGTTTTATGGGTACACGACACCATAACACAATAGTTTATTTCTCGCGATCGAGTAGGCAGAGAGTAGACGTGTTTAACATTTGCTCTTGTTAACCGGATCAGCTTACCCTGTTCAAGTGTGAAAATCGTAAGAAAAACTACAGGAGTGAGAGAACAAACTAAGAGCTGTCGAGAGAGACACGGAGCCCACTTCAAAGTGTACCAGGTAGTGCTGCCGAGGTTTCAACTTCACTCAACCTGACAGGCGATCGTGTTCGATTCGGGCATTTGCTTACGTTTGGCGTTGCTTTGCGTTCTTCTAGCGTGAGAGATCCGCGCATAACCAGATGACTGCGTAAATGAGACCGGAACACGCCGACTCACTTGCAAAACTCCCAGGTTCAATGCAAGCGCGTGCTGCCGGATTTAATTTTTTAAAGTTGTTTTAATTGTATTGGTTATATTTTTGGTTTTACCTATTTAAAATTATCAACTTAATAGTTATCAATTGCCTTCAAAGGCCGCGATGCCGCCCAGCAGGGGTAGTACTGCTCCGCCGTCTACCCTGGATATATCCGGGTTACGACATCCAGACTAGGCTCAGCCGACGCGAGTACGTGCGTGCTAATAGTAATAATTACTTGATAATCATCTTAAATGATTATCTAGAGAAAATCATCCGAAGGTGAAGCCTTAGCAGAGCTCTCTTAGAGTTCGCTATTATCGACATATAAACACGGTGCTTTTGATTTAAGTTTTAGGGAATCTACCAGTGGTCGCACACTGCCCATCCATATCGGTTTTAAAGCCAGAAAACACGGATTGCCAATATGAATCACCAAAGGGTTGTCACCACTGGGAGTCAATCACGTGAAAAGATTGTGTCACATGCGGAACGGGGCGAGTGTTATGCTTGGTGAGGTCATTCTGTTTGCTTCAAATGCCAACCTGCTATCGGCCTTCCCTGGATACCAAACTTATTAAATAGTTTTCGAGCCTAACCAACCAAAGTTATTTCCCAAGTGTCTGAAGCCGGGACACTTCGCCGACAGGTGCATCTTGCTTTAGGTTTGCTAGCAGTGCGGCACTACCGGACACCTAGCTGCAAGCTGCCCCAATTCAGCAAAATGTGTGAATTGTCGTGCTGCTCACGCGGCGGATTCATCTGCCTGTCGCCGCCTAGCTTACCTTTGGAAAAGAAACCGAATTATACTTGAAGCCGCACTCTGCGGCAGATTTAGCGTCGTCCGCGGCATTATACTCGAAGCCCGCACACTGCAGCACACGTTAGAGTCGTCCGAGAGATCTCTCAATCACACAATGATCCTACCCCACAGCTGCTACTCTCGACTCTCACATTAATCCCCACCAGAAAAGGCGGACGGTTGACGGGGCCGGTCCCGCCGGAAGACGCCCGTTGTAAGGCTCTAAAAGCATCTCCCTCGGACTGTCTCAGATTCGTTCGCACTTAAGCCCAGGTTTCTCGGCCAAATTCAAGGCCTTATTAGAGCTTTCGCTGTTACAGCTGCTAGAACTAGTGGACAATCGACGATATGATGCTCTGCAACCATATTCAACTTTAAGATATTGTGATTTTGATGACGCAGATCGTGGCAATCAAGGCATTGCGTTCTGGACTGCACTTGAAACTTCTAGTTTACAAGTGATGTCCAGCATATTTACAACGACTAGTTTCTTCGAAAATCATTTGTTCGACATTGAGACACTTCGCTGGAGTGTCTCAATTAGAAATGTGATACTTGTGCTACATTGGGGTTTAAAATTTGTTCAGACAGTATGTGAACAGAACGCTCGGCCAGGGCCGTAAAATATAGTAAGTGCATCTGCGAGTAAAAGTTATTATGGGTTCTTGGGCGGTCCCACTATAAGGTTATGCAATGGCATTCCTTTTATACCTCGGCATTTGGAGCAGCTTCCGGTTGGCCCCAATCTGAGTCGTCATCAAAAACCGTTTTACACCTCTACACTATTCTACACTAAATTCTCATGACGAATTCGGCCGGACGTTCAGATTTAGCTTGCCTAGTATCGGCGACAGCATTCACAGAATCTTGCCTTACAAAGCAAATGTGGCGCTTTTTTGTAAATAACAATAGTCATACTTACTTCCGCTAGTGTTCAGCTGAGCTCGACCCTTTGTTGTCGCCATTGTAGCTTTCGTCTGACTTTACGAAAACCTCGTCTAGCAGTGCAAATAGTCTCGCCCATGGCTTTGTTACCAGACGGGCCGATGTATATATATATATATATATATATATAGGCGCGTCTGCTTCATGTATCTATCTTGATGACCATATCGCTTGCTCTTGTTCGCTTGCCGTAGCAGGTCCTTATTTGCTCGTCTTTATTCGTGGTACACGCGTTACTCAAACGTATTTACGACCGACCTCGAAATGATCTCGGAGTATTTTCATATTCGCGGTCTGTTACCAAAGGGGGCGAGGTCGCTTAAAAGCGTTTGTCCCACTACCAGCGACAAATTTTATATAAACCAGAAAACCAAACAGAATAATTTTATGAATAGTAATTACGACAAACGCAATGACACGTAAGTGGTAGTTGTGGTAGTAGAAGTGTCTTGCTGAGAGACTGGCTGGCGAAGAGCTCACAGGCTGTAACAACATTTGGAGCATTTAGTGCGTCATCGTCCTCAGAGTCGGCTAGAGATTGCCGTATGAATGAACAGACCGAGCGAGCGAGTGGGGAACTCGAAAATTGTCCGGGCTGAGTCGACGACGAATAGACCGTCAGTCGTCGTCGGCGTCGTCGTCGGGGGTTACAATGGGCCCACGGGGGTGATGAGGAGGAGGAGGAGGAGATTCCTAACAGCCTCGGCCGACGCACGGGTAGATGGGGTCATGGCAGCCTGGGCACACAGAGAACCAATAGGTCTCTAGGCTTCGGGAGGCGCCATCGACCGGCAGACTGGCAGACAGATACAAAACAGAAAGACAGTGAGACAGACAGAGAAACGGTGAGTTCCATGATCCGCAAGGGAATAGCGGCCAAACCCGTACACTTGTCGTTGTCGTCGCCGTCATATGGACGCACGTTCTCGTCGCGTAGACACGTATGTACGCACATCTGCCGTGGGGTGTGGCCGCCATGCAGGCGGGGGTGCACTGGTAACGCTCTCTAGGCGGCAGAGCCTTTGTTGGCCTCGAGACGTCAGTGCTGTTAATGATACTGTAGCTTCTGCTGTTGCTGTGGCTGCTGGAGGTGGTGGTGGTGGTGGGGGGGGGGAGGGGTACTGCTATTACAGATGCTGATGATACTTGCTGCCGCGGCGGGGGTAGTGATGCTGGTGATCACGACGACGACGACGATAGCGACTTTCACGACGAGGTCAACGACAACGACACAAAGTGGGGGAACAACCGCTCGCCCCACGAATCGTGTCCATTTCACCCCACGAGCGCCAATGCAATTATTCCGCCGCTACCGAACGCATATCGCTGCATACAAGTCAGCTAGAAGAGGGCGAGTGTCCGTTGGCCGCTGTACGCTTGCCTGTCATTGTAGCCGAGGTAGGCAGCGGCTTGCAGCTGCCGCTATGTTTGACCAGACCACTCTTTGACCGCAGGCTCGACCTTTTCAAGTCAGTTCAATGCTGTATCGCTAAAGTGATACAAATAAAGAAATTCTTCTACGCTATTTTTTTTAGCCAGCCCACCTCTCTCTCTCTCTCGCTCGCGTTTCTCTCCTGGTTCCTAGATCCACAACTTGCAGATTAGTACAGGTTGTAAAGCCACTCTGGGGAGCACTTCAGTGAGACTCAACCACGTCCTGAGTAAAATGATTTATATGTGCGTGTCCATACAGATGTGGCCGGCAAACATAATGACAAAGTTCAGATATATGTACGTATATGCATGGTATGTGCATTGCTGTTATATATATATATATATATATATATATATATATATATATATATATATATATATATATATATATCTACATATAAATAAATCTAGCATTAAAAATGTATTCTTTATGTATGCGTGAAAGCGTCTTACCCAAGGCAGCCGGATGGTAGCAGTAAACATTTTAAAAATCAATGCAAGTGGGGAAGGATCACACCTATGCCAAAAAGCTTTCAAAGCCTCCGCAAGAGAATACTGGACGAATAATGATTACCACTGCGTGCACCAAGTAAAATGAATTTTCTCCACACTGAAGGTAGAGCAGAGTTTATGTAGTGCAACTCCTTTTAAGCCACCACGTTTCATAGCAGATAAGCAAAATCATTGCCGTCTATGGGTTTGCCGTTTGTAAAATCTCTAACTTAAATTGCGTACGTATATATGCGTGACAAAATTGCTCCGCTTAATTTAGCTGATCAACCAGTAATGAAAAGCAGCAGAATGCCAATGAGGTGAGTTAATGCATCGAGGCACACCTGCGAATCGCGCTCTTTGATGTTCTCTCTCTCTCTACTTCAATGGATTCAGGCACTGATCCGAGTTAATCAACACGTATTTCTTAATTTTTTTTCGGAATAAAGAGGAAATCACACGGTAATGCTGATGAGTGGGCGTTGTTATGACCTGGCGCGTTGCCGTAATCGAGAAGCTTTCGCGTCAGAAATATTATAAAGCTTTGATGAGCGCAGTGAACACTTTTGGCAGGGATTCTGCACTATATTTATGGCCCCATTTCGAATGCATTACTTACTTACAGTTCGACCTTCGCCATAATTTCACTTCTGAAGACGATGGCGACCATCACCTTGCTGGCCGCTTGATGATTGCCGCTTCAGTTTTGTTGGTGAAGGCGCAACACGACAAACGCTGCGACTTCGGGGACATGAGTAGAAAGGCATAAAAATACACCCAAGTTCTAATGTCTGCGACGAATGTCAAGAGCAAATAGAACTGGCCTTCGTTGAAATGTATCCAAAGTTCATAAGCCAGGAAGACCCGCGCATCCTGTTGTCATGAAACAAATCACAACGTAGCTACCGAGCCATCAAGATTTGTTTGTTGAGTCCCAGGTGGTCGTGCAAGAGCCTGTAACGAGACTTGGCATCCCTAGTCCAAAGTCTCCCCTACCGATGCATGTGTTATGTTGAAGTTTTCGCCAATTGCAGCTCTGACACGAGCTATATTTTTGTCGTCCGTTGCCGCTTGTGGACGTCCTTCACGTAGTTTGTCGTACAGATTGAAACGTCCAGTTCGATAATTTCTGTACCCTCTATACAATCTCTTAACCCCAATAGTCGATCAGAACTGCTCCAAACACTCCTGTGCACTTCATTATTGCTGGATGTTCAAAAGAACATTACGTAGCCCGGTTCTTGGGTACGGCAATTTTTGGCACAGATATACTTGTACCCGCCGTTTTACTGAACCTGTGGGGGGGGGGATCAACTTGCCTTGTTTCACCCAGGCATGAACAGATTCTACCTCGTCACTATGCGAGAAATTTCAAAGACATTTCGTGGCCATCTGTGGTGGTAGTAGTCGTAGTAGGTGATGTACATTCGCGGCTCGGACCGTGGCCTGTTCGACAAGATCCCACACAATCGACCCTCTCCTCCCTTCTTCTCTCGGCTTTTGGCCTAAACATTGCACCTTTCCGCCGGATGTTGGCCTACCTTGCCGGGACGCTGCCGAACGACGGTGATCCGCATTTCGTGTTTTCTCCAATGGTTGCGGATGGCAAAATGCCACTTATCGGCTGGGTGAGGTCACCACCTCCATCTGCTTCGCTTTGCTTTTCCTCTGACTTGGAGGGCCGCTTGACCTATCACTTGCGCAATGGAGCGTAAAGATTTAAAGGAAAACAGGCATGGACTACAAACACCAAACGTATTTTGCTATAGGTTTGCTAAATCAAATGCAACACTTATATATATATATATATATATATATATATATATATATACATATATATATATATATATATATATATATATATAAACTATATGGAATTGGTACAGAAATACAAGAAATTGAAAAGTTGGAAAATATTTGCTTAAACGAGCTCTACAATTTCTTATATCGATTATCAAACATTTTGGTTACACTCTGTATATGTCACAGAAGTCCGCCCTCGCAAATACCCAGGCAAAGGTCATTTGTCAGTCTGTTAAAGGTGAGACGATAAACAGATAGAAAATGCATAGCTATACGTAAACAGGCCCGCGCTTTGCTTAGTGTATTGAAGCACGTACGCATTAATAATAGTGAAGTCTATTCCGCGACCTATCTTTGTGACTCGCACAGGCACGCAACAAACCACTAGTTTGAAGGGAACCTCCCCACCTGCTCAGAGTGGTGGGGGGTTCCCTTCAAACTAGAGGAAATAGCTATTGGGAAAATAAATACAACAGGGCGGATTTTAAAATAAGGATACCAGTCAATGCAGCCAGTGACTCTGCTGTAAGTGTAAACATATCAAGTTAAACGTAATATACTTCTTAAGAGAGATTGAAACTCGCCGATTTAAAAAATATTGTCAACAATCTTGATACGATACTCACAAATTAGTATTATATAGCATTATTATTAAATTT
This sequence comes from Dermanyssus gallinae, assembly GCA_003439945.1. Lineage (NCBI taxonomy): Eukaryota > Metazoa > Arthropoda > Arachnida > Mesostigmata > Dermanyssidae > Dermanyssus > Dermanyssus gallinae. Next base: position 167,423 of record QVRM01002334.1, read on the forward strand.
TGAGGCCGCTTCTTCCGAGCGTATGGGTTTGCATGACTATAGTCAAGTACATCTACCTGCCTTGAGTTTGGCAAGTTGGCAAGCCAATAGCTGGCCTTTGCATCTACGACCGTTGACATTGCAGGGCAGACAATGTGTTTCTATAGACTACTGCAGGACTCTAGGACAAGGTACGTCCGTTTTGTCCTGTTTTGTCATTCTGGACATTGTCCATATTTGCTCACACGCTTTGTACGCATCTACTATACAAGTGGCTATTTATCTATGGCCGACGTTTACGCATACGATCAGTAGTAATACGTTGCGTTAGGATCAATTGTTGTCACGCTGTGTCAGCGTCGTGCTCATACCATAGACACACTGTGATCACATTATCGCCCATCAGAGGCATTAGGCGTAACCCGACAGCAGCGGTGGTGTGGGGCTGCGTCGAAGTTTTGTCAACAATCAGACAAGAATACACACGCATCCGTATGCACATATAGTGCATAAACAAATTATACGTACATATATGTACATACATATGCGTCAGTGCACACAAAAACACAGGCAGGCTTGTGGACATAGCACTTGGGGATTCTGTGAAAGACAAGGAAAGAGAGAGTTATGGGTGGAGATAAACAGACAGGGAGAGAGAGAGGACCAAATATTCCCTGTCTCTCGATCAAGTTCGCACTTCGCAATAGCTGACAAGATCATTATCGCGTGTTGCCGACCTCTGGTCAGCCCTTCGTTAATTGTGCAAACGACCTAATTGTGGCGGTATCATATTGGACAAGCGGCAACCGAAAGCGAGCGTGGTCTCTGTTTGCCCTCTTGTTATTGTTGTTGTTGTTGTTGCTGTCATCGACGCGGTGAATATTGTTTTAGTTCAATCATTGTTTATTTGGCGTCTCCGTCCTAGTCGTTACAATTATTATTCTGCTTTAGTCTATTAGAATGATGGTAGCGACTAGGTCTCTAACCGATTCCGTTTTAGACACAAAAGCAGATATATATATATATATATATATATAAACGTGCTAGCTAGGCGCTCTAAGGTGTTCGTATTAGGCTAATTAAAGCAGTTGAGTCAAAGGCGCACATAGAGGGTGATGCAGCGTCAATTTGCGGGTGAGGGCATCTTCGACCAAAAAGCCCGACCGTGTTATATCACCTAAGAAAAACCGCAAGAGAGTAGCTTGTCGAAAAGCGCACAGTTGTTAAGAATTGAACCCGCGTGGCTGGTTTGCAGCAAATAGCGGTCTTGTGCGGTGTCCCGCGAGAAGCTCCAAAGGTCAGTTAAGCTAAATCATCCAGTTTGTCGAAATGTAGTCAAGGTGGGGCATGAAACGGCTTTTTTCAGCTAGTTATGAGTAAGGGTATAAAGAAAAATGACGAAACTCGTCAGCACGCACATCTTGGGCACAACTTGGGGGTAAAGTTCGACCTTAAGAATGCCGTTGACGCGACTTAGTCCTACAAATGATAGTAAGACATACATCTTACCTTTATCGTCTCGCGTATAGTTAAGCCTATAGTAAGGAGGCAAGCGTCTTCTTAAAAACAGAGGTTATAGCGTCAGCAAACGGTGCTCTAACGGACTAACGGACAATCTCAGTCTGGGATCACGGTAAGCTACCTAGACGATGCTATGTTAGTATGCTGCTTCAGCGTATATTGGTGAACATCAAACGGGCTGCGCGTTGATGCTCAGAGTAGTCATGTGCTGCATGGCCATACATTTCAGGCTTACATTACCAAGTAAGTTCAGGGACGGGGTACTGATGTACCTTAAAACAGCTACAGTTTTCTTTGTCAGGAGTCAAGCTTTGCAATACAAATTACCAATCGTTTAAGAAGGTCTGGAGCAAGTGGTACAAAATAAAAGGCAGGCATTATCTGATATTTGCAAGCACAAGGTATGCATCTCCAACCAGCGCGTTGTCTTCTGTGCGACGAGAGTTATCTACGTTTTTTAGAAAGCGCAATCGAAAAATATAATTCAAAACGAAAAATGCGTGAATAGGAGTTGATAGGCATGGTCCGACACAGGCACGAGCATATTCATATCTCTTGAGAACAACTGTCGTCATGATTACGGTGTGAATATGTATAAATAGGTTTTATAATATATATATATATATATATATATAATACATATATATATATATATATATATATATATATATATAATGTAATGATTCGTCCAATTAAGAATGATTTAATGCAATTCTAGTAATCGAGAAAGATGACCAATTTTTACGTCAAGTGGTTGTTCAAAAGAGAGGCGAATATTAATAGCATATTGCTGCTTCGGTTCGTGTATTTTGTTGCATCTCTTGCAGGTGTGATTCTGGGGTGCGGCATTTCGATGACGCGCGACTGTTCGGTGTTTATGGTCGGGCAATACTTCAAAAAGCGACGCGAGCTCGTGGAGCTCATGCTCGCCACGGGGACCGGCACGGGCATTTCGGTGATGCCAATTTTCATCGTCGAATGCATACGGTAAGTTGATCCGATTTTACGTGAGAGTTTACAACAGAGAGATAGTGTAAGGTGCGGAGTCGGTATATTCGTGCAAAATTACAAGCGCCTAAAAAGATTGATGGTCAGCAAGCAATATATATATATATATATATATATATATATATAATAATAACGGGTTACACGAACCCGCTCCAACCATTACGAGCCAAGCACACGAGTCGAGCCCGGTGGCGTGGTGCATTCCGCCTGCGCGTCGCGACCGAAGGAGACACACAGGTGCGCGGGTTCGAGCCCCACCGTTGCATATTTGTAATTATGGGTCCGTCTATGAAGCAATGTGAAAAACCAGTTCCGTAGGACGTAAACCCTTGGCTGAGGGTCAGCCCGAAAATATTAAGCACACGACTATTGATGTCAGATATTCTTCCAGTGTTTGAGGACTCTACTATTGTGTAGTACTCAGCGGAACGCTACGTTACGGTCAAAAGAAACATATGTTTACCATGTGTACGCTAGTTTTCCGGGGCAAATTTAGACATTTACAAACTTAGCTATGCGTTAGTACGATAAGCTTATTCAGGAATACATGAGATGAACGCCATTTTATTTAATAACCGAGGCATGCTATGCCTAGCGGATTTTTTTGCGGATTCGCAATTTAAAAGAAGAAAGGGAAAACTAGTATCGAATTCACTAGCTGGCGAACATTTAAACAGACGAACAAACGAGTACCGCAAAAGGAAACAAAATTAGATTTATATATCTGGCACCTTATCGCAAGGCGATGAGTGCAGTTAACCAGTAGGCTTTGACAAAATGTGCTTTGTGTTTAGTTCATTGCTTGAGTCTCTAGCCCACTTCGAACTAACTTGAGAGAGTAATACAGTGTCAGGACAGCAAAAGCTATGAAAGAAGTGGTTAACCTTCCTAGCCGACAGGGTATTTGAAACCAAGGTAGACTGCGTTATGGCTGCACTGAAACTGACAGTTTTTGGATGCTTAAAAGAAGCTATTTTGTAGTCATTCCTGTTTTATAGTATATTAGGACAGTTACCAGGATTGCGCTTCCGAACAAAGACGCAACGACATAAACACGAGGAAAACAGAAGAGCTTTACGGAGAAATAATATAAAGTTTTCATTCCGACGAAATTTCCTTTAAGTTTGATATGAAAGACGAGGCTGACCGCAACCCCGTTTAGAAGGGTACGGGAAAAACGAACGGTACATTCAAACATTTGACACGCCCTCTTTCAACACGCGGCACGGCACAAATACAAAGGCTGTCGCGCTATCGGAGTATATAAAAAAAATTAAATAAATATGTTATAGGTTTCCTCGACTCGAAATAAAGCGTAATTCATAATAATAAGAATTTACGACCTTAATTTTATATAGAGGCAAATACATTCTGTAACATACAGATTAAACATATCGAGTAACGAAAAGTTTTTCGCGCTGGAGTAAAGAGATCAAATTGCATTCTGAGAAAAAAATTGATAACAATTGTTTAAACATGAGTGGATACTGGGAATGAGTAATAAACGTAATATTAATAATTAATGCTGCGTAGATGATTGGCTCGGTCAACTAAACAGAAACATTTTACAACATCGGAGCGACTCGAAGCAGAACAAAATAGGCGTTAAGGCGCGAATAGAGGTCGGGCTCACACTCGGCCTTACCAAAGAAGTCTGGGCCCTCCTGAAGCAGCTGATGTGGGATCTGTCAGAGCAGTTCAATCCGTACGCTCCTTAGATTTCCAACCGTTTTAGATACAAACAACGCATACTACGCCAGCTAGACATGGTTGCTTAGTCAAGAAGCAAAAATAACTAGATGCCAGGAGATTAATAAGGACAGTAATAAATTAAGGCCACCACCGCTTGGCAAACATGTTATACCTAATATAAAAATAAAACAAATTAGGTCTACTCCGGCGTCTAGAACGTGCACGTGTCGAATTGTAGGTATTTTGTTAGATTATCAAATAGGTGAAGAGTTCGAACCGCCCAGCGGGATGCTTCATACTTTTCTTTA
>QVRM01002335.1:0-76877 GCA_003439945.1 Dermanyssus gallinae
TTGGCTAGCAAAACGGGCAAACTACGAAAACAGACACATTTGTTTCAACAAAAAAACATTTATATATATATATATAGATATATATATATATATATAATATTATAATTCCTTATATACTAAATAAAAATGACACAAATAATATATATATATATATAATATATATATATATTTACAGTCGGCTGCTAGCACTCACCCTGAGCGGTCGAATGCGAGCTTCGCTCTGTCGAAAACAAGGTGAAAAGTGAAAACCTGAAGTCCCAAACGGTCTGTTCAACGTCACTCGAGCAACCGCATCTAGTGAGAAATTCACCACACACCCTAAATATCTCACAGGTACTGTGCAATACATAATTGCGTGTCAATTTCGGTGTCAACTTTGGCAAAAATTTCGAACAGTCATCATTTCGCTCGTACTTCGAACGCCAACTTGTTTACAATCAATCAAACGAATCAGCGGTTTTTAGAACATCAGCTGCTCTGTATGGCCAGCGCGTTTACATACAGTCTCTTCAAGCGTATATGTTGCATGAACACGTAGGCAACGTGTATGAACATGCGGACGTGCAGGTCCGTACCCAGCGCATACATATGCTAACATGCGCTACACGTGCACATATTAGTAGGCGCACAAATACTTGGCGGGACGTGGTGGTACATGGGCGAACGTGTCATTGCACTCGTGAAACTCATGAATAATTGCGTGTGAATGCTTGCGCATATGGTGTGTGTACACATATGCGTAATGCTCATATTGTACGTATAAGTGCATATACGTATAAACAATTCCTAAGAAAAAAAATAATAATAATAACAATAATAAATAATTCTTATTGTTATTAAATAATATAAAAAAAAAAAAAAAACAAAAAAAAAAAACAAAAGAAGGAAGGAGGCGGTATGGACCCCTTCAAGGGTCTCAGGGACCCCGATCGGCCAACTGAAAAAAGTCAAATGACGACAAGAAAGAGATTTTAGAAGATAAAATAAAGAAACAGACAAACGAGAGCGATGAATCAAGGAGATCGAAACAACTCCACATGAACAATCTGGCGGTAAAGCCCACAAAATCACGGGCATGGGATTAGAAACTGATAAAGAGGTAGGAGACGACCCCAGCTTCTCCGAGAACACCAGGCGAAAGCGGACGATGGCCGGATCTCCAGAAGACATACCGCAGAAAGAGAGAGAGATGAAAAAGGATGAGGAACATCAACGGACTGGCAACTCGGCTAAGAAAGCACGAGCTGAAGGTAAGACTCAACTGGAGAAACCGGACACAGAATATGAAGCTATGAAGAGCCTCCTGGAAGTCGTGAGGCAGCTCAAAATACTGAAGGAAAAACACGTTACCACTAAAGGGGACATTAAAGTTGCCATAACCAGGCTTGAAAGTAGAGCCCTGCAGCTGCAGGCCGATGTCGAAGATAAGCTGGCGGCGCAAGCCGATACCTTGAGGCAATTGCAGAAATGTAAGGACGAACTAAATGCGGTCCAAGACAACCGAATCAAAGAGGCCGAGGAATGGCAGAGAAAAGACGACACAGGCACATGAAGAGATAGTAAAATGGAAAGTAAAAGCAGACGAACTACAGGCCGAAATCGAGAAGACAAGATCGATAAACGTGCTCAGGTGCCAACAAGAAACAGAAAAAACATAGGGACCTACAGAAGGGAAGAGATATAGAAGCCAAAATTGCAGCATTGTCCTCCCTAGAAGAGACAGCCAGATTGGTGGCGGAAGAATGGCCGGAGGAAATTTCAAGGCCACAAATCTTACAAAAGACAGCATAACAACCGACAGGGAGCAAGGGCTATGCTCATCAATAAAGGTTCAGAGAAGGACTTAAAACGTACTCAAGCAGATGAGCAAACCAATTCCCACTCGCCGGCTCCGTGACTCGGCTTCCGATTGGTGGGGTGGCTGTTCTGCGCAGCAGCGAGCAATTGGAACTAGTTGACGCGGGCACGGAAGATGCAGTGGAGCCCACTGCTGCTTCAGCCAGCAGCAACACCAGACTACTTGTGATCGGTGTTGGAAGTACAGAGGATACTCCGGAACAGTTCCTGTCAAACCTCAACAAGGTCCTACAAAGATGCCATCGGCAAGCAACAACACCACTGTGGGACTTACATCTCTCCAGACTGGGAGGGACAGTCAATCAGGAGAGCAGCGGAAGTCTGCTGCAGGAAAACAGGAGGAGTGGCGGAACTTGTGGCAGACGGAAGGAGCCGGCAGCGCCAATGAAAAGCAAAGAACGAACGACTGGGTGTCAGAGTTCTATTAGGATAAAAGCAAAAGAAGGCATGTCCATGGAAGACATGATTAAAGACATTGCTCCTCACATTAATCGAAAGGGACACCGAAGTAAAGATCGGACGGTAAAGAAAAATAAAGAAGGAGACTTAATTTTAAAATCACGGAAAAAGGAGTCGGAGGCGGCATGTCTTTTGCCAACGCTCTGAGACAGAACAGGAATGGAAATAGACATTAGGGAAGCGACGGGTCCAACTCAACACTGTGGTGCTGAGGGACGTTACCCTTTCATTCCCACTAGATGAGTATAGCGAAGGGATTGCGGCAACTGCGTTCGGATACCTGCATGAAACTAACGAAGGGTAGCGAGTAGACCAATCAAAGAGCAACCAGAGAGGAACATGGCAATGTTTCGTGAACTTTGCTCAGTCGGGATGCTAAGAGACTCGTTGCCAGCGAAAAAAGTACCAGCCATCTCAGGGCGCCTACTGCAGGAGCTGAATGAGAGTGGTTTCAAATCCCAATCATGCTATAAGGTGCAACATTTGATAGGGCATTAGGGCAAGAGACTGCCAAAGTGAAGAGGCAACTGCTAGGAGGTGTTATAGATGCGGGAAGGGAGGGGCACATAGCAAAGGAATGAGGAAACTGACTCCTCGTGCTACGTTGCAATGAGAATGATCACAAACCGCGAACTATGGCTTGCCCGCAGTACGCAAAACTACTAGGAAGGAAACAAGCCGCAGATCGAAGGCAGAGAAAAAGGGGAAGCCAAGGCCCGGGAATCAAGAGCGGATCAAAAAAGAAAAGGAAGGGAAAAAAGCGGCCAGGGAACAGAGGAAGGAAGCTCAAAGAGACAGCATACATCAGATGGCATGGCTACCAAAAGGCTCCAAAGGGGCGGCCCGTTTCAGCATTTGGAAAACGAAGGACCAAACTCCTCAGAACAACAATGAACAGAACCAAATAATACAAGTAAATTGCAACAGGAGTAAATACCGCGCATGACATGGTCGAAGAGAATAGCCTCAAGAAGAGGAGCCAAGCTAGTAGCGGTGAGCGAACCTAATCAAGCGATGGCAACAAACAAAACCGAGTGGTTTTCAGATCAAACTAAAAGTGCAGTAATTATAAACACCGGCTCCATGCAAATCATAAGGCATGGAAGCGGGCACGGGTTTGTATGGGTGGAACTGCTAGAAGGGTGGAGGCTGTACTCTTGTTACAGCAGCCCCAACGGCAGTCTGGACGAACTCGAACATCTTACTGAGTGAAATCGGTGCATCAATAAAAGAAACCACAAACGGAAAGGGCGTAGTAGTAACAGGAGACTTCAATGCGGCGTCGGAAAACATGGGGGTCGCGGCGAAGCGAACAAGAGAGGGAAAATTTTGATTGAATGGGCAGCCAGCCTGGACCTGTATATACAAAACGATGGCAAAGACCCGACCTTCCACAGAGCCGGACATCAGTCAACGGTCGATCTAACGCTATGCAACGATACAATGGTTAACAAAATGAAAGAATGGATCGTGCTCACTGAGGAAGAAAACCTCAGCGATCACTATTGTATTGAGTTCACGGTGGAACTGCAGCAAAAAACGGTGCCTATAAGAACCAAAAACGTACTTCAGGATCAAGGACGAAGAGGTCTTCAAGAAAGAGCTCAAGAAGGCAATCCTCAAAGCTTCCCCCCACACCCCAGAAGAACTGCACGACACTCTCATCAGGGCCTGCACCAGGGCTACCAAGCCCCCTCACCCAAGAAGGGCTACATGCCAACCGAAATATTGGTGGAACAAAGTCATAGCGCAGAAACGGGCAGATTGTAACAAAGCCAAAAGGAAGCTCAAAACACGCCATAGGACCAGGGAGGCCGAGATCCTCGCCTTAGACAATTATAGAAGATGTAGGGTGCTTTTAAAAAACGAAATAGCAGAAAGCAAAAAGCTATGGTGGCGTCAAAAGATAAATGACATAAATGACGAACCATGGGGAAAACCCTACAAAATGATCAGGGGGATAGGCGCGCAGGCCCCAAAAGTTTTAATGCCAGACACAGAGATCGTACAGATTTTAAACAAACTCTTTCCACAAGACGCACATTTTAACAGAGAGACTTTTGTAAGAAGAGGGACAACCCCAGAAGAGTTCCCGCCTATCACGCGTGCAGAGGTAATAATGGCAGCTGAGAGGCTAAAGCCAGGGAATCTCCAGGGCCCGACGGCATTCCGCCTTTGGCGGTAAAAATGCTTTTTAACGAACACCCTGATTTGGTAGCGACAGTACTTACTAAGGCGATGGCAAGTGGCAAAATGCCTAAAGACTGGAAGAGGGCGGAGGTGGTTTTGATTCCCAAAAGTAGCGGAGGGTACAGACCCATATGTCTCTTGAACACCCTGGCAAAAGGATATGAAGCAATTTTAGAACACAGACTTAGGACGTTTGCGGAACAGAATGATCTTCTATCGGCCAACCAATACGGATTTCGCAAGAACAGATCAGTTCTCACAGCAATTCAACGAATAACAACCAAAGCTGACTTGCTGCACAGTTTTCCAATATACAAACGGAAACTTCTTGTGGCTGTCCTTCTGGATGTCAAAAACGCTTTCAACAGTCTGCCGTGGAAAGAGATTTTAGGAACCCTGGTGAGAAAAGCGGTCCCTCCGTTTCTTGTGAGAGCCGTCTCGGGATACTTGGAAGACAGAAGAGTTTTTAACGGCACGGTGGAGATAGACATGACAGCAGGAGTTCCGCAAGGATCAATCCTGGGCCCCTGCTCTGGAACATAACATATGACGACGTCTTAAGACAGAAAGATCTCCCACAGGGAGTAGAGATGATTGCGTACGCGGATGACTTGGCCGTTATTATTCAAGCAAAGACAGAGGAAGAGCTAGAGTTAAAGACAAACATGGCTCTCCGGTCGACAAAAAGATGGATGGATAAAGCTGGGCTACAGCTGGCCCCGGAAAAGAGTGAAGCCATTCTCTTGACAGGAAGAAAAAAAGTGGGCAGCATAAAACTGATGGTAGGGGGCCAGGAGATCAAGCAAGTAACAGAAGCCAGATACCTTGGTGTCCTACTAGACAAGGGTCTCAGGGGCGCAAGTCATATCAGGAAATGCACGGCTAAGGCAACTAAAGCGGCTAACGCTATAGGCAAGATCCTTCCAAATTCATACGGGCCGCGGGAGTGTCGGCGACGACTATTAATGTCGGTTACCGAATCAATTGCACTTTTCGCGGCGCCAGTCTGGCTGCAGAACACCCTAAGAACGACGACGGCAAGAAAGGCCCTGAGAAATACGCAGAGAATAGGGGCGCTTAGAATCCTGCAGGCCTACCGTACGGTTAGCACAAACGCAGCCCTGGTACTGGCTGGTTCCCCACCTTGGGACCTAATAGTAAACGAAAGGAAAAGGATTTGGGAAGCAGGGGGTGAGTCCAGCAAAGAAATTGAGAGGGAAAAGACGATAAGAGCGTGGCAAGAAGAATGGGACGCCATACCCATAGGCTCACCGGGCCATTCACTTCGCTTGCTCATCCCGGACATCAAAAAGTGGATAGACCGCTCGGCAGGGGAACTAAACTTTTTCCTTACGCAGTGTCTCACTGGCCATGGTGACTTTCAAAGTTATCTCTTTCGTATTGGCAAATCTCCCTCGGCAACCTGCGTGCACTGTGCGGACGGCGTCGACGATGACCCCGAGCACACTCTTCTAAAATGCAACGGACTAGAGCAGGCAAGGACAACTGCCATAGCGCTGCTAAGATTGAAATGGTCCAGAGAAGAAGAAAAACGAGGAGCCAGAACACCGGACCCGCCAAGAAGTAACATGAAAATGTTTGTGGAGTACATATGCAGCACAGCATCAGCATGGAAGATGGGCGAGGAAATGGCAACTGCAGTAATGAAAAAGAAAACCGAGCTCGGCAAGTACAGAAGAGAACGGATAGCGCTTACGACATCAACAGATGACGTGGCTTGTATTCAGACGGGTTCGCAGGTGTTGGGACAAGCACGTCGGACCGGTGGGGGAACCCGTGAGTGACCTCGGCCAAATGATCCGGTAGGCGCTCGCCACTTCTCCTAATGGCCCATAGTACTGTTCTATGGATATCTGGGCCATTAGAGAGTGAAGCTTAAGGGGGGAGTAGTGTTTAGTGGGTAGGGGTCTTGGCGGACCAACATCCAACCGCTAGGGTCGAGTCCCACACTGCTCGAGAGGGGGGAATACCTCGTACTCGTAGCGTGCGTAAAAGCATTCACTCTCCTCCACAAAAAAAAAAAAAAAAAAAAAATATATATATATATATATATATATATCAGCTAGAAAGTTCGGTCTAATAGTGAATTCTACTTTCCTCAAAGGATTCTGTTAGAGGCAAACGTGTGTTGTCAACAAGGGTCAATAGTCAGTCACGAGAAAGCATCATCCTCCAACTGTTTGCTAGTGCCGACTTATCCGCGGAGTTTCACCAGCGAAGCTACCCTCGATGCAGGAAAAACAATTGATCGCCTGCTTTACAATAGTAATAGCGTTGATAAGGTTTAGCTGATGATGTTTTTATTGATTTGCTCCGAGTACTGATCGACGAATTAGCACCACTCAACAGCCTCGTTCAAAGGGCACCGATTGCAGAACATATCAGCCTAGCTGATATAGTCTATTGAAATTAGAATACTTTCAGACAAACTCAAACGACTTCCACATAAGCTTTGAACGGAAAAAGCAAATACGAAATTTCCAAAGCCTTTAAACGGCAAAAAAGTAAATACAGCACAACCCTTCAGTACGGAGGGCAGATTTTCGTACGCCAAAAAAGCGTTGCTATCAAGTACTTAATGCGGTAACTCAGAGGGAAAACTGGCCAGGCACTTCGAAAAGACCTCCCAACAGAAGGCTCACAAGTGCGGTGAAGATCTTTGCTGCGGTTTTCCAGCACGCGTCGCCACGATACAGCGCTCAATTTGAAGTTAATGGCGTAGACATATCACCGTATATGTGCTGAAACGTTTGCACAAAATCGAGGGCAAACTAAGCGCCACACTAATGTTCTTACAAAAATTGTGCCGCTGAAGTGTTCCCGCCTTTAACTGAAATTTGTTTGCAAGTCCCTTGATGATGGTTTTGTCCCTCATATTTTTAGGACGATCGTAATTTCACCACTTCATTACAATGGACCGGCAATAAACTCGGCTGCACGCAAACGCCCTGTCTCGTGGACAGTAATGCCTTGGAGAGTGCGATCTGAGGTACTAACTGGGGAATGAGATAAACAGAGCGATGGGGACGTTAAATGATGGCTAAGGGTCAGCCCGAAAACGTGAAGTCCAGGACTTAGACGTATACCGTCGACGGATTTCAAATACTCTGAGTGCATCAGTGATGCCATTACAAACGAGACTTGTATTGACTCTAAACTGGAAAATACGATTTTTATGGAGTTTGTACATATATAACACAGAATTATTACATATGTGTAGCATCCATCTCTAAGAAAGGACCGAGAGGGACTGCGTAACACTCAAAGTAAACATCTGTCACGCTTACAAACAACGTGAGCAAAAATCATATCGATTTGTTTTACAAATGTTTTAGCGACACTATGAGTGGCCGACAACAACGTGTTTGCCACGATATGCAAAGCGAGCAACTAATCAACAACAACTACACACTTACCTAAGTGCAAGACAACATGCAGCTGTAGTCGCACATTAAAATTTAAATAAGGCGACCAAGTATTATATGTATATATATATATATATATATATTGTTGTTAATGTGATTATAAAAAATTGGTTTTACTATCTTTGGAATTGCAATTTACGCAACCTTTAGACTGACACGCCGTAGTAACTTCGTATAAGTTTCTTTGTATGAATAGATTATCATGTGAAGACTGTGCATGGCGAACCTAATAACAACATGTCTGCATTTTAATAGTTAACCCGTTTTTCGGCGTCTGTTGAGACACCTCAAGTTTTATATAATAATGCACCTACCACAGGCTAGGTGAGACTTAGACACCGCCGTACACGCGAGATTGTGATTTGTTCATAGACCTTCGATGAAAAGTGGTGTTCTTGCTAATGAGTTATCTAGTCAATTGAAGTTCGTGTGATGGATTTGTGGAGCTGTTTAAAAAGCTGTGTTTTGTGGAGCTACATATTATGCAGCTAGCTTGTCTCCTTAACGAAACTTCATTTCCATATATATATATATATATATATATATATATATATATATATATATATATATATATATATATATATATATATAATATTGCGATGATTTATTAATCATTTACAATACATTTGCACACTCGGCAGTGCTCGCCTCAATAAAAATTGTGGTAAAAAGTTGTCACGTGGAGTTAAGAATCAGCTGTCCGTGTCCTTGCTTGATGGCAGCCCCCGCTCTTATGGACTCGGTGCGGGCGGTTTATCCTCAGGGTTCCTTGCAGTGTTAAGACTGTAAAATCAATAAGATTCCTCTTCGTGACGCCGAGCCCCAAGAGCGTACTCGCAGATTCGGAGTCCCATACACCACTCATAAAGATAGTAATGGATATATATATATATATATATATATATATATTTGTTTTTTTTACGTGTCTAGTTCGGCAGAGTGCGGTCGTGTTTATATCGGCTCCCATAAAACTGACTATTTTGTGAGGTTTTGCTGCGACTCTTGTAGTGGTGTTTACTTTTGTAATGTATGCGCAGTGAATACTTTTTTAAAGAATAATTTGTTTTTCATTATTGTTCATTTCGCAATGAGTTTGCGGATTATTATTATTTATTATTATCGATCAGTTATTACAATTTTGGGGTATGAACGTTTAATTCAAAAATATCATGCTCTGTTCACTTCATGTCAATTTATGGCTCCTATGGTCAAAGCCACGTCCGTCTCCAAACAGCCAAAGACATCATCTGTTTGAAAACCATGGCTTCGCGTGAAGCCAAGTGTCTCCGATGTGATGGGTACAAAGCCGCCGTGCATGAAACGATTACATCCCATACAAGGCCTTTTCCATTATTATTATTATTATTATTATTATTATTATTATTATTATTATTATTATTATTTGCAAATGAAATATAAATATAATCCTCAATATATCTAATTTGAACACTGCAGCGAACCTCCCACCGGGCGAAAACGTACAGAGAACGCTGATGCGTCCGGTAGTTCGCTACGTGGTATTTAGCGCACATCCCCGAGCAAAACCGGCAACGGCATTGGTGTTATTGGTGAATAGAGCACGCTAGAAGACGCTTAGGTCGCGTCTCTGAGGAATCGAATCTCTCTCAGGCTCTCTGACTGTATTGACTCTTAACACCCGGCTGACTGTTTGACTTGCTAGCGTTATCGCAGATCATAGGCTTGCACCCAGTTAATGGAAGACGTTGAAGCTCACGGATTAGCGCGAGTTAATTTTGGTTAGCATTTATCGCTGGAATCGAGGGGGCAGCCCAGTGTTCACTTTGTTTCAGCTTGCCCGCAAGCTGGCTGAACTGAGGTTACTCAAGCGCGTCAGCTATAACGTTCGTCCCCAGGCAGGAGGGGTACCGCGGGTTCCTTCACGTTTCTCGCCAGCCACCGATGTCTGTCGTTCTTGGCCGTAAATCTTGCCCCGTTATTCTGGAGCCGGCCCAAGCAAGGATCTGATTTAGGTGAACCCGACGAAACTTGAAACCGTAGCACCTAGCTGACACGTGTCTGGGAGAAAGCTCTGCAAGAATTGCGGAGGCTTGGATCATACCGCCGATTTCTGACGTGGCGTTCTAAGGTGCGTGAACTCCTCGGGACCGCATGGGGCAATATCCGGTGAAGTCCCGGACTTACGAAACAGCAGGATTATGCTGGAGGGTCACAACCTCTAGCAGGTTAGAGCGATTATCTCGAGATGGTCATTCCCCGTATTTTCGTCCACAAGGTGGACGATTCCGCCAGGTGTTGAGTCTCGTGTAGTTCTACTCAAGCCCAGATCAACACCAAACTTTCAGAAGCAGGGCCGCGGCTACAGGTCACCTACCAAGTTTTAAGAAAGCGATGTTTCTTTGCCAGTTAAGGTTTTAATCCCGGAAGGCACGCTGACGTCTACTTATTTGAGCGGAGAGACCTAGCCCTATACCGTGCAAAGTCAGGTCTGTGTTGGAGGAGATTCTACTCTCCCTCTGAAGTGCTGAAGGCTCTCCTAATGTGCAAGACTGCGGGCACAGATCTGCTAGGGATTTCTCTATTTCCGCAAAGAGTTCTGGCTGCTCTTAAGAGGTGGCTGGCCAACCTAGAACATGCGAGGTAATGAATTCACTTGGTGGGTTTTTACCGATGCTTTTTTCTGAGATTCTCAGTTCGGCTCTACGTACCAACTACCTGTTCCGAGGTGCAGACTGTTCGCTTGCTCCGGGACTCTGCGATTGTCCTATTAGAGATAGCTCTTGCAGCTTCCAACCATAGGTTTATGCAAGAGGCCGGAGCCCATCTCGAATCTGTCGCTCTTACAGGTTGTCGGTGGAAACAAGCTGTCATAGAGCAGTTGCCCTGTGCGGCCATGAACCGAACAAAGATTGGCGATTCTATATGGGCAAAGGATCGAAAACCTCATTGCGGGATACGCCATCGGAACTCTGATAGATGACGAGTCGGTAAGGATTGTGGTCTAACTTTGTTTGGGAACAGACCTGGTCGGACTTGACAGGGAGGGCGGCAAGAGACTTGAAAGCCTGACCTTACCCCCTATTGAGAGCGATTGCATGCTAGTTTAGGATGTGATGTTACTGACTCTTTAACCGTTTTCAATGATCAGTACTGGCACGGCCTCGGCCGGGCATGCTTCTGCTCTCGTTAAGGCAGGTGAGGTGAGGAAGTACCAGAACATCGGGCATCCGTACGAGTTTTATCCACTTGCCCTGGTCCTAGCTGGATAAGAAAGAGGGCGATTTTCTCAACAAGTTTTTGTTGCTAAATGTGCAACTAGACAATGCGGCCTCGGTCCAAGGAACCCTTCAGATATAGCTGGTCTTTATACTGGGTCCTCCGTAATGGTGCGGACGTTCGCTGGAATCAAAATGTCCGCCATTAGGGATTAATTATATGATATAATGAAAAAATATATATATATATATTTATATACAGGGTAACTCTGCATGTGTTGAATTGCATTCTACTTAAAGCAAAACAGATGCTAAATTAAAGATAATTTTCAAAAAACCAAATTCTTTAAATGTTTACATTTTGGTTTTCACGCTCAATTACCCTTTTTCCCGCCCCCTTGTTCCATTATAAGTATAGAACTTCCATAATAATAAATATCTAAGCACCAATTAGAAAAACATATATTTTCGCTGAGTTGTACTAGATCCCAGAGTTTGTTAGACGAATTCTGGGAAACCCTGTATATATATATATATATATATATATATATATATATTTATTAGGTTGATCCATAAGTCCATTTGGATTTTCACCCATTTTTAAAGACACATGTCGTTGCAACGGAAAGCTTGTATTGAACGCTGTATTGCCCACTTTACTCAACAACCTTAGCCTAACATTCAGGCAAACTCATGATACCTCCTCCAGAAGGTGGCGTCCTGGCTTCCCAAGTAATGGTCCATATACGTTTTAAAACCTTCCAAAGAATCGAATTCTTTGCCATTAAGGGAATTTTGAAGGGATCGAAGCAGATGATAATCAGATGGAGCAAGGTCAGGACTACACGCAAGATGTGACAAAATATCCCATCCAAATTCCATTTACTTCTTGGTGGTGAGCAAATATGTGTGCAGTCTTGCGTTGTCGTGGTGGAAAGTCTGTTCGCCAATTCCGACCGGTCAGTTGCCCTCTTCAAATTGTCCAATTATTGACAGTATTTTATCGTATTGGCCGTTTTGATTGGTTGCAACAGCTTATAAAAAGATCACCCCTTCGCATCCTACCCAAAACTTAACGTCACTTTTCTTGTATGAGGTCTGGGCTTGGCAGTTGCTTAGAGCTCATGCCCTTTTTAAGCTACGTCCTTCTGCGGACAACGTTCTTATGGATTATCCACTTCTCATCCTCTGTCACCATGGTGCAGAGAAAGGGGCGATCCTTGTTTTTTGGAGCTGATCGCAAACTAGCACACGGTTCTCCAGTTGGCGATTGCTGAGTGGGCGCGGCACCCATACATCCAACTTGCTGGCGAATCCCTCGACACTGAGATATTTTGAACGAATGTCTGTGGTACGTCGACAATGGCCACGATGTCAGGTGTGGGTTTCGTTCGACCACTGTTGTTAATGCGGCCGCGTCTAAAGGATGTCCGGGTCGGTCTCGTTAACGTTAAAACCTCCGTTCTTAAATTGGACAAACCACTTTTGAACTGTCCTATCTGTTACTACCTCTCCGCCATACACTTTACATATCTTAGTTACGACTTGGGTTGCATTCTTTCTTTTCCGGAAATAAATCAGCATTAAATGAAAAAAAATGCATATTTAAGTTTGCCATCTTTGCTCGAGCGTTACAGTTCGTGTGAGTTAGAATTTCACGGTGTAATACAACGCAGGTTTGCTGTTTCGGTCATATAAACAACAAATTCATTCCCAACTGTGTTCATTCTCTCCTCAGGGCTGCGCAGTACGAGGCATGTAACTTCCCGAACGTACTTATGAATCAACCCAATATATAGACTTTTAAAGAGCCGCAAAAGCGGCAGGGCAACAAATCTGCATCAAGTTCCGTGCTAAAAACCGAATAAAATGCTCTGAAGTGGCGCAAATGGTTAAAACTGGTTACGGTGATTAAGGGAGCGTATATGTGGCAACACTGTGTATATGTGGCACCGTTAATCTCGTGACGCACTGAAGATGCCAAAAATGACCCCCGTCCGCGAAGGCCTTCGAGTCAATAACAGGAGAGAACGCTGAAAAGTTTGTGATATCATACTCAGCAATCGCGCGAATTACTATCAGGGCTAGGGCGATAGGAAGAACTTGGAGATATCTTATGAATCAGTTGTAACAGTTTTAACTGACAATTTATGCGTCAGAAGACTAGCGGCAAGTTCGTTCGAAAAATGCTGAATTTTCAGCAAGAGAACGCCCGTCGGGAAATGTCCGAATTGAGCCGGAAAGTAATTACAGGAGACGAGTCACAGGTATATGGTTACGACATTGAAACTAAAGCCCACTTATCGTAGTGGCGGATTTAAGGACAGAGTCGATCGAACAAATTATCACAGAGCATATCCAACACCAAGGCCCTTTTGACTGTTTCCTTTTCGACTACAAGGAAGTCATCTTCTACGAATGTTGGTCACTTGGCCTAAAGTCAATGAAGAATGCTATCACAATTTGTTTAGGAGAATTGAGCACATCCGACGCAAGAAGCGCTCCTTGTATTTTTTCCCATGGATAAAAAAAAATGTTAAACAACAACGTTTTGAGACTATAGAGAAGATAAAGAATAATTCACAAGAGCAACCCAACTCGATTCCGAAATATGCGTTTAAAAAGTGTTTCGAGTAGCCAGACAGAAGGTAATACAAGTGCATTGCAGCTGACAAGAGCTATTTTGAAGGGAACAATAACACTTTAGAATAAAAATTAATATTATTTTTTTATAAATACGTATCGGAACTTTTTGATAAGAGAATGTTGCGTCATTAATCATATTTTATTTAAGACATATTTTGTTATCACAGAAGTAGCGCCATATTAAAAATTAGTTTAGCAAAACAACAAACAAACACTTAAACTAGTTTTAAAACATGACAAGAATGTCAAAGCGGTACATCCTATTTTCAACCCTAAAGCAGTGAACTAAAAAAAACAAGTTCGGATATGCTCTCTCGACACAGTTACATTCATTTGATTTGCAGGTGTCACATTTTAAACTCAGTGTCTAGCAAAATGGTTCTTCTCAATCAGCCAGTGACATTACTCAGTGAAATAAACCGACGACGATTTCGAGAAATAAATCGGCCGGGGTTCTAGGTGCAATTATTCAGGACGACCGCCTCCAGTGATTGAGTGCTTTGCGAAATCGCCACTTCACTGCTGTCCAGTAACGTCCACAGCTCAGTGTTCTATGGGTAGAGGTTAAGGCGTAACGATTTATATCATTACAACACTACAGATCACGAAAATGGATCGTTGACCAATGCCAGGCCGTTCCAATATCGGACAAGACCAGAACCACTATCTACGGCAACGGGAGACAGAAAAAAAGCGTGCCGAGCAGAGTAATTTGCGCAACTTTGCATTGTGGAGCGTGTCAGTTACGGCGGTGCTTAAATCAAGGTTTGGAGTGTAATAGGCAGGAGAATCAAACCCCGCAAGCCACGCAGGAGGTTCCTCAAGCCAACGATCCTCAAAAAGGTGAAAAAGGTTTAATTGCCAAACGCCACGTTTCTGAGAGTCTGATACCAAACGGTGCGTCTCATGCGAGGTCTGGTGGTGATAACGTCGTCTTCATGCACGACAATGCTAAGCCGGGCACCGCTGCCCTCCGGAACTACTTCGCAGATGGGTTTAATGCTTAAGGCGCTTCCTACCTGAATCTCATGGAACATATGTAGGAGATGTTAAAATGATGCGTTAGAGCAAAAACTGCAGCTCCAGCGATACTTACAGAGCTCCTAAACGCTATGCGCGACCAGTGGGTAGTATCTCATAGTAATTCATTAATGAGTTAATTTATTATGGTTTAATGAGTTAATTTGATTTTTGCCAAATTGCACGGCGGCTATTATTAGGGTACGCAGAGATACCTCTAATACATAAATAATACACACTATTAAATAACAAGATTGTTTAGATTTTAAATGAATAGTTCAACCATACATGTTAAAATCGTTTTCACTGTGATATAGCAACGTTTGACGTATATTAATTAAAACCTTAAAAAAAACACGCAAATATGAATGTAGCATTTTTAGCTGCGTTTTGAAGTCAATTTAACTATTGTCGAATTATAGTATTTTTTATTATGGCGCAACTAGTGTGGGCACAAAATATGCCTGCAAAAATGGCTTATACGCGAATTTATATATATATATATATATATATATATATCTAGAGCTAGACATACACAGAGAGAGAGAGAGGTGGAGCTAACAAAAAGAAGGAGGGGCGATATTTTCACAGTTGCATCTAATATATATATATATATATATATATATATATATATATATATAGACTCCGGTTTATGGCTGGCAGCAGCTCAATTCATTGATCCGCTGTATTGTTGGCATTGCGCGCCGACGCTGCTAGGCATTTACAACATGGACCAGCTGCTGTGACATTTGTAGCTAAGCCCACTTGAACGAGAGAGGCAAACGGATACGCAGACAGACGGTAGTAGATACATACAACAGACAATTTCACTAACTAGAATTGGCCTAAATGAGGTGGCCGTTCACCACCGTTCACCATGCAAAGAGAACAATAGCGAGTAAGAGAGAGATAAAGAGGTGTTACAGCTATCTACGTAGGTATATTTCCCTTTTAGCTAGATATTTCACAATGGTCCCTTTTTAAACAGATGTTTCACAATGGCCTGAATTCTAAGTCAGTCGCTAGTGCGTGTCTACTACAGCAACTGCTAGTAGCACTGGCGTTTCCGTAGCGCTCAGTCATGAATATGCAATTAATTAGCAAATGATAATAGACAGATAATGTCCCACATGTGCGTATGCTTGCGTCTGTCTGTAAGAGTTTGCTTGACAGGTGTTGTTGCCTTTGTTGTTGTTGGTGGTGGTGGTGATGGTGGGGGGGGGGGGGGGGGGGGGTAGCGGCGGTAATGAGGCTGCTGCAGCCGGCCATACATTGGGCCGAGTGATGTTTCCTAGACGCCGCTACTATTCACTTGCTGTTGGCTTTTACCAGACTGTCTCGTATCCTGCTTCTTTTCCTCCCTCCTCTTCGAACGGGACGAAAGCCGACAAAGCACAGCAATAGCGCCTTCGCCTGCTACGAGGCGATACAAGATGAACCGGAGACGGACGCCCTCAGCTGCATCTACCACGACCACTATAAGGCAAGCTACAACGATGACCTTCACCCGTCGACAGCGGCCGTAGCGGCAGCAGCGGCGGCGCTGTTGACAGGCAATCGACTCGCCCTCATCGTTCGAAACGCCTCGCCAGTTGGCCTCACTCACATGTGTATGCCAAGCGCTGCTCGCATAGCATATAGACGCAGCCAGCTTTAGCTGCAGCAGCAGCAGCAGCAATAGCAGCAGAAACGAATTCGTAGTCGTAGTGAGACTAGAAATCGTTGTTAAGGCGTTGAGGACCTCGACACTCGAGAAGAAGAAGAAGAAGAAGGCTGTCTTGTCCTTGCACTGAACTGTGACCGTGTAGAACGTTTCGAACGCAGCTTTTCTCGTCTACTTCTGGTGACGCAATGTGAACTCTGTTATGGTTCTCCCTAATCCCCTTTGCCTTTCCTCCTCTGTTGCGTGTCTGTGCGCTTGATTTCTCTCTCGCCATGTGACTTATATCGTGTGAGGTATAGTTCGCCGTGTGTAAACGTGACGTCGTTCGTTCTTTTCTACGGACATTTCTGCGGCTATGGCGCGAATTCTATTTACATTTTCAGTGCCCGGTTGACAAATCCAATTATTTGGAAGCTTAATTTATTTTATAAATATATTACCGATTTTATCCTCGTATATATATATATATGAGGATAAATTCGGTTATATATTTATCAAATAAATTATAATTATTTTACCTTCCAAATTTTTGTTTTTTTTTCACCGCCCGCTGCAATGTACTTATGCTACCTTCTTTCCTATTTTTCTAAACGTTTTTAACCGCGTCATTCGTGACCGAGTTAAGTTGTTCATTTGTTTTTTTAATCGCCTCTAATGTCTAGAAACATTGTTTCTTTAAAAAAATATCTATGGGGACGTAAGAAAGTCGCTCAGAGCCATGCCCGGCGAGTTAAGAGGTTTCAGAAATATAGAAATCAAATTTTCAATCAATGAAAATGAGATCAGCAACGATGTGTGCGCCGGTGCGTTGTCACGATGGAGGATCCAAGAGTAGTTTGCCCAGAGTTCAGCCCTTTTATGTCGGACGTGCTCGCGCAGTCTACTTAAAATTCGCGGTATAATTTTTTTTATTGACTGTAAAATTAGGCAGCAAAAATTCGTGGAAATGATAAAATGATATTGGATCTTCTCTGAATTTTTTCAATTGGCTCTCTTCTGAAAGCACCGCGCAATCCAGGGTCTTCTGCTACCGCCTGAATTTTCAATTCGGAGATTCTAGGATATGCGCTTGATTGCTGGAAATTCAACATTTTTAGAGCGAATACCGCCGCCAGTCTTCCGAGGCATAAAATGTCGGTCAAGACTGTGGCAAATAATCCATGAGATATTTCAAATTCCTTAGCTATACCCCTGATGCTAATTCGGCGACTGTTGAGTATGATTTCAAAAACGTTTTCAACATTTTCGTCTGTCCTTTATGCTGAAGGCCTTCCCGAACCGGGGTTATTTTCGATTTCTGCACGTCCGTTGCAGACTAGATGGTACCACGTATATACCGTGTTTTGAGACTTAATCACAATGAGCAGTTCGTAACATTTCTACCATTTAAGAATATATGCTTTGGTTTTTACAACAGAACTTAATGTGTGCAGCTGATAAAGCACTTCTAAGCAAAAACAACCTTGGTGGTTTCGGTTTAGTTTTTCAAATTCAAAGCACTAGAACTCATATATATATATATATATATATATATATATATATATATATATATATATATATATATATATATAGTATATTATATATATGTATATGTATATATATATATATATATATATATATATATATATATATATATATATATATATTATATATGTATATATATATATATATATATATATATATATATATATATATATATATTACAGTATTACCTTTACTAGATCACGAAAGCTTTCGTATGTGCATTGGTTTGAGGTTGGGGACAAGGCTAACCGAGGAACACCGGCGTCCGTGTGGAACACAGGTAGACATCTGGGGGACTCACGGGTTGTCCTGCAGTAGAAGCGAAGGACGCCAAAGCCGTCATAGCGAGGTTAATGAGATTACAGCCAGGGCTTTCAGATCCGCTCTAATGCCGTGCATCCGAGAGCCCGCCGGCCTCCTGAGAAGCGATGGAAAGAGACCAGACGGTCTCACCCTTATCCCCTTTGAAAGGGGAAAGGCGCTTGTTTGGGATGCGACTATCACCGACACGCTCGCCCCGTCGAACCTGGAGGCCAGTGCATCTTCCGCTGGCTCTGCAGCACGCAAGGCTGAGCGTCTAAAGACCAACAAATATGCCCAGCTCGCCAACGAGTTCATTTTCGTGCCGCTAGTATTAGAGACACTCGGGGGGCCCGGCCCTGAGGCATGGTCGCTTTTACAGAAGATTGGCAAACAAATTGAACTGGCGACAGGGGAAAAAAGAGCACTTGAGTTTCTACTTCAGCGACTATCGCTGGCAGTTCAACGCGGCAATGCGGCAGCAATAATGGGCACAATGAGGGGCTGCCTCGAGGATAAGCTCGACTGGTAGCGCTCCCCACAAGCCCTAGTGTTGATAATTAATTACATCTCGCTGTAACACTTAAATGTCATTTTAATAAATATAGTTCGTTTTAGTATTACAGTAATCTCTTACGTCACTTCAAGTCATTGAGCTTCTGCCGTTGCTTTGCGTGACCATGCCGTGGCACGGGGCACGTGGAAAGGCAGGACGACGCGCGGGGGCCACTGCATACCTGCTTCTATACTTGTGTCAGCTGGACGTCACACGCGGCGTCGATGTCGAGTGCTCGACAAACGAGGCCTGTGGCAGGCCGGTGGTGCAAATCGCTAGCCTGGAACCCAGCGTCGTCGTCGTCGTCGGCACTTACGAGACACTGTGGTACAGCAACCGAACCGTCGAGGTGTTTCGTGGCATTCCGTATGCCGAGGCTCCGGTCGGCAATCGACGATTTGCGCAAAGCGCCCCACTTTGGCGGCTACCCACGAGTCCGTTTTACGCCACGAACTACGGCCCAGCATGTCTGCAGATCTACAGCAATGTCAGTCAGAGTGAGGATTGTCTCCACTTGAATATATGGCGGCCTCGTGCAATAGCCACAGCAGCAGCAACAGCAGCGGCAGCAGCAGCAGAAGCAGAAGCAAATGCGGACGCATACCGCCGAGTCGAACGGAGCCGGCGGCAATTACTGCCCGTCATTGTAATGATTCATGGCGGTGCCTTCGTCGTGGGCCACTCACGCAGTCCCAACTACAACGGCCTCCCACTCGTCGCAGCCGGATCTCGCGACCTCATTGTGGTGAACTTCAACTACCGCCTGGGACCGTTCGGATTCGTCGACATGTCCGATGTGGTCAGCGGCGTGCCCGGTAACCAAGGGTGGCACGACCAGCGTTTGGCGATGACCTGGGTCCGGACGCACATTGAGAGCTTCGGCGGCGATCCGAACCGCATCACCGTATTGGGCTGCAGCGCTGGAGCCATAGCGGCGTCCTATCATTTGATGTCGCCGCTCAGCAATCGCCTGTTTTCCGTTAGTATTACGCAATGTAGGCCTTGATTTTTTAAACAAATTTTGGAAGCTTTTCTTTCATTTTAGGCACTTAACGTATAACGCTAACGTAGTGTTCAGATGTACCACAAAATATATCGTACGCATAGGTGTGTATAGGCTATACAGTAAGACGAAAAAAAGTGTATATAAATATTATATATGGGTAAATTGATACATATCTGTCTAGATGCTTGAAAGGTATTCAAATTCTGGCTAATGATCTAGTGGTTCTACCTACATTCGTTGTTTTGTTTTCTTAGCTATTCTAACCCGATCTACAAATCTCTAGAGCGATCGCTTTATGGTGAGATAGCTGTTGTCTTTTATTGTTGAGATCTATTTCATTGTTTAGATATCTGGGGCTAATAGTGGTTTTGTGACAGCCCGCCCGCGGAATCGAAGAGAAGCAACGAGTTACACGGTATTTGTTCGAATTTGTTCTTATGTCGGCAGCGCGTTGTTCTTGACGCCGGCGTGCTCTCGTCGCCGAGACGCATCGACACCGCACGACGTTCACTTCAACGACTGTTAAGACTAGCCGTAAAAGTCGACTGCGTCCATGGTGAAGCCAGCAAGCTTCTTCGTTGTCTACGCGCCGTGGACGCTACGAGACTGCGAGACGCTTCGCTTGACGTTATGGATTCGCCACTGCTTGGATTCCGACCGACAGCCGCGAGCGATGCCGACGCGAAAGTGCCATCCGACGTAGCCGTACTTATGGGCCACTCGGGCGACGAGGGTTTGTCGCTGGTGTCCAATGGATTCGGCATCAACGACCCGCTGCCGACTCTACGCAACGTCGACGAGGGCGTTCTGTGGTGTAAAACTCTCCTGGCGACCGCAATGCCTCACGCTCAAGCTCGGATTGAAGCCAATTGGCCCTCAATAGCGCGTCTAATTGAGAACTTATACTTCGCCGGCAGCGGTGGCCGCAGCGGCCCGGCGTCAGAAGATGACGCACCTGTTGGCATCCCGTTTTTGGTCGACGCGGCCGCGCTGTTCGTGGCCGATTTGTTTTTCCACTGTAACATGTTGGATTTCTACCAGCGCACACCAAACGCCACCTTCTACGTGTTCAAGCGGGCTTTCGCAGACAACATCGAATGGGACGTCAACCCTAGAATGTACCGGTCATTTCATATGACTGCCCACATGCACTTTGTAGGTTCCCAACTAATCACAATGAAAAACCGGATTCACCGTGATGATCTGGCGTTTAGCCTGAAAGCGATGCGGTGGCTTTCGCATTTCGTCTGGTTTGGCAAACTCGCTAACGAGTTTCCGTCTGCTCGGTATCCTGAAATTGTGAGCATTAGGGATCAAACCGTTACGCTGGACGCACACCATCCAGCCTCCAGGCGTTGTTCACAACTTATGCAAACGTTAATATGGTTAGTTTAGAAGCACTTAAGTGGAGTGTGTTACGACCGCTTGTGCAGCTCTTTTGGCACAATCCGAATAGAAGAAGATTTGCCGGTCTAGTTTGAGATGCTTACTCTGATCTTCATGCCCTGACTCTGACAGCGTGGTTTTTAAACGGCGGGGTCGCTCATGCTTTTGATAACCTAGTAATTGAAGGATACTTGTCGTTTAAATGTGTATTTTCACTGCCGATAATAGATCATTTGTAAGCACTGGATTGCGTCCACATTGCTGTGATACCCGCTAATAGTGTATCTATTGTGGCAATATTCGCTAAAAGCGATTCCCTGCTAATTGTATGATGTGTATTGATGGAAGTTCTGTAGGATACAAATATTCCTGTTGTAATATATATATATATATTTTTTTTCTGTATTGTTTTTTTTTTAGTTCTTGGTATCCAATGTAGACAAATAGAATCCCAAGTAGACTTAAACCGGCCATAACGAAGAGGTAAAAACAAAGAGATGTCTCAACAACCAAAAAGCGGGACATGCATTACTATCCTTATTTTTATGATAATGATAGTTATTATTGTTAATTATGTAGTAGTCATTTACATTAGATTTTCATTTTGCAATGCATTGAATGAACGTTTTTACTGCGACCAGAGTATTTCGTGTCTGCCCCCCTATTTTTGATATGGGAGGTTTGGAAACGCTAATGAACTATCGGCACTGGCAATCAACAGCATTTTGTGTGGGATTTTTACCCTAAGGACTTGGACCGAGAAGTACGCAAGTGGCCCCCGACCCGCCATAGCAGCGTCGCAGGTCCGGTGCAAGCTACCGGCTCCAGTTCGCCCGGGGCACTCCAGAACCGGGCGTGGCCCATTCGTGAGCCTACAGGCTAAGCGTTGTCGCTCGGGTTTGTGTAAAGTCCGTCGCGCCATCCTTCCAGGTGCCATCTTCCAGCCCGTTAGGTGGCCCAATAGATTTACCTCCGTCTTCTCTAGGGCAATCTGTGGATGATGGTCGGTCATTCATGCCTGTATGTAGGCTAGCGCCGCGTCGGCAATTTCTTCCAGTGTTGTATTTCGGCGAGCCTTGACGAGGAGGGCGAGGTCGTCGGCGTACGCGACGGTCTCCACGCCTTCCGGGAGCCACAGTCGTAGGCTCGTCGTCCCGTGTCGTAAGCTACGTTCCGTATAACTGGGTCAAGAACGGGGTCCAGCGGCACACCGGCTGTCACACTGTAGCGACTTGGCCCTCTTTGGAGGATGAGAAGAATGAATGATTGGATCTTGAGAGATTTTATAGTTTCCCTGCCCGCCCTTCGAGGAACGCGGATTTTGATGTGTATAAAGAAAAGCTTGTAACTAGCATTCGCGGAATGCCGCCTGAATAGGACACGGCACGTCGGTTAAACTCACCGGGTGTATATTTTGATGCCGCCAGGTTATTGTGCTTAACCGACTTGTTTGTTAGCGGCTCCAACATTGCGAGAATCTCACGCAACGTTATTTGCTATTAAAGGAGAAATAAATTGGTTTGCTAGGTATCTGTGCGAGAATCAAGCGCTGTATTACCTTATTAAGATGCCTTTACTGCACTTACTATCGAATTGTCTTTGCACCGTACATGCTGTTCGATTGACGGACGGGTTATACCTCGACATTATCGTGAAAGAGAAGGTTCGCCTAGAGACCTTGCGCCTAAACCGCCTTGCACGCCCGCAGCCTGTACACGTTTCGAGACAAAGGCCAACCCTCAGGTGAAGGATCTCGATACACTTTTCCGGGTTCGGGGGCCATGAGTCAGAGAGCATTAGGCTTGCGTCCCATAATCTTGAAGTATTGTCCAAAATAATTCCGAACGGTGAGGGCGTGGAAGGGACTAAGGTTTTTCGTGGGTGAAAGGTTTACACTAGGTCTTGTTGGTCGCCAACACTAACCATGCATCATGCATTTCCCAGATGTTTCATATAGAAAAAAAAACACCTGTGATCACTTCGTCTTTTTCAGCAAACTTTTTAGCCAAGTCATAGTGTGTTTAAACTCGGCTTACCTGACCATTCTCCAGCAGAGCAGGACTATGCTTAACCCGAACAATCAAGGCAGAATAAAAAATTATATCCAAACAGGATTTTATCCAACGCATAGCAATTATATCGACCTAATAGCTAAGTAGTAATAGGCTATACTCTGGCAGCGCTGTGGTGTGCAGCATTTCATCGTTTCCATCGTACACATCATCGTACCAAAACGAACGACCGACGCTATCTGTTGTTTCCTCTCTTTGACTCCAATTCTTCGACAGTTAACACTGTAATTTGCGCACGTTTGTATGCAGTTACTCGCTTGCCTTTAGTAAATCATTTCAGTATTTCAGGTGCGATATACTTCTTACTTAAACGCATTACTTGCACAAATAACACCCAGACGTTCGTCGTAGTCAACACATTTATGCTAGCTGAGCCCATTTTAAAGAAGTTTCACCATATTGATTGAACACTCGGAAATGTATTTGATCGTCGCCTTGTCTGACTCTCGTTATTAGTACCTCGGTGTTGCTGTCCGTGTTAGTGACAGAAGCGCTGCTATAACTACCTCCGAACCTGTTCGCGACGCGGCTGATCTCGCTGATTGTCCCAGTTTCCCGGGCGTTTTGGCTGCTTTTTTCCACTCCCCTAAACTAGCGTTCGCTGTTCGAGTCTTTCGCAATTTGTCTCCTGTCCCCATCTATCTGTCGCAACCGGCCTGGCTCATTTTCGTGGTCAGGACTTGAAAGGTGTTCTGCGCTTCTTATGTGCTTTCATGTTCTTTATGGCTTTCTCGTTGGGCCAGCAGAGCTAGTCACTGGGACATCCCTTCTTCTTCTCTGCCGCTGCTTTATCGTCTTCGTCTTGTTCTTGCGCCCCGTCATCGTAATCGCTCGCTTCTGTCCTTCATCGGCTAGAGAAACTTTTCATGTAATTGAAGTTATACGACCGCCACGCTCTGTACAATCACATGTCCCCCTCGGATGAACTTAGCTCTATCCGCACTAGTAAGCTTATCAGCTGTGTTCAGGTAGCTGTTATTATATAGAATTCAAAGGTCATTAAGATCCTTATTGCTCATCGAATGACCGCGCTCTCACAGAGTTTTCGGGTGTCTCGGACTTTCGGATGTTTGACTTTAGTGTGCCAGCTAATGGATATTACACGTGGAAGTTTAGTTGTTTTCTTCTTGATAATACGCTATTATTCATAAGTATGTATTGGGTGGAGGATCCCAGGAGATGATGATACCACAGACTTTAGAATAAAAAGTATTTGTACTGTTGCGTAGCGCCTTTTTTATTCAGAATACAGAAGCGTGATAGTGTACGAGTCGCAGAGTATAGCTTAATACGGAAATGCTAAGACACTGCCCTAATCCTGAAGTGGCCGCCATATGGCTTAGGTGCAGTGCTTAAGTTCTCGGTAAGTGAAAATGATTACAAAATAAATCAAACGCCAAAACAAAAGTCACATTCGACAATATTTCAAAAAATGTTTCGAATAAACGCTTTATACAACACGTAATCAGAATAGATATCTTCACAAAGATTTCTAAACAGCGTTTGTTATACAATACGAAGCAAATGGTGAGGCATCCATATAGTATACAATGCCATCATATAAAAACACATTCTGGGAAGATGATTCTTTATAAAAAGCACGAATAAACCCGAATTAGGGTATAACTAAACCGAAGAGGTGCTTCGATGTGAGGCATCTCATATATTTAGCAATGCAGGTCCAAGTTTGGGGCAGGCGCAAGTAAGTGTTGACTAGACTTCAAGGTACTGAGGGCACTGCGAAAGTTGTTGCACGCATAGCTGATGTCCGACTTGAGGTAGGAATTAGTGAAAACGCAATCTCCGCGAGTACAATATTTCGCGAAATTTGATATGCTAGCATAGAAACCCGCTGCGTGTATGTTTTTCCACCTTAAGTGAATAAATTATGTGCCGAATCTCTTTGCCTCCTAGAAATAATGGCTCTAAATGCATCATTCAGTATTACTCTGACTCTCCGGAAAATTCCGTTGTAGTTCCCATCAAAGTTGAACTGTCACCAGAAGTTCATTCAATCACCACCTTCCTCATGCCATCACCAGAAATGGAACTAGCACAGATATGCGGCTCACGGCAGGAAAGTCATTCACACAAGATGGTGATAGATGAGAGTGGCCTGGATGGAGGTGATACTCCTCGTGGTGCCGTTAGAAACAGAACGGGTGGGTGGTCGCAAAATCGCATTAAGCCCGACCGCAGTGATGTTTGCCGGGCAACGGTGGCGTCTATAAGACTGGATGAGACCAATTAAAACATACGCGCGTCCAGAGTGAAATTTAGAGGACAACCAACGGCAAACACTGATGCAAACGATTAAGCTAACGGTCATCAGTAACACTATTTTTATCAACCGTATTGAGCGACGATTGTCTCTCTCATTCAGCAACTCGGTCTGTCCTGTATCAAAGTGGCCAGCCGCGAATGACTCTAGGGGAAGATGGGCAGCAAGATTGTACTTCTTACATGACCACAACAACACAACCTCCCTGCGGTCGCAAGATCGCACCTCTTCGATCTCGTCTGGTTGGTTCTGCCCTTCTGAAAAAGGGGACTCTTTGCCCGTCGCCGGTTGTATCGATACTGCCGAGAGGGCAGAGAAGTCATGTATCTAAAGACCACAGCAATGCGAACTGGAGAAGGAAGAGGGAGCCGACCAAGAACAGGTAGCAACAGGGCGCTGCCGCAATGCAGGCGAAGGAGAAGAAAATATGCCGAGTCTTTAGACTCAAATCATTCGTCTACGGCACATATCACATCACTGTTGCTTTCGCGCAAATTGCTTTCCGGAAAGATACCTGTTAAGATTTCTAAATAGATAATAGCCGCACGAGGCCAGACCCGGAGGATATGGGGAATGCTCGACAATATGGAACGTTAGCTTGCGCAATTTGGCTATGGCGAAATGTGACATGTGGCTGGGCGAAATGTGACATGTGGGCGGGCGCATTGTCATGGTGAAATAGCACAGCCTTCTTCTGCATTGCGGCGGGCCGTAGTGCTATG
This sequence comes from Dermanyssus gallinae, assembly GCA_003439945.1. NCBI lineage: Eukaryota > Metazoa > Arthropoda > Arachnida > Mesostigmata > Dermanyssidae > Dermanyssus > Dermanyssus gallinae. The sequence continues at coordinate 26,323 of QVRM01002335.1, forward strand.
ATGCGTTCCTTCAGCTGGTTGACGATTGTTGCGTATTACTTCCCGGTTATCGCTCGTCCTAGGGAAAGGTAGACAATTTATAGAACATCTTTTGCGTTCAAAACGTTTCAGGTGGAGATGTGTTGTTTTCACACTGGTAGTACCCGTTTCGCCGCGAGCGATACGCTTCCTGATGGTATTTTCGTGACCTGGAGTGAAGTGGTAGATTCAGGGTTTATCGGCGGTTACGAATCGGCCTACAAATTCTGCGGATTTTGTTTCAAAAGATCCATACCACAAACATTGACACGAGGGCCACTTTTTTGGGCAATTGTTAGCTCGTAGGGTAGCCACTTTGTTTTAATGTTTTCGTGCATAAATGCTGAGGCAATACTTGATGTACTGTACCATAGCTAACGCCTATCTCCTCTGCGATTTTGCGCTTTAATCGGTGTTCAGTCGTCATCAATTTGTAGATTTCAAGCACAGTCTTCTCATGGCCTTGGTTTTCGTTGAAGTTTAGCCTTAAAAAAGCACAGTACTCGTTCTGCTTCATTGACACCGGAGAGGCTGACATATTGCAGCTGCGCGATCTTCTACAAACACAATTTGAGACTAATACACATGATACCTATTTTACTACTTTTGAAGAACTTCGTGCTCTTTCCAGCGCTGTAGTCGGCATGAGCTGTTTGAAATTGTAGACAGGCGATGCTACGAATTTACTGAAGCACCTAATTTCTTAGAGGCTGTACTCTTGGCGACACACCAAAGAAGATACACACTAGAGAAGCTTAACGGTTCATTAGATCGTTGGGTTTTGCAGTCGTCACATGATGGGAACTCATTGGACTTTGGAAGGAGCAGATTTTCTACTTCTTCAACAGTCCAGTTTCAATTGCTGATATTAACCGGCTGCTATCTCACGAATAGTTGTTATAACACGATCTAAAAATGCGTTCTTTCTCTAGCGAGTTCCGAGGACGTGGGCGGAATGAAGCTTAATATCCGCCGCCGAAGGTTGGGTAAGTGTTGGGCACACATCCATCATCAGCTCTGTCATCCATGACTAACCCCCTCGAAGATGTTGATTTACAGGAGCTGGCTTGTCCTGTAGGCTGGATTCGCTTGAGATTTACCGGATATTTACATCAGCTCTGCAGGACTTCAAGTCAATACAAAAGATCTCCGATTCGGGACGAGGTTCGATTACTTCACGATTTTAGAGATGGCTCGTGTGGCTTGGGACTGGCTAGGAACACTTTACTACGAACAACAGGTTGCTGGTCCTACGGGACCGCCCTGCCAGTCTCTGGGGTTCCTTTATAAAAAATTGGCATGTTTCCAGAACGTCACCAAACATGTGCGGTAACTCTGCTATAAAGATGTAAGGGCGAAAGGGGCCAACCTAGCACCTACCACCTAATATCTTAGTTCCAGAAATATTTGAAAGGCTTGCTAAACAGCAGCAGAAAATATATTTGAACGATTTTAACTTTTTTCCTAAATATCACCCCGGTTTCAGAGAGGAGCAGTTAACTGAGCTGGCATTGAGGCATGTCTGATGGTTCGACTGACTAGATCAGTCTAATATTCATAAGATGTTCTAACAACCGGGCTGTGAACTAGGAGTAACCTTTCAGGTTGAAGTACATCTTAACGGACGGAGCCAATTTCCTCCCCTGAGTTCTCGTTAAGTTCCTTGCTTTTATGAATTTCATTCTCTTACGTTGAAACCTGTATTGAGAAGGCCATGCATTTCTTAAAGATCTGGTCTTGTCGTTGGCTCGACGATGACGACACTCGTTCTTTAGCACACCCACAACGGGCTTCGAGTATTAACAAAGTTTTTCTTGAGCCAATTCTTAGCTACGATAGCTAAATTGGAAGCTACATAGTCAACATTCAGTCATTCAGTCGGGTGATTGGGTGGACTAAACCGATAATACTGCAATGTAGTAAGCTGCAATGTAAGTAGCTAAATCAAAACAATTTTAAGAACTGTTGGTAAACCGATTTGATATTTACATAATGCTCCCCCAATGAGCGACTGACTTAATTTTATCGACAGCACTTGTGTGCGACATATCCAAATACCGCAAGCGTGTGTCGTCCTTTCGAACGGACATACAAGTCGCAATAGCGAAAACAAACTTGCGAAGGCAACGAGCCCACAATGGCATCAGTACGATCGATATTAATGCATCTGAGCCAATAGAGGTGTGCCAGAAAATCATTACTATATTCGCCGTTGCACCGAAAACACGGTGTCCGTAGTTATTCCGGCAAGCTTCCCTGCCCGAGAACGGAGTAATCCAGATGAAACGCAGAGGACGTCTTTCAGGCTATTCTGTCAAAGGCAAACGAATAATCTGCCGGCCCCAATAACCGCATTTAAAATGATTTCAACGCATCTGTGCTGTAGCACCCCGCCTCATGCCTATGTTCTACGCATATTTTAAAACTGGAGCAAATTGTGTTTAGTCGAAGGCTGAACAGCGAGTTAGTTCGATACGCAGGAGCCACAGGTATCTTATCTATTCAAATAACTATTGACACATTGCTCTGTCCAGTATTGTGTATCAGCTCCTTGCCTCACAAACTATAGCCACGCTAAGCCAGCACTGTGCCAGAATAAACTTTCAGCCGAACGCCATGGATTTTTCTAAGGGTGTTTTACGCTAGACACAGTCGGTTATTCAATTAAGTTGGTACGAAAGTGTTCAGATAGCATGCAAATTGCCCAAGCAAGGTATTCGTTAATTTTAAAACTGCGCTTGGCAGCAGCAGAGCATCGTCTAGGAGGTTGTTCTAGAAGCTTCCTTTTAACTATTTACCATTATCTATACTTTACCAAATATTTCTAACTCTATACTTTAAAAATATTTTGATAATAAACTATAAGTATTTGACGACTGCCTCTATAGATGTATTTTATGGAATTATTATATTATAGCAACTAATACAAATAAATGTGTTCCCTTTATTAAGTACTGCTTATAGACCTTATAAATAAAACGTATCTCATAGACAATACCAGCTTAAGGAGCGCAAACAAGTTATTCGATGTGGCATAATATGATTTTGTGCCTTCTCGATCTACGTGTACGCAGCTACTGAATATTATTATGCACGGCTAAGCGTTAGACATACACACAAACAAATGTTTCCGTTGTATTTCTCCTGATCAGAAAATAGATCTCGAAGAGGGTCCTACCAGAAGTGCTGTAAACAATCTTGTAATGCACCCGTACACAAGTCTTGTGACAAATTATTCGATGCTTAATTATCGCCTGGTAAACAAATGCCAGCTTTTTTCACCTGATTAGATGTGCATTGGAGTTTTCTAGTTAGGAATGCAAAACAAAACTTTAACAATAGATTTATCTAATTTCGCCAAATATATAAAAACATGCGTAGTTGGATGAGTTTTCCAGCACAATTAAAATATTACAAATCTAATATACACCGTTATGTAATATGTAGGATATTGACACACTTACACGAGCGGGCAGGCACGAGCGATAGCCTTTTCTGCAAAATGATCTCAATTATTACAAATGTTGAAAATGAGCTATTATGTAAGCTCTATTAGAATAACTGAATTTAAATAAATTTACCATCCGGAGAAGACAATTCCAAAAATTAAAATGCCTTTTGTACCCAGATCTTAAAATATATAGTGCGGTAGACTCCTCATGGCGTTGCATTCCTCTGTGGACGGTGTCAGCCAGCGGTGCATTGACAACGGTATGCAGTTCTATTTTAAAACACGGCTCCGCCAAGTTAAAGTACTTACTCAGTGGGTCAGCCCTGCCAACTGACAATGTGGCACGGAATCTTGGAGTCTTACTCTCGACGGACCTCACCTCCTCCGGGCATATCAAGGAAGAAGCTAAAGCAGCATCTATACTTGTTAATATGTCGTTTGGCCGTTTTATTGCCAAAAACAAATAAAAAATAAGTTTGAAATGGATGGATTGTGTTGTCTAAACTTTTATATTGTTCACCTGTATGGCATCCGCATTTATGTAAATGCATAGGTATGATTGAAGGTGACGCTTTAGACGACTCCGCAGAAGATACGATCTTGAATCGAACGGTATTGCTTTATTGCCCTTAATGAACACACTCAGGAGTAATGACAAACGGGTCCTAGTTCAACTCGCAGGTGCGAACTTTATTGATCACTTCTCGAAAGCAGACCAATCGCAAAAGCCAAATTATGTATGTGCCTATTTGCGTTGCAAGAACGGAACACATTAATAATGTGTACGCCTGGCACGTAGCCAGGAATATTCACAACGGAGCGACTGCGCAGGTCCCTCCTGCGAACAGATGTTCACCTCACCCTTTATTTCGCAAATAAAGAAGCGTCTATTATATTCTATTCTGAAAGGAAATGGGATCGGGTTCTCAAATTACCGGTCGAAGGGGGAATGAATGTAGGATCGGGAAATTATGCCGCTTTTATGCGCCAGACCTACCGCGCGAATGACTGAGAAAGAACATTCCCAAAACAACGCGAGAGCTCCGTCACGGGAGCCCAGACAGGACCAACCTTGCATAAATGAAGGCTGGTTGTAAGATAGCAAGTGTGTTGCAAGTAATGTAGAATATTTATACTTTATAGTGTCATTGAGTTCTTTTTTTCGTTATTTCTAGACATCAGAGCGCCGATCTAAACATATGATATATATCTTTTTTTACTATTGTCTTTTGACGAATTGTTACGTTATTGGTGGGAAGGTATATTTTGCCAGCAGTTACTTAGCTTTAATTAGAAATTGTTTTTAAATAGAAGTGGGCATCACTCTGACTCAGATTGTAACCGACGAGATGTGTAACGTGCCATCGCTACTACTACTGATAGTGACCCTTGGGGCCGGTGTGGCGTATCATTTTACAGATATACAGAAGGTGTTCAAGTTCAGTGGGTTTGTGAGCTCTACCCTAGTCACACGGGCTGCTAGTGACTAAATTGTGACAGATTGCCTGTAAAAGAGCATGTCAATAAAACAACCTGATGATGATGATGAAAGTGTATCATATTATTCCCGCAACCTTTTAGGCAAAGAAAACTTACACAATTAGCGTTCCTGGTTTCCACTGGACTGCTCCGGAAATCGGGACCGCGTAGGGAGACCATCACGCTGAGAATCCGCTGTCGATTCGTGTAGCCTTGATGTTAGGGGATGACCCAAAGCATTGTAGCGTGCACTACGAATATTATTAGTAAAAGTATATATTATCGTGGTTTCGTACCTTAAACACTTAATTGGTATTATTTGTAGGAATAGTTGTAGCGGCAGGTAGGATTGCATCATAAATAGTATTCTAGTTGCGACAACCCAATTCCTGGCAAGAGATACTGACCGTGTCCTTTTGGCGACAAATGGCTTCGTCGACATGCACGAATCAAAAGATGCTACAGCTGCAAGAACCCATGCAGTGGCTGAACAGCTTATTCCGTTTCAACGACGCAGTTTGCTCACAGCCATGACCGAAATAAGCGGCGGAGATTTTCCGGACGTTTCCCTAAAATGGTCTGTATGCACATTCTAATGTGAGATTCATCATATCAGTCGAAACTCAGTGCTTGTCAATTGTTCGTTTGTTCGATAACGATTGCATCGTACGTAAGGAAATCCTATCTGGAATAAGCCGCCTTGAAGCGTCGTCTTTTAAAATTATACATGCGCATTCTTGTCTTATGACAATTGTGCTGCTAGTAATTCAGTATGGTTTGTGCTGCCGTTGCTTTTTTTTCGTTATTTCTCAACCTCTTACCGTGGTTCAAGTTATGTTTACTTGTTCGATCATTGTTTTTTGACATTTTGATTTTTCAGCAGTTAAATAATTTTGTTTAATAGAGCATCGTTCCTAAATAATGTACGCCGCCAAAACGTTGGTCTACAGATGAAGGTATACATTTCATAACGCGGTGTCCCTCACTTACAATGGATCTCGCCTTCATCTAACGAAGAGCTTGCATCCCATGAGGATGGAGAATAGGGGCTGCTAAAGTTTGTTATAGAGGCTAATTTGCAACAAAAAGGAGAGCTTCCTGAAAGGGAAAATTCAATATTAAACATAAAAAGCATGGTTCTCAGGCGGCTTAGGAGATTGAGACAGTTACAAGCACTTATTTTGTTACAAACAATCATTTTTTACTTACGTCGAGTGAATGTTATATAAGTTAAATGTGAATTTGACGGGGGGCTGTTGGGTTCCAGCAGTACAATCGGTAGTTTTAGATCGAGCAAGCTGGTCCATAGTGCAGACAGGTGCATTGCTCGTCTACCTCGTGAAGGGCAACCTTCGTGCATCTTTCCACGAGTTGCCTATCATTGCTTGCGTTCTATAAAAGTGTCCAAGTCTACTTGACACACATTAGCTTACCACTTCAATAAGTGCTCTTGATACTTGCAGGTTAACTGTAGATTAAAGCGGCGCTGGATCGCTCTTCTGTACAAATTGGGGTGCCCGCATCCAGATACACCAATGGGTTGCGTCTGCTTCGGTGAACACCCATAACCCGCACATTAACATATACGATTCATTAAGGCGGCCGTGTTCGTCAAATCTCGAGGCTCTTAGACAGACGAGCTCAATCGCAGAGCTTGCTGCAGGAGCAGCTTTTAGGTAAAAAATGAAAAAGTCGTTAAGGAGGAAATGAATTTCGGATTATTCATTGAGAAGATGGCGATTAGCGCCTTACGAACCTTTGCTTTTATGTCTGCGGAACGAGGTGCCGCTTGGCATTATACGTTGTCAATCTCAATAGGCCAGCGTTGCGAGGTGCAGTATCAAAGACAGATTGGAAATCCACAAATACTGTAATTATTGACCGCCCGTGACAGCCCGCTTTACCGTTTTGTTGATATCGTCGATAATTATTGCGCATGCTGTGTGTATTGACCTGCGGCGCCTAAATCGTTGCAGTTCTTTAAGCACGAAGCTCTGCCGTTCTAGAAAAATTTTCAGTTAGGGGCAACGACAATAATTAATAGATGCAACTCTTCCGGGACAAGGGATGCAAAATGTCATATTTGTCTTTAAGATTTCGGCGAGTATACAGTTTTGCTAACTTGCCGGTATATCCCCTATGTACAAGCACCTATTCATTAAGCAAGTAATCGCTGGTTGCAGCGCTTTCGACTGCTTAATATGGTTTTCCATGTCGGGCTCTGGCACTTTTTTATTCTAAAGGAACAGCATCTTAACCGCAGTTTAATTTAAAGTGAATGATTTGTTAGTATTGGCCCAAAGGCTGCTGGTCATTTCGCTCTGTAGGCTCTGAAGCACTGGCATTTCCTGAGGAATTGTGTCTGCTGACGAGAACATATTTCTGAAGGGCTGGTCAAAGACTATAAATGAAAGGGGCATGCAATCCTCTCTTTGTTTGGCGAATCAATTTGTGACCTTGGCATTATGCTGCTTTTGGGTTTCAATAATTACAAGCTAGGCTTCTTCTGGGGTATTAGCGTAGCACTTTCGGACCTTAAAAATAGTAGAAATCAATATTCTTAGAACGGTAGCGGGCGAGAAAGAGCGATTGCTTCACACACGTTTGAGTCCTGTAGCACTGCATGCTGAACCACGGTTTTAAGTGCCAAGCGGAGTGCCGAGATTGAACTGCGCAGGATTGTTATAACCAGTAAATTGCGGAAACTCTTTATGCCGAAGTCACCTTAATTGGAGTTTATTGTTCTTACATAGGCGGTGCAAATGATCCCTGGTGCCTTTTAAAGGTATGTTCTGCTGGGTCTGTGATCACCCACCTACCCGCGTTCCTTGTGCACCAAGTTGGTGGACACAACAGCTTACGTTGCTTGCCAAGGCCTTTGGTGTATTTAAATGAATTGCATATAAACCTTGTAACAGTCGACCGAACAACCTGTACACATTCGCCCAGTTCGACAATGTGCCCCGAACAGATGCTGCGTTTTCGATGCTCTCGAATCTTCTGTCGAAAGGTAAAGGCTCCTACCCACGCGCTGACCACAAAGTACTATTTACTTGATTTAGTCAAAACGACTCCTAAATGTTGGTTATAACAGACCGATGCTCTAAACATTGCTGGACTGGCCCCGATCGTGACGTTGAGAAGCCTGACTAACGTCAAGCAGATGAGTACACCCTGAACGGTCACCTCTATCAAATACCATGATATCGAACTTATTCATTTCTGATAGTACCAGCAGTGGTTAACCATTCGACTAAAGCGAGTGGTTAGCTGACGGCGACTCTGAAAGGGTACTACCTGCCCTCTACTACCGCCTTTGTTGGGATACATCAACGGTATCTGATAAAAGTTCCAAAATCTCATAGGGATCTGATTACTATTGGATGCCTGAACTGTCCAGTTAGTGAGTGTTAAGCCTCGGTTGCTGGTCGAATGTTGCATATGCACTTATGGCACAGCCTGCTGTCTGCCAAGTTGCGTCGGTTGTAGTGGCAATTACCAATTGTGTGAGCACCGTCGGGCGATGATCGCGCTTTCAAGAGTACTAGATGAAGCCTTTCCGAACACGGTGCGACACACAGTCCCAAATATTACGCACGCGAACACCTATGAGCGGCTCTGCCGACAAATACTTGTACACTATAACCGCGACAATTCTGGCCGCGTAGCAGGCTTCAGTCCAAATGTTACCCAAATGTGGAAACTTGTCGATATTCTTCAGAACACGGAGCAACTTGCTGATACCAAATCTGGCACGTGCAAGATACTGGCTTAGGTGATCAGCTCAATACAACGAATGAGCGCGGCCCCGAGGCCATTAAAGCAATCGCCAAATTTAGAGACGTCCATGTGTTTACACGTACCAGCTCCAACACCACGATGGTGGTCTCAATTCCAAAGCATTCGACACGATGTAGATCATTCAACTGTACCATTAGGGTCTTGAAACATTCGAGCTCCATTGAACTTGTGGATGTGAGCAACGTCCAAATCGATACTGTTCTGAGCAAATCTGTCTATTATAGCGAATTTTTTTTTTTTTCTCCATATATAAGCCAAAAAAGTTTATTTATTTGTATTATACGCAGTACACTTGTATTACAAAATTAGGTCAACCCTAGTAAACCACTGCCTGAGGGCAGCGAGCCTAACACCGCGGCCGCATTTCCACGTTGCACTTCAATGGATATTCTCTGCAGCAGAAATTCCCCCGCCCTTTTTTCATCTTTCTCACTTGCCGCTCTTTTCCCAATTTCTCTCAGGAAACGTACTGTAGATTCGCCCATGACCCCCATTGTTTCTATCGCAACTGGCTGTACTATAAAGGTTGCCTCCAACTCGCGATACTTCAAACTTTTTCGCTGCTCCGCTAAATTGGCAACAGCGCCTGCTGATCTTGAGGCTCGATCCCTGTAAGATGGCGCCAGTGTGTCCCACACGGTTGCGTCCCACACAAGGGCCTTTCCGGAGGACCAGGGAACCAGGGTCATCCCGTCTGGCCGTAGGGCTGAGTCCGTTGCCAGTCCGACTGGCTCTTTTCTGCAGGGCACGTTAGCGGACTGCAGCGCCTTTGAAATAACTTCGTTAAGAGCGGCGTGGCGCGAATGTCTTCCGCAGCTTCTAGAACAGCTGAGGCCATGCTCTCCCCTCAGCTACACCGGTGTGTCGCAAAGGGAGCAAGCATGAGGCGCGCAAACGGCCACCCCTAGCCGCAGGCCAGAAACGATGCGGAGTGTTGTATTGTCCAGCATCGTCCCCAGCTGCGGCGAGGGAATGGCTTGTAGCCATTTGGCGCTTGATTCATTGAAGGCTGCTAGAAGGCGTGCTTTGCCAAGTGTATCGACAGTGTTGTCCAGGATTTTCTTTTTAATGGCTTCGACTACGAAGGCGTCCAAGGTAGACTGACGTGCGTCATCAAGCACCACGCGGTGGCGGGCGGCGAATTCCTCCTTTTTAGACTCCATAAGCCGTTCTAGGAATGGCTTGGCGTTCGGAGGAGATATAGATACAATCAGCTCGTGCAACGTAGTGATTGAGCCCAAGAATGCGGTTTGGGCTAAATCCGTTGCACGACGGATTCCCAGACCTCCGGCTGAGGTAGGAAGGGAGGCCTGGTCCCAACTTACTCCATCCAAATTCAAATTTAACATTATAGCGAATATGTGCCCGCTAAAATAGCATACGTCAGTGAAAAACGCTTTCCAAGACCCAGCAGCATGAGCTAATAGAAGCCGACTAGTGAACAAAACGGATTTAAAAAGCACTCCTCAAATCGTGCGTCCTAAAACCGCTTTCTGGTTCCACATTGGTATGGCGGCCGATCGTGTCAACGCGATGTTTTTCTCTCAGAGTAAACTCAGAGGGACTATCAAATCAAACAATTCATCGTTTGAACCATAGAACCCTGGAGATAAAAGAGCAGTCGTCTCGCCACCATTTTCTTCTTGTTAATTAGATGGCGCTGTCACTTCTAACGACGCCAACTTCGGGATATCAGAACATCAAGTTCAAGTGCGAAGTAGGCGGCAGTTGGATGGATAGTTGCATACTCGTATATCGTACCGCCAGGTGGTCTCGTCTGCGTGGTAATTTTCGTTCAGCTTTCAGTATCTCTGCACTGTACAAAGAATGTGCTTCTGCAGATCATAAATACACAGAATCTTGTTCCCTCACTCATGATGGTCTTGCATACCTCAAGGAGCGGCCGCCATTAAGGACGTTAGCCATCCGACGCTAGTTGCGTAAAAGCTAGAAAATAGAGACAAGAAGATGAAAACAAATTTTATTTTTATTTCAAGACATGCATGTGCCGTAATTAAAAAATTACGGCACATGCATGTCTTAAACACGGGTGCTTTGTGTACGACTTTCTGATGATTTCTACGGATGATTTCCGGTCAACAACGTACACAAGCGTCCGTTTGCAATGAGGCTGTAAATAGAACTCTATCGGTTGTCAGGCGTCTGAGTGGAGGTGGAACCCTGGCCTTGGAACATTAGCGGGATCAAATTTTGAACATGTCTACTTTCTGCCCAGTAGCGGCCGCTTACTTATCTATCAGCTAAGTGAAAGATATCTTGGTAGATACTTAAGGATTCATCGATGCTCTAGTGTTACCGAAATAGTTAGACTATTGCTTTAAATACTTATTTGGCAAAAAATTGGGCGTATTTTACTCTCAGTCACATTTCTTAGTTGCTTGTGAGGTGTGCCTAATATGATATACTACTTTTCTAATAGTAATCTGAAATCTTCTGTTAAAAGTCATAGTTCGTGAGTTACGTTTAAAAGTCTCAAAGAAGCACGTAGGGGTGAACGTATTCAGAAGACAAAAATATTTGTAATTTAGGCCACATAGTGTGTTCTTCATTTCTTACATACAGGGTATCGCAAAACACTGCAGCTGTCAGCTATACGCTGTACAAATTGATATACTTTGCAGCGGACTGATGAGAGGTGCTCTGTTTGAGGAGTCGTATCGGTGCACAATGCTTTTTTTAAATAAAAATAATTCATTTTTCAAGTTTATTTTTTTGTCATAAAAACCAGCTATAGTCTTGAATAGGTATTGTTATTGTGGCCTTAATAACGAATTGCCAATTATTTATTTTCATGCGCCATTTATTTCAGGCACCACCCCCCGAAAGATCATTTTGAGGCGCATTTGGCAAGCGCTTCACTGTCACCTGACGAGTGTCTGCCTATGGGACAGCAGGATTTTCCACAGCAGGAGACAATGACCGAGGATCTCCAGAGGCGCGTTCGGGTTTTGGAACGCGAACTGGAAATTGCACAGAAGTTACTCCATGCTAAAATGCGCAATGGAAACGCAGTAAGTTGAATTAATAGTGAGGTTTGTTACCTTACAGTTAGTTGGTAACAAAGCTTACTATTAAGTAACACAGCCACAACAAGAAAATGGCACGCAATTGGCTAGAAAAGGAAAAAATAAGATGAGTGTTCTTGCCAACGCCGGGTACAATAGGTTCGATCCCGACGCAACAAAAAAGTGATCTAAGAATCCCTGAGATACCACCTAAAAGTGGTGACTGAAAAAAGCAACAGCAATAACAACAAAAATAAGAGATGGCCTGCTAAAGTTTTGTTTACTATTAACTATCTCATTGCGTTGCGAGTGAAAGTTGACTCGAACCCTAAACTGGATAACGAGAAGATTGAGACAATTGCAGTTACGGCACATAACAAATGCAAACACAACTAAGCTTACGTAAGCAAAACTTGGTCTGAACTGTGTCGAAACATGTTACTAGCTATTTCGTTATGGCACTACAGATGGCGCGCTTGAGAATCGCACAGAAAAAGCTCCTTCTTAAGCTTTAGGAACTTTAAAAACATTTATATATATATATAAAGAGAGAGAAGCATCTATCTACCTGGCAGAATCAGGCACAAAACAAAAATGCTTCCAGGTAGTGTTATAAAATTATGTATATATATATATATATATATATATATATATACATATTTCTTAAACAAGTTAACACAACGGCGGGAGCATTTTTGGCTGATGCTGTCAGATAGATAGATAGATAGATAGATAGATAGATAGATAGATAGATAGATAGATGTGTCTCTGTCTATAACTGTGGCAGTACTCTCTCCGCTGGCTACGTGGACGACACGACATCCCAGGGCAGGTGTCATACACATTTTCTCGGGCTATCTCACGCCCGTCTTCGTTCCACTACTCTGCCCACTTTTAATAGAAAGGCGGTTGTTATTCACTATACCACTTTGTCTGCGGTGGTCCGTCAAGGATATCACATACTCCGCTGTGGACTCCTCGGACTCCTCCTGTTTCTGTGCATACGAAGCGCGAGCATTCGCGGACAGGGCGCAGTCGACGCAGAGGCAGTCTGCCACTCCATCGAAGAAGAAGGTATTTGGCCAGCTAGCTGAGCTGAATTTGCTAACTGGACGCCCGGCTGTTTCATTCGAGCGGGGGGCAAAGGGGGGGGGGGGCACGCGAGGGAGCGGAGGGAAGACGCGAGGGATTGTTTCCAGCATCACCCCATGATGAATGGCAGGCTGATGCTGACTGGTCCCGCTTGCAGTGGCTGGCTAACTGCACATCATCAACGCCGCTTAGTGAATAAGAATAATACTTTTCTTCCTTAGACGAAGTTGTGCCATTACCACTTCTATCGTTATGATTCTCATTACTACGACAATTACTACGACCACCACCACAGCTAGTGTGGGCTGTTAGCAAGAGGTAGGCCAAGATAGAACCGTTTACGTCCGTACGTTGTGCAGTTTCTAACGGTCAACTTGGCGATCCACTCCTAGGCTTAAGTGCGGCCACCGCCGCTCCAAGGTGGCGTCTCGCGTTATGTTATGACCGTAGCTACGACTGGGTAAAGCCGACTAAAGGTACACCCTATCTCTTTGACGCCTTTGTACTGTACGATGTTTCTCGTCACGTCTCTTTCCCTCTCTATCCTTCATCTCTATGTATATATATATATATATTTATATATATATATATATAATGTATATATATATATATATAATGTATATATATATATATATATATATATATATATATATATATATATAAAACGCACGTATGCTGCGGATGGTGTGATCAGACTATCGCTTGCTGCTCTGATCGTTGTCGGCACAGCTGCTGCTGCTGCTGCAACTGCCGGTCGCCGCACCTAAATTTACGTGATTATGATGATTATTATTACACTTGTTACTTACGACGTTTTATGATGGCGTCCGTCGTTATTATCACGCGTGCGTCGTTTGCGCTCTAATTGTGTCTGGCACTCGCGTTACGTCTCGGCTAGGCGTTGCGCTTGTCTTACGCCGCGTGCTGCGCCCAGAGTAGCGAGCGGAGCAGAGAGTAGACGACGACGACGGTGACTAATCAGGTTACTACCGGCACGAGTGGCAACTGTGTGCTCTTCTTGTATCAGGCGCAATGGCGTGATGCTGGCCTCTCTCGTGTCCTTCGGGCGTCTGTTTGGCATCCCTGCGCGTGTCTACCTGCCTCTAACGCCTTGCTTGCGAATGCTTGCTCGACGACCGCCCTGTTGCATTGCAGTGTGACGGAGAAGAAACACGCTACCACTACAAAGCGACCCCCCCCCCGTTCCCTAAATACCGCTACTAACTCCGTCGCCAGAATCGCGCCACTCTCACAAAAAAACGGCAGTTTTTCGCAAGGATTTGCAGCTTTTTACAAAAAGATCGCTGCATTCCGACGCCAGTTCTAGTTTTCACCTAAAATTTAAGACATTTTTTAAGGAGGTTGTTTTTAATTTTAGACCACCCCCCGTTCCCAACAAGCTTGGAACTCACCGTGAGGTTTATCTTCAATGCACCGACGGCCGAACATGTTACGATAGGGGGTTGCCCAACAGTCCTTGTGGCAGAATGGCCGCTGACTCTCAGCGGCATATAAATTATCATATATTCTCAATAAGCATCGTTCAAAAAAAATTTGATTAACAACAGGTATCGAGCAGGCGACACCCTGGTAGATGGCAATTATGACTAGCGCACTAGTCTCCTAGACCACACTGCCACTCTAGCCTTCGCCTGCAAGCACCAACGTGCCAGTTCTAGTCTTCACCTGCAAACTGCACTTGATCAATTAAAGGCTACTTAAACAAATAACGCAACATATTTGTCGTTCTAGCTAAAACAAAATGGATTTATTTGTTGTTGTTATTGCCGACTCTGTTATGTGTAAACAGATCAATTTGGGGAGATAATGTGGTAACGGAAGGTACCACCGTATTGTGTAAACCAGACGTTGGTTAATAAACGCGTTATTTGACCTATTCAGCATAAAATCGATTTTACACATGCTGGAACACCCTAGTCGAGCGTTTTGATGTAACCTTGTTAAAATAGTTACGTTTGCGGCTTTCATTGTACCCGTAGACAGTATTACCGCTTTTTAAAGGCTCTTCTGATTAGGTTAGTAAACTTACGCATCGTGCGAGCTTTCAGGGTGAGTTAAAGCAACTCAGCGTTTGAATTATTTGCGATTGCACTGCCTGACCTGGACTTGAAGGTGCTCGCAAACAAGAGCACTTAGCTTAGGCGGGAAAATCGGAACAGTTTACCCGCACTTTTGCTTAGTCATAATGCTAAATTAAAGGTGGACTTATACTACCCGTGGGTCAACATGATTAGCAACGCAAGTTGTAACTGACGGGTACCAGATTGATAGATGTAATGCCGAGGCTATCGTTGTTTACACACGAAGCATGCGCTTTTACGGAATGTTTTAATAGGTGATGTTCAGAATATTTTTGTTAAATCACTTTATTGATTTTGTTGTAGGCGTGTACCTATTTGAGTCAGTCGAAGGCAGGAAAAGTTCAGACTTGTGTAGCTGAACCTAACATCTGAGGTCACGCCGTGAGATGAAGGACTGATAGCTGTGGCTACATGCTTTCGAGCTGTGGTAAATTCTTAAAAAGGCCTGCATCGGGGCCGTTCTATGCAATTTCACGCAGGGTCTAAATGTACTGCTTCATGTTTCGGCTTATTTGGTACTATTGTGCTACTTTACCCGAACCGTATCACTGATCAGAAATAGTTACCATATCTACTACGTTAAGCGTAGTAGAGAATCAAGACACCGAGTGTCCAAGGGAATCTGTAGATGTAACGCGACGTGCATTAAAGGTCTAAACAAGGCAAGCTCAGAATGAATATTTATCAACAATTTTGTGCTATTATTGAGACAACCATATTGGTTGACCGAGAAAAATCAGAAACGACCCAAACAGTCGGTGTATATGATAGGCAGTCGTATTTTTCGAATTCCTGGAGACAATTAAAACGGCAAAATTTGCACAGCAGACTCTCGTTGCGCGCAAAGCGAATATGAAACACGAAACCTTGAGGCTTCGCCTAACTTAAAACTCATATTTTTACAGTGTAGTTTTGTGAGCGATATGTAGCCTTCGCGGAACACCTTATAAAAAGCACAACTGTTTGCGTACTAGAGGGTCAAGGGAAAACAGAAAAAGCAATAGACGAACGATGCGAAATTTATGTCGAATTTCCGTAAGATGCCAGAGGTGGATTTGTATGCCAAGTGGCTTTTTTTCAGGAAGTTTAGGGAACAAATTATATATTATAAAATGTAACGTCTGCAAAACTGTTAAAAAGCCGACATGAAGTGAAAGAGTCTAACATTAACTTGTTTTTGCGTGTAACTTGTTCGAAAAGACCATTTCTGAGCAACACAAGTGACGTTATATATATTTATTTAGCTCTCTCTCTCTCTCTCTCTCTCTATATATATATATATATATATATATATATATCTTTACTCATATGAAGTACGCATACAACATTGATACTTATACTGTTGGCAGCTGCTCTCGGCATGTCATTTGAGAAAGGCAGTGACCTCTTAGTAAGGGCTAGGCAGGCAGACGCATGCTACTTCGTACACGCTTGAGAGCACAGTAATTAGTATATATATATATATATATATATATATATATATATATAGTGCCACGCAACGCAGTATCTTAAAGTGTGCATTTGAAGGACATGCTGGCAGTAACTGTTAACGAACAACCAGGCCACAAGCACAAAAACAAGAACTAGATAGCTGTATACGTAGGAAAAGCTTAAGCCTGGGCTGTCTGACAGAGATAGGCGCATGGGTGGGTCGTGATACACTTGGAGCCAATTGTCTACATGTAATATCTATGAAAAAAGATGTCAGATTACTGCAAAACTGTATTTTGTACGTGAATGTATAATCGTCTGCGCACTTACATACATAGATGTAAGTGCGCAGACGACTATTAATTAATTTTGGATTTTACATATAATATGATTTTATTTTAAGATTTACACTGCATCTGTCTTGGCGTGGCATATCTCATGATCTCAATTACCTATTTTAGTACAGCTGTTGACTTAACAATCTTCTTTAGCTTTACGAGCCTTATAATTGTGGAAGTGCAGAAAATCTAGAAAAATGTCTATTCAGTTAAGTTGGTCATATTTAGTTCTTTTTAGAACGCATTTTCATTATAATATAAGTCAAACCGTTTCTGATTTAGTTGGATTGTTCGGTGTCACATAAAAGGACAGATCTTATGCACTGCTAATTTACCACAATAGTCATTTTAAGTCAGACATGCCATGTGCTCCATGCTTTACAAACATACAAAAAAAAATGAGCTCTTCTAATTGAACACCGATTTTAGGAATAGGAATAGCTTGTGAGAGGCGATTATTTATGGCGTGAGTAGTCGCATCAGATCTTACGATAGTGCTTTACATGTTCTGTTTTCTTTACGTTTTAGTTCAGTGGAGTACCAACTAGCAAGCGATTCCCAATATCGAGAGAGACACAGAACAACTACATGCCAAAAAAGTTAAAACTAACCGCGTTATGAGATTGGGTCTGAAGGTCGTTCAATTTTGTTGCGCTGAAGATTGTAAATTAAGAAGTATTAAGAAATAACCCGGTTTTCTATAGAAGAAACTGTGTATAATTTGATTAGCACTTGAACAGCATAGTTCAAGTAAAATTATTTACTGTCAAGAATGGGGCTCATTGTGTCAACAGACTGGTAGTAACACAGAGAACTGGAGTCGCTCAGGGCGACTGTGAAACTCCGCTCTTCTTTATAGCTGAATCGTCAAGCGCTCTTAGGAATGTAAAAGTGAAACACGCATTTATGCCGACGACTTAGTACTTTTCGCAGACACGAAACCACCTGCAGTTCTATGTACGGCAAACTTCAGATGAATGTCAAGAAAACCAACTGGTAATAAATACTGCCAAAACAGAAGCATTACGATTTGTTAAGGTAGATCTTATGCCGCAGACAGTCGGCGCGTTATGATTGGAAAACTAAATATTGAACTCAGCAATCACTTCTGTTATCTGGAAAAAATAGTGACTCCCGGCCTTCATTCAGCTGACATATATTTAGAAGAAAGGTGGCCATCATTCTAGTGGGAAACGTTACTGACAGGGATATAAAAATAGTGCAAAACTAAGTTTGCAGAAGGTAAAAGAAAGGAAGCAGAAAGAATAAAAATAGTGCTTAATATAAGGTAGTGCGTTCACGCAACTGACTCTTATTTTATAATGGCGGATCTAAAATAGGTAGATAAGATAAACGGTTATTTCGTGAAGCGCCTATTTGAATTGCCAAAAAGAACACGTCGGCGACACTTGCACTGGAATTATGCCGCGATCGTACATTAGTAAAAGATATAGTACTGGATAAACTATCTGCGTTTTGTAATAGTAGATGGAAACTGCCATTACATATTTCGAACACCATGGCATGGTTGCCATCACTTTGTATGCTTGAAATTAACAAAACATCAATGAGTCCGTACGTAAATATTGTGCCGAGTGCAATATCGGACATTTACCACATACTCAACTTCTTGTTTATTGACACATCATCGATACAGTCACGTATTCACGATATAGTTAGTCTACAAAACGATATATGTAGATTGTTATCCGACTACCAATTGATTGCGAATAAATTTAGAACAAATGTAGTTATGGCTGAACTAATTTAATAAAGAGAACAATAGTACTCCTAAACAAATTTAAATGACTCGTCTGTCCATCGTGTTTGTTACGTTTACCCGCTGGTTTCGTAGTGCACAAGCATCATTTTAGTCTGTTGTCAAAGGAAGTGGAAGAAATATTAATATTTTTGTCAGAAGCTACCTGTAAAACAAGTAAATTATTTTTGCTATTATTGTTCAATTCCAGGAGCTCTGGCAGCAGCTAACAGCATCAATGGAACTTGTGAGAACTCTTGAGACTCGCTGCGAAAAGCTCCGCCGGGAGGCAGGCGAAGCCAAAATAACACAGCGTACCACTAAACCAGGCCGAGAACAGTCGATCGTTGAACTCAAGCAAAAATACCTTCTTAACTGTGCCAGCAACTCTACCACAGACGCGAATATAGAGACGACATCCGTAGCCAATGCGCCGTCCTCTACTAGCCAGCCGGCAGACTTCGTTGACTTGTCGAGGTTTCGTGACGAGATTTTAGAACTCCGGATGCAATTGGAGAGGAAGGACGCCTATATGACCGAGTTCAGCGAAAAACTTAGTAAAGTCGTGAGACTGCTGCAGAAGACAACTGCAGAAAATGAGGAAATAAAAAACAAGTTGCAGGCGCTTGAAGGGGAGGACCGAAATCACAAGCTTCACAAACGAACCAACCGTCTTGATGAGCGGCTTCAGGAGCTTTACCTTGAGGTGTGTTTAAGACAGTTAAGCTGAGCGTTGTCGGCATCAGGCACAAAGTCTCGCTGAAGGATCAATATAATTTGGTCTTTTATTAATAATCGTTTCTATCCTGGATATTCTGTGACTTACCTGTGACTTTATATTACTGACGATTAGTACACTTGCGCTGTGAGAAGTTGCCATAGCGTTAACACAAAACTGTTCATTGCCATTATGTCATTTTTTCATCTATTTCTAGCTATGCCCAATCCACGTTTTTTTTCTATTATCACTTAGTTAATACACATTGTAAACTTTCTGAGAATAAAAAAAATAAATATAGGGTTGTTCGATTGAATTTGTTTATTAGTTGCAAGCGGAGAAACAGCGCAACACCTCAGTTGTCAGCAGACTTGCGCACATAGAGGCGCAGCATCGCACTGACGTGACTCGTCTAAATTATCACCTCTGTCAAGTGGTCAAGGTGAGTCCTTGAATCATTGCTAGTTGTCATTGTAGCCACCTACACAAACGCTACTAGCTTATCGTAGAATGCCATCGCACTCAGATTTCCAGCTTTAAGGTAACGCCAGGATTTACAAGACTTTAGTTTATAAGGAGTGGATAGCAGAAAGTGCGAATATACCGAGTATAGAGCTGATCTAAGCCAGACCGGCTCTACTTCGAATAGCTGGGGTGATTTCGTCATCTTTTTCAAATAGTTTTCATTTACCGCTGAAGGAAAGTTGCTCCCCCCCTCCCACTGCGATTAAATACCTGTTATATAACATACGAATTCACTACAACCAACCGAGGGAATTTTAATTGCGGTTGCGGAAGGCTTTGTTGTAAAGGGCCCGACATTCCGCAGAGGCGGTTGCATCATTTGCATAGGCCTAACCTTGACGGGCCGGGCCGGGGAGTGTTCGACAATCACAACAGGGCGGACTAAAAGCCGGACCGGCCGCGAATGCTCCGGAATATTACCGGCTACTTCCTTCGCGCGTGGAAGAGCGCAGACTTGGGTCTTAATTCCACAAGGTTCTTACTCTTAGCGCTCTATATGCCTGCTTGGCTCTTTAACTAAGGGATTTTAAGTCCATCCTGGAAACTCGCCTCTGGGATTTTGAGGAAAAGAGCGGCTTTGCTGTACCTGGTCCAGCCCGGTCGAAGCAGCGCGCACTCATGACGCTTTTAATGAAGAAGCGGCGCCTCATTCTAACAACAAAAAGGTGACGTCAGCAAGATGATGAAGAATTCCCTCACCTAATGTATGAAATTGTCGCAAGCCTTCAAAGACATTACTCTGCCAGGAAAGAACCTGACGACTATGCGCCCTATTTGAAGCGGGGGACGAGGATTCAACTGTTTTTAATATGTTGGAGTTTACCACTACCGCAAAGTCACCATAGACACATTTCTTGCATAGTGTTCGTGTGTGCAAACCGTTTTTTTCCAGTTATACCTCTCAAATAAAAGGTTTAGGTCTTTTCCAGATCATTTTTTGAGCTTGCAGTTGCTTTATGCAATTTTTGAAGAGCGTTACGTGGCGTATGCAGAGAAGCGCTCGCTTCACGGTGAAATAGCACATTAGGTTATGCGTTTAGTGATACGTTTTTGGTCAGAGTACCTTCCTAAAAGGCAGCATAAGGGCCAATTAAGTCGGCCGGTGCTACCTGCGACAGATCTTCGTATCCTGGGAAACCCGACCTTGTGGACAAACTCCTAATCACTCGCTAGCTATAGTCCCTCAGCGGGAGCGAAGTTCGTTTCTGAATCTTATATATATATATATATATAATTTTGCAATGTCTAATTGAAGTTCTCGAATACGTGTAGAAGATAACGCCTAAAAGCGGAGTTTGTAGGTTTGCTGTTTGTGGAGTTCGTAGGCGCAATACTCGCAAAGAACTGTTTGCTTGAACAGGCTAAACTGTATAAAACTCACCTGTTGTTTTCTTATGGAAAAAAGTAAACAAAGCCAACACATTAATCGAACGGTGCCAAATGCATGCGTCGTGTGTGGCGGTCAGATGCTTACAGATGCTTATAGGTTATTGTCCGACGAAGCTTCTATTACCGATTTCAACTCGATGAGCTTTAAATCATTCGTCAGTATTATAAGAGACGAGCTAGGATTCCTGCAAATCCACTGAAATATGTGCAAAACTACATCACGTAGAGTCTCTTATACAATGATGCATATGAAGCCCAAGCTCCTCTGTGGGAGGCATATCACTGCTTGCTAAAATATAACACTGAATCTTGTTCAAAGTGTAGTAAGTAGATACCATTTAGCACTGGCATTTTATAAGTGGTATTTTCAAGTGTTCTATTATGTCTGATTTCGAAATAAATAACTGTCACACAATTCCCTTGTGTGATAGTTTGATGAATGTATCTGATGTATTTATGCAGAACTGAGCTGTTTTTGCTATAACGGGCTGCTCGCGGGCTGCTTTCGGTTGTTGAATATTCTCTACAGAATTAGTCTTTCATACCTCCTCTACAGTTGATATGTAAGTAATTTTAATATTGCTGCAGCGGACGTTTTAAGTAAAAGCGGTATGCGTAGTATGATTATGTAAAGCACAGTCGTAACGATTAGGATCAATGCCTCGCAGGGTCTGGAGGTTTTAGCTGGACGTAAAAAGTCGAACGCCTCGTTACGAGCCGACCTAGGCCAGTTGGCCTCTAGTCTACGCGGATTGCCTGCTAAGGTAAGGGAATACTACACACTTTCGCAATATTGCTCATATTGATACCTTACTCATATTGATATGCAGAACTACACGGGCATATTAGCATTATGTATAAAATAAATAGTGTGTCATCTTACATATCTTATCAATAAAACGCACTTAAAAAATCGATAAATTTACTCCGGTATTTTACGTTCAAAGTCATGAAAGCCTGTATATATATATAGGCTTTCATGGAATTACACGTAAAATGCCGGAGTAAATTTATCGATTTTTCTAAAGTGCGTTTTATTGATAATATGTAAAATGAGCACAATTTATTTTATACGCATATATATACATATATATATATATATATATATATATATATATATATATACACAAACCAAAAACAAAACAAAATAACATCACTACCACCTTCACTAACAACATCAAAACAGCAACAATAGCAAGCACCCACGATTATAATCTCAACAAGAATACGAGAAAAATGAGCAAAGAAACCCAGCAAACAGATGATATATACAGGTAGTTCCATAAGCTCTTAGAATGAAAACCACGAACTTTCCAAATCATGTTTTTAAATTTATCTTATTCGATATACTCCCCGAGATGCTCAATACACTTTTCCCACCAAGATTTCAGAGCTTTTATACCTCTTAAGTAGAATTCCGCGTCCTTAGACTGAAAATAGGCATTGACAGCAGCCTTAACCTCTTTATTGCTGGAAAAACGCTTTTCACCGAGACTATTCTTCAAATGTTCGAAGAGGAAATAATCAGAGGGGGCCAGGTCTGGAGAATAGGAAGGTTGTTCAATAAGTTCGAACCTCAGTTGGGCCAGTTTTGCCGATGCTTGCCGGGACTTGTGTGCAGGAGCATTGTCCTGGTGAAACAGGACAACATTCTTCTGCAAAGCGGGCCGTTTCACAATGAGTTCTTGCTAAAGGCAGTCCAACAGTCTTGCATAATATTCTCCTGTGATCGTTTTACCGCTCTCAAGGTAGTCGACCAGCATTATTCTACGTTGGTCTTAAAAAACTGTAGCCATCACCTTTCCGGTCAATGCCGTTGTCCGCACCCTCTTCGGAGGTCCTTCATCAGGTGCACACCATTGGCAAGATGCTTCTTGGGTCTCGGGAGTGTAGTGATGGACCCAGCTTTCATCGACGGTCATGAATCTGCGCCAAAAATCCGACGGATTGTTCGACATCTTGGCCAAATTTCGCTGTGAAGCGAAAACAGGCGCGTTTTTTGGCCTTGGTTGACCAAATGCGGCAGCTATTTTTCTCTGAGCTCTTTCGTCTTCAAGTTTTCGTATAGGATAAAATGCACACTGCTTAAACTAATTTCTAATGCCTCCGCTATCTCCTTAATGTTCATTCGCTTATCTGTGCCAACGATGTTTCGCACTTTCTCTATGTTTTCCTCATCAGTTGCCGTTTTTTGGCCTCCTGGACGTAGTTCATTCTCGGTGCTCCTGCGACCTCTTTTTAACACATTAATCCAGTTGGAAACAGTGGCAAAACATGGCGCAGAGTCACCGTACGTCTCGTCCAACCCAATTTTTACTTGGGTCGCATTCCAACCTTTGAAATAAAAGTGCTTGATAACCACTCGAAACTCTTTTTTTCTTCCTTTTTAAAAATCACGCCGATACGTTGCACGGGAAAAGCTATCAAACGAAATCGCAACGGCCAATCACCATAATATTTTGAGTGCTAGCAGTCGAAAAGTTGCAGTTCCTAATAGCGGCGGAAGTGCGCCAAAATTCGAATTCTAAAAAGCTCATTCTAAGAACTTATGGAACTACCTGTATATATATATATATATATATATATATATATACATAAAAATCCGACATAACATTTCAGACTTCTGGAGTCAATGGTTGTATCGCAAGCACGCATGCGCCACGCAGCGACAATAATCACGTCTGAGATCGCCAAGAATTGGCCGGGGCGCATCCAAGCCGGGAAAAGGATGACCGGGGGATCTCGCTTTTACACCCTCGATTACATATTAAAATAAATGAATCGTATAGCTGACTGTCCGTCTATATTATATAAAACAAAGGGCTAGTTTCTTCACGAAATAATTTCCGATAGTGTACTTGACGAATATCCATGTTTTCTGAAGCAATCAATCGACCCATGGAAATTTAGCAATGGTTATTTAGTGTTGAGCAACTACGATCAATGTCTACTGTAGAGTCTACGTAAGAGGACACTTAATAAAATATATGCTACTGCGCCAACTTTGTGATCTTTAACGCTGATTGCGGTTTCCAGAAAAACAACTAAGCAAAGTTTCAGATTTGACATACAAATCAAGACAATAATCGACGATAATAGTCTGTGTCGTTATTCTGAACTATATTCGAACGACTTGAATATATAGTTCAAGTCAAAAATACTTGCACAAGTATTTTTGCAATCGTTGTAAGTTAAACTTTTGGGGGGGGGGTTCAGCCGAGATTTAACGTCTACGGGACTGCTGTTCACATTGCTTCATAGATGGACCCCATAAATACAAATGTGCAACGGTGGGGCTCGAGCCCCCGCATCTATGTGTCTCCCCCGGTCGCGAGAGGCAGGCAAATGTGCAATGCCACCGGGCTCGACCATCGTTGTAGGTTATAAGGCTGCACTGGACACAGGCCCGTAGTGTTAAATTGGCACATACCAGGTCCCTGAAAATTCTTTGCGGCCCTGCCTGCCATACCACAAGAGGCAAAGGTAGTGATTTCTAAGCGTGACTTGATAGTACAGACCACTGGGGTACCACAGAGTGGTAGCGCGATTCGAACGCGACGGTCGGGTCAAGCGGAGTTCTAGGAAAATATTGTAAAATCTTAGTACGGAGCTACCGTCAGCCAGTTCTTACGTAACAGTTCGGCGCGTTCTGCTCAGGTGCACCTTTGTATAACTAACGTGCTCTTGGAAGTGACTTATTCAACTGTACAACACTACTCAACGTTCATTCTACGGACCCTAGACAAGTTGCGTGAAAAACAGCTGTAGAGGCATTCTCGGCTTATCACAACAAACTTGTCTGTACAAGTGGATGCGTGCGTTGCATTACTACGTTAGCTGGCAGCTAGATCTGTATTGTGCCACCAACTGAAGCAGTGATTTGTCGTCGCTTTCACTGCAGTATCGTCTTTGTGTGTGTGTGTTTTTTTTTTTGCTGTTGTCATCTTGGCCGTCACCACCGTAAACATCACCTGGGTTGGCTAATGACTCTATTTAGCACTACCGTCTTCACACAGAGCGCGTAGCCGAGTGGACAGCGCTATTGTCTATCAAGCGGGCGCAGGACAGTTGTCCCGAGTTCAAAGCCGGAACCGAACGTATTTTTTTTTTGGAGAGGATCAACATTACATTTTTTTTTCTTTTTTTCTGCAAGATTTGTGCCGAGTGGGCATAGAAACACGTCTATATATAAAAAAAATCATCATTTAGCAATTACCCTTCTGGGCTAGCAATACTTGTGGGCGACTCGCCTGTACGCAAAGAACCGGGCAAGGTGCCGGCCGACGAGCCAGGCCAAGATAGCCAAGCAATGCAACAGGCGAGTCAAACCGGCAGTGATAACTACGCACCGGAAGGAAACTCAGACGAGGTGGATAAACCGAGGTGTCCTCGACTAGCGCAAGCACTGCGTCTAATAGAAGACATATATAAGGTCACTGCTAGTCTGAAGAATATGCATCTCGTTGTCAAAAGCTCATCGGAGAAACTAAGATTCGTAATCAGAGATAAGGTGAGGGCAGAGAAGATGAAGGACGCCGACGAACGGCAACAAACCGATTTGCTCCCTAACGAGTCAAGAGATGTTGCCTGCCAGTGCACGCCGGATATGCTAAGTACGCACGGCAAGATAAAGGTCATAGATGATCTTATCAAGAACTGCGAAACAGCAGATGATCTAAATGATCTTCTGATAAAGGAGTGGCCCTGCGGAGTGTTTAACAACGTGTCTCAGCTCAAAACAAGCATAATAAAGGATAGTCCTCTTCGACTCTTCATAGCACGAAGTGAGGACCCGGCTAACTCCGTTGTCTGGAAAAATGTGGCCTCGCAGTTTCAAGGAATAGCAGGGGAAGCTGGGAAGAAAGTTAGTACTGTGCTGTCGAGCCTTATTAAGGAGACGCAGAACGACGGACGAATCATTGCACGAGCTCTGGTGGCGATCCGGTTGCCAAAGGACTCGGGGCAATGGGAAGACCTCGAGCTTATAGAGAAAGTAATTGAACGAGCCAACGAGCTCTTGGGCAATACAGAGGAGCTACGCGTAGCAGGGGCAATCCCGTGCTACATGACTAGTCAAGGCGAGGTAAGGGGCATTAAAAAGCTTCTTGAATGTGTGGCCCGGAAACATAACGTTTGCGTAGCAGTGACATCTGGGAGAAACAGAAAAGGGGATTCTGCCAAACGAGAAAGACGTGCCAGAAAGGCACCGAGAGTGGCACGTCCATACTTGTCTATAAGGAGGACGGTGTCTCCTACGCAGACACCTTGAAGCGATTGTGTAACAACATTGATCCCGCACAATACAACGTGAAGGTCACTGGGGTGCAACGGCTTGCCAGCGGGGACATGCGGCTAAGGGTCGCAGAAACAACAGAGGACGCATCGGCACATTTCTTTGATGCACTAAAATCAAAAGGAGACGCCAATGTATCGACTGACCACTCTGCACTAAAAAAAATTATAGTAAGGAATCTGCTCGAAGGTACAAACCGGGAAGATCTCGACCAAGCAATTAGACATGCCGCCAGCGTTGCTGGCCTCTTGCTTCACAGAAAGAAGCCAACGGCCGGTGGTCGGCTCTGGCCCGAATGAACTCATCCGACTTCGCAAAGCTGATGAGGGTTGGACGGATCCAGATTGGCTGGTCGTCCTGTCCCATCTCAGAATGGGTCAGCGTGCCGACATGCCAGAAATGCCAGAGAGTTGGGCACCAGGCTCAATCTTGTACATTTGAAGAAGTCACGGTCAAACGATGTCATAAGTGCGGCACCCTGGGTCACGTCGCAAAATATTGCGAGGGGTCCCTCTCATGTTATAACTGTGGGGTACCCGGGCATGCAGCCAACTCTGCAGCCTGCCCGGGATATAGAATGAAGATCGCCGAGGCCAGGCGCCATTTGGACCAAGCAGGTCCTCGACGGAAAATGTGAAAACTGTCCTTTAACAACAACCAAGAAAATCCGTTCTATTCCACAAGCGGAGTCGCCACCTACCCTTGAACCCACGGAAGACGTGGCGCTGAGCGGGCAAAGCCCTTCTGCGGATACGCCTACTGTCGACGCAGACGGTTTTAGGCCGGTTATCTCGCGAAAGAACCGCAAAAGAGGACAGCAATCCCCAACTGATGCTCAACGGTTAGCCAAATCTCAGCACTCAAATGATGCGAATTAAGGTTATTCAACTAAACTGTAACAGGAACCGCCGAGCTCATCTAATGCTAGACGAAATAGTGTCTAGGAGGAGCACTGCACTCTCTCTGCTTAGCGAGCCTAATGTGAAACTGGCAAAGAAGAACCAGACGACCTGGGTTGTGGATGCTCAGACCAGTACCTGCATTGTGCATAATCTGCCATCATGTCTCCGAGATACGGGTTGTGGAAGAGGATCAAATTTTACATGGATAGACGTGGACGGCGTCGGTCGTTTCTACTCATGTTACAGCAGTCCAAACGGCACGCTGGACGACTTGGAGGGCCTGCTCGAGGAGATGACAACGTCAGCGAAAGATTGCCCTCTACCACTAGTGATCTTTACTGGAGACTTTAACGCAGCCTCGACAACATGGGGGGCAACCAACACTAATAGAAGAGGCAGAGTTGTTCTTGAGTGGTTAGCAATGCATGACCTTGTTGTTCTCAATAAGGGAAACGACCCTACCTTCCACCGCGGGAGAACTGAGTCGCACATCGATTTGACGATCTGTAAGAGAAGCCACGTTTTTAAGATTTCAAATTGGACCATACTACTTGACGAAGAGAACCTTAGCGATCACTATTGTATAGAATTTGACGTCGAAGGAACCACCCCATTAGCAGCCCTTTCTGCCCCGGTTAGGCCAACCCGGCTAAAGCCACCTGACAACAGGGAGCTGCAAAGGAGGCTGGCAAAAATACTTAAAGTAAAGGGTGAACCTGAAACCGCTCAAGAGCTTCAGAACGTTCTGGAGGAAGCGTGCAAGACGCCAAACAAGAGGCGAACGCATCCAAAGCGACTACGTCCAGTTTCGCCGAAGTATTAGTGGAACGGAGAGAACGCGGAAGCCCGCAGACGCTGCATCTACGCCAGGCGAAGATTCACCAGGGCAAGGCGCAGTAGAAGGAATAACATAATCATTGCGCAATTGCAAAACGAATTTAGAGGATTTAGGGCCACTCTACGCAAAACTATAGATGAAAGCAAGGAACGATGCCATAAGGAATTCTTGTCGGGAATAGAAAACGACCCGTGGGGACGACCGTACAAGCTGATCCGTGGCAAGACAAAAACAAGAAAGAGCGCTAACCTTTCCCCGGACGAACGCCGACGGGTAATAGAAACGCTTTTCCCTCGACATCCATCCCTCAACAGGACGCCTTTCGAAGCGGGTGCGGACGAGAGACCAGTCCAAGGGGTGACTCTAGAGGAGGTCCGTGCAGCGGAAGAGAGACTGAAGGCCGGCAAAGCACCAGGGCCTTATGGTATACCGGCCTCTGCCGTAAAAGTTCTTTTAAAGAGTTTCCTGAAGTAGTTTCCCACGTTGCCACACGGATACTCAGATCCGGACGCTTGCCTCTGAATTGGAAGAAGGCCGACCTTGTGCTTATTCCCAAAACGAACGGCACCTACCGACCAATCTGCCTAGTCAGTACACTGGCCAAGGGTATTGAGGCGATTATAGAAAACCGTTTGCGATTATTCGCAGAAGAACGCGGCCTTCTTTCACCGAATCAGTTCGGATTTCGCAAAAGCCGCTCGTGTCTGACCGCAATACAGCGGGTCGTTGCTAAGGCGGAAGATCTACGACAATCCCCCGCAAGGTCCAGGAATCTTCTCATTGTCGTACTGCTGGATGTTAAGAATGCTTTCAACAGCTAACCGTGGAGGGTGATACTGGGGACGCTCAAGAGAAAAAGAGTTCCGAACTACCTTTGTCGAATTGTCTCGGACTACCTGAGCGAACGGCGGGTAGACAATAAGGGATCCGAATTTGAAATGACAGCTGAAGTTCCCCAGGGTTCCATCTTGGGTCCTCTTTTATGGCGTTCGACGATGTCCTACGCTTAAGTAACCTACCAGAAGGGACAGAGCTACTTGCGTGTGCGGACGACCTTGCAGTCGTAGTACAGGGCGGCACCCCCCAGCAACTGAAACTTAGAGCCAATGACGCCCTGGCCGAGATTTCCGTCTGGATGAGGGGAGCGGGTTTGACGCTGGCCCCTACCAAAAGCGAGGGAGTCATCCTCCTTTGCCCAAGAGGGTGTGCTCTCCTAAAGCTAATCTTGAACGCCCGGGATATTCGAGTGGTTCAATCAGCCCGCTATCTGGGAATGTACCTGAACAGAGGCCTGCGAGGAACACCTCATCTCCGCTTGGCTGCAGCCACTAAAGTTTCACACGACATCGCCCGGCTGATGCCAAATAAATTCGGACCGCGAGAATCAACGCGACGCCTTCTTATGTCGGTTGCCGAGTCGATTATGTTATTCGCGGCCCCTGTGTGGCCACTAACCTCACTGAGTCTAACCCGCAACAGGGCGCTAATGCGCAAGACCTAGAAAGAAAGGCTCTGATCCCTGACGTTAAGGCGTGGATTAACCGGCCCGGCGGCAAGTTGACACACCATGTGACTCAAGTGCTCACAGGGCATGGCAACTTCGAGAGTTACCTTTTTAGAATAAAAAAAAGCAGATACGCCACTCTGCAAGCACTGTGAAGGAACAACGGAGGACACGCCAGAACACACAATATTGCTGTGCCCGGCGTGGGCTCCATTACGCAAGGACATTACCACAGCAAGTGACGGCAGTCTTAAGAAGCTGGCACACCTTCTTATGTACTCACGTGAGGACTGGAATCTTATTGCTCGAACAATCGAACGTATTATGCACGCCAAAGAAGAGAAGAATCGTTTTTACTTGACAAGGCCCCGTGAGGCACTCCAGGGCAGCTAAGATAAGGACGCTACTATTCACCCCCCCTCAATTGTTTGAAGTATTGCTTGCGCAGTTCCCAGTTGAGTGTGGGGATGGGGACATGACTGGTTTTTAGTGGGTTGGAGCCCCACACTACCGGTCCGTGTGTGCGAACCGCATTTCCCAGTTAGTCCCTCAAAAAAAAAGACCACTGGGGTAGCTTAAGGCTACAGCCGGCCGTCAAATATTACTGTTGTTCTCAGTAATATTTGTTCGCTTGTAAGTCGTCTCCCTTGCAAAATCAAAACCCGACTCGCACAAGTGAATAAATACCCTTACGTGCGCATATGATCTAGTCATGTACTCTGGCAGTCTATGACTGGCAGTTAATGTTCCTTATAGTAATTTGTTCTTCTACAGAATTACTGTAGATTGTAATTCCTTGAAGACACTCTTGTAAAACAAAAGTTATACAGAAAGAAGTATGTCTCATCGGGAATTATTCTATTTGAACAGCATTTAGCCGACTGGAAGATAAAGAGAGCAGACATTGATCCGATATTCTACACAACCAAAGCAATGACATCGAAAAGCTGAATGAAAATGAGAAAAAATAACATCTTATTACGTTTAGCTTTGCAGTACCAATACTACATCGATTTTTTTACGAAAGTGCGTTCTACCGCAGAAAATGCGCCAGGTATGGAGGGTGTAGCATTCAAAGAAAAGTCGCAAGTACGTTGCTATGCATTTATTTTTCTTTACTATAACATTAACCAAACTCTGGATGTATTTTAAGGAAGATCTCATCGAAATAGTATGCTTCGCGCTAGGGTCGAACCCGCGACTTCATCATCGACGGTCGACCCGGTCATCTCGCTGTTCCCTCCGCCAACCTTAGGGCATAAGAGTACGTTATAGTTCATCTCTCTCTTCTGTGATTTATGTAAAAAAGACTCAAAACAAACTTTTAAAATTTACACAGCGTTTTAAGCGTATAGGGCGCAGCTCGCGCGGTTTTTGGAGTGGGAACTTCGTTTGACATGCCAGCAATGAAGGATTTAGCCGCGATCATCATTGTAGGGAAATATCTGGGATGGACGGCGGACTACGCTCTGCCTACGCAACCATAAAAGAGAATTAGGGGTTAAAGTGGTATTAAATAACGGTGCCAACTCTTCGCCTCATATTGAGGGCTTTAGCTGAAAGGTTTTTAGGGGGTATTATGTTAACGATATCAGCGTCGAATTACACATTACTCGTTTCGGTTGTGCCTAAAAATGTTTTCCCTCTCACAGAAAAAGTCCACCGTTCTCGATTGAGCTGGCGACTAAAGATCGAGACGATTAAAACAGCTTTTCTAGATCGTCGTTCGTTTTACTTAAAGTTCGCTTTACACGAGTAGTCAAAGACGGAATTGAGTTGGGCGGCTGGTGTAAATTTTATACATGGTGCGGCAAACGTCACTTGCGTTTTAGATATACATTTAGATTTTAAAAAAAGGTAGACTAAGTACGTCAAATTGTGTATTTTATTAGGAGTACCTTGCATGTTGCACATGTCTGAAATATAGCCTCCCGAAACTTTTTGGCATTTACTATTCGAGATACACAAATGTTTGTGAGCTTCAGGCATAGCTTGGCGGGTTATTTTTGACAAATCTACTGCCAAATAATAACAAGCGACTCAGAATTTCTTAGTGATCTAGACATCTCTGTATCTCATAGACAGGGCATCTGATCAGCGGGACAAGCTGGCTTACAATATACTATAGCATTGCTTCGCAACTCTCCACAGGAAGCCTCGTCTTTCTAGTAATTTCAAATTACATGTTCTGCACATGACAGCCGTAAATCAGTAACGGAGCAATGTAAGATCTATATAGCCTGAGTTCTAGAGAAGTGTGCCAGATCATGTACGGCCGCTGAGTCAAGCTACTTTAGTGTCGTCGGAAAAAGCATCTGACATCCTTTGGTCACTTTTAGTTTTGGCAAGTACTTATAATTACCAGCCAACTGCTGATTGGCAGTGCTGATTTATTAGGCAGAATATACGCTGTTTAGTAGGTTACGCATTTATTGTTTTGTACTGTGACACTCGATTTGCTGCAGGTGCAAGGTCTTTCGCGGAGCAGCCGTTAGAGAAATTACTTTTTATTGTCAAAATCAGTCTTCGCCCTGATCTTGTGTACAATACTACACATGTAAATTGGTAAAAGGATGGTGTTCTGTTTTCGTGCAGTAATCTCGTCGTTGATTAGGCTCAAGGGCTACGCTAGTCCAAGAGCGTATCATTCATCCAAAAGGCAGTAGACGGTAATTCAGACAAGAGCTTTGGGTGAAGATTCTCTGGCTTTTGTTAAAGAACACAACGTCGGTAACGTCGACTGCATTATCTGGTAAATTACTGACTGATATGACATTTACGACAGAAACCTAGATTCTGTACCGTTTAGCTATGTGCCCTCAAAAAGCAGACAGCAGGATTTCATTGTCCATGGCACTGTGTCCTGAGAAAAGTATTATTGCAGCGCCCAAATGAGTGGCTTCTTTAGACTGCGCAATTGTCTGCTCAGACTGACAGCTTTGCCAAAGCACGGCGCGGGCCACCATCTTGAGGAAACGGTTTTCGGAAATACAAAGGTGCATTTGACGTATCTGAAATTCTCCACTTTAATCACCGTCGTCATAAATTAAATTCAAGCTTGCAACCGTCGGTTCTTTATATGTGTGGAGCAGTTGCCTAGGATGAGTGCCAACGTGATCACTTGAGGACAGGATAGCGGATGGATAAATACTTCTTGACAATGTTCGTGCAAAGAATGATGACTAGCAAGTTTTCACACTGGGATCTCGTGGAAGCACTTACAACCTGGTTCAGAGAACCACGAGAGTAAACGGAATTTAAAGTAATAACAGGGCGGCGATGCATGTGAGATTCATTTTGTCTGTTGCGGAAGATGTAGAAGTAAATTAGCGCCATTCGTTTAAGTTTTGTACGATGTGTATACGATTTCAATGCTTCTTATTCGACCCAAGTACAGTGTAGCTGCACCGTTATTTCGCTTTTAGTCTAGAAATCAGCAGGTGCAGTATTGTGCATCCCTGCCGTAGCCTTTTTATTGTGTCTATGTTTCAGGTGTATGAACACTCTTTAAAAAAATGGCTATTCCGTCTTAGGTTCCAATAGCGGTGGCCAAAAACTTTCAAGAGCAATTATCTCTTAATTCTCTCGCATACTACTCGTATGGTATAATTTGCATATTTTTTTATTACAGCGCGTGTCATCTCTTTTATTGCTACCAGCATAGACATGTGAATGTTCCTACGCCTATTCTATCTGAATGCATTTATATTTTAAACCGAATTTCTTCTTTACTTTTTTTAACCTGGTAGAACTTTTGGTGGCGTTTCATGTATTTCCTAACGTTTCTCCCACACCAAAACGTTCTCACGTATAAGTAGACGTATATAACTCAATTGTGTTTTCCGCGGCAAATTATTTTGATATTTTAATAAAAATTTTGAATGAGTAACAAACGACTTATGCCTTACACTTATCAATTAGAGTATTAATCGAACCGCGCGAAATTATAATGCATTGTACCCATCGCACGCCGCTTGACATCTCATATAAACATTCATCGTAAATCCCGTGCAAACCACCGACCCGACGCAGTGTGATGGAAGCCGTGTGCTAAAAATGCCGTTGCCAAATGTCTATTCCCCGTGCTCTCTGCCAAGTATTATCTGTCACCGTATTGTTGACATCTCTTTTAGATTTGTCTCCTACTACCTTATATATGTTTCAAACGTCTCCGTTCTGCTAAACCTCACCACATTTGAAGTTTATTCGCTAATAGGGTATTCTCTTCCCTAACCCAAACATTTCTGTTCCTGTAAGTATTTGCTAGTACTAGCACCCTTTTAAAGAAAACAAACTAGCTCTATATAGTTGTCCCAGCTTTCCAACTGGGCAGATATTCCAACTAAGATGCAACCGTGAGTTGTACCCCGTCGGCGAAGTAGTTCCTTCCCTTTTCTCTTTCTCTTTGGATTCATGCCTTTTGGGATGCTTTCCCGATTCTTTACACTTCAGACCCGTAAACTGTACAAATTACAAATGCCGTTTCTGCAGCGTTGAATTATTCGCAAGCCGGGAGCTATTTTCTTTACGATAAGGGCCTAATGTAAGCAGCAATCTTAATTCAATTTAACGTCATTTAGATCAAACGCCAATCAAAAGAAGGAGCTGTTTTCAATATTGGCGCGGGTGCGTATAGCTTGGGTACAAACGTATTAATTATATCTGCGTCGCTGTCAAGGATTCAAAACATACGATATCTTGGCCAAACTGCCGTCATGGACAGCAAGCTAATACATTCGAGCACTACACGAACAAAACAAAATACATGAGAGCATCTGCAGAACCAACCGGTACATCTGTGGTTTATCAGGGCATTTAACTAGCAATTGGAGAGATCCAAAATTACGTTAAACGAGCTTTAAAGGAGAAATGCCAAGCTATTTGACATAGCCGGCTTAGATTTTTGTTCAAGGTTTCTTGCGAATGAGGAATCACGTCGACAACACTATAAAACTAGCTTTAATGAAAATTAATGACCGTTAAAGCGTCAAAATACAGCGACCAGTCGTTTCTACCATTTATTACATGAATAAATGAATTTTCTATTCTATTATCTGTTAGGCTTTACAAAGGGTACTCGAGAACAGAAACGCCGTTTTTATGCCAACGCTCAGTGCCGTCTAGTGTGCGCTACACACATGACCATGATTGAATTAGGCACAAGTACGTTAATTTGTACCGATATGAACGCTTATTATAGATTATCTAAACTTAAGCCATCACAACGATACGCTTTCAAGCGTGACCTTGGCAATCATAGTTTTGTGTCAAATGAATCAAGTGCATCATACCCAAACGCAAAAACCACCGTTATTCTAAGGCCGACAAAAACTAATTTACTGTTTTCACACTGTAGATCATTGAAATGATCTGCGTAACACAGTAGAGGGCTCCACTGTCAGACGGCGTGGACCTCTTTTGGATCATTATCAGTTCTAAATCAAGATATATACAAATATAGGTAAATTTCGGTATATTAACGTATATTATAATTCATCAATTAATATAATTAATTAATTATATTAATAATTATCTACAAAATGCAATTATATTGAATCTGTGTGGCTGTCGCAAATCAAAACCTGTGTAATCTTGCCAAAACCACTGTAGTGGACAAACAGCGTATAAATTCAAACGTTATACGAGTGAAACAATACATAAGAGCTTTAGCAGAACCAGCAGGTGCCCACTTAAACTATATATAAGTTTAAATGGCGATCCGGGCGATCCAGAATAACGTTGATACAGTTTCCAACAAGGTATGTTGCGCCATTTGACACAACCGGCTAAATGATTAAATTTAGCTTCGAAGTAGACGAAAGCCTTAAGAAGATGACAAGCATGGACTCAAATACAACAAAGCGCTGCAATCGACCTTTGACTAGCAGCCAGGATACAACATAGTTCATTTTTTTAGAAAACAGAAAGTGATTTTTCTAGGTTGACGATACAGCTGACAAAAATTAGAAGCTCATATAAGGTTAATAAGCTAAATTTAAATGGAAAATAGTATCTCTTGGGATTATGCCCGACTAGGAGAGACGCCAAGGTGGTGGAAAGCCAAGTGGTGGTCAAGAGAACAAGATAAACATGGCCTATTCTTTTGTGTTTTGCATCGCCGAAAATAATCACTAAATGCCAAAAAAGAGACAGTAAGAATGAACGCAATTCGAGTGCGTTGTCGTCACCATCGCCGTCGTTAATAAATAACCCACTTACTACTATCGTTACCTAATAAACAAAATTAAGGTCGAATACGTGACTGACAGTTTCGTGTACTAAACAGGCAGGAGAATTATATCGTACGGCGACAAACAAAATGTAAATATAAGAGGCAGACTAACTTTATTGGCACATATTATATGTATATGCAAAAGGGGCCTAGAAGAAACTTATTGTGAAGGTCGGACTGGTTATCTCCAGTATTAGCGTATCTTTAGCATCCTTTTCCTGGGTTGCCTATGTAAATATTTCGAAATCTCTAGAAGTATTTAGCGGTTTACGTTAGAGACCGCTGAAAAGTAACAATGCGCGTCTTTTCTGTCCCAGTTTTAGCCGTTATTGCAGTCCTGCTTGCATCGGCTCATATACAGGCGCGTCCTTCAGTTAACTTAAACCCAAACAAGAAATAAGTGAAACGACTTAACATTGCTGATCTTTCTTTTTGTACCTTCTACATATTTGCTTGTTTAACTTTACAAGGTGGTTTTACAACCGTATGTACTTATTTTAAGGTTTGGTAGAACTTGAAAAGATATATCTTTTTTCCGAATGGAAGGAGGGACGGAAACGTCTTGTTTAGGAGTGACGATGATTTATTAAAGTAGCTATTCTGCCTTTGTTCTCCTACATAGTTGTGCAAAGTTAACGTTTGCGGAAGAATAAGTCAACGCGTAAAGGCAGCATCATCACTTTGATACACAAATTATGGGCCTAGCAGGACATAACATGCAATGGCAAATTTATTGCTATTGCCTGAGAATAGCTTTTTTGACGTGCATATTTGGTCGTAATGCCAAAAACGGGTTCTTCCGCAAACGTAGATTTTGAGCAACTATGTAAGAGAAAAGGAAGGCAAAACAGCTACTTTTATAGATTTCATCCTCACTCCTAGACAAGACGTTTCCACCCTCTTCTTCCATTGGGAAAACAATAGTTTAGTGCGGAGTTCTACCAAACCTTTAAATAAGTACATACGGTTATGGAAGACCGTGTATATTTGTCGTATGTCTGTCGCCACAAAGTAATCACCCGATAATCGTAATTTATCCATATATACACACAATTGCTTACGATTGTGCGGTTTCGCGATCTGTCTTGTGGGCTGTGTTGGTTATTCATCGTGTGTCTATCGTTCCCGGCATTAAGCAGGTTTGCTGTAAAAAAATTGCCATTTAGTATTGTAAACACAGCCTAATGCTGCTCTTTTCGGTTGTGATGTTAATGTTAATGTTGCTCTTTTCCCTTTGTCATTCGTAGACATTCGAAACCTTTGGAAGAATAGCACTCAAGTCAAGAAACAGGTCAGAAGTAACAATGTGCATCTTCTCTGTACTAGTTCTAGCCGTT
The DNA here is from genome assembly GCA_003439945.1 of Dermanyssus gallinae. Classification (NCBI taxonomy): domain Eukaryota; kingdom Metazoa; phylum Arthropoda; class Arachnida; order Mesostigmata; family Dermanyssidae; genus Dermanyssus; species Dermanyssus gallinae. The sequence continues at coordinate 63,558 of QVRM01002335.1, forward strand.
TTGCAGCCCTGCTTGCATCGGCGGATGCACATAAATACTTCTCCAAAACGAAAAATAAGAACGACAACATAGCAAGAAAATGTAAACGCTTAATCCTAAACTACACTCCCTTTGTAACTATAAACATACTTGCTAGGTTAACCTTATCCATCTATGCTACGCAGTTATCACTTGACAATCGTTAACTAGCAAAATATATTCACATTTTTGTCATGATTATGCTAGTCTCATAATTGTAGGAGACGTTATTACATAGAAGGCGAATCCTTAGAATCGTTTTCTTTAGTGCCGCCATAGTAACCATCTGTTTAGCCGAACTTGCACTCCAAGCGACGCATCAATATATCCCTGGCCGATTCAGCTGCCCTATACGGCTTCGGCCTGGCCTGCTAACAATTCAGCAACCGCAGCAAACCGAAATCGCCTGCGCCGGGCTGTACGGGTCGGAGCCCTCGGAGTGATCCTATGGCGTACCGGACGGTGAGCTCAGCGGCGGTGCTTCTACTCGCCTGAATGATTCCCTGAGATCTGAAGGCAGAAGAGAAGGAAAGCGAGCGTCAACAGAGCATCTCCCTACGGCAGGAGGAGTGGAACGGTCTGGAGGAGGGTGCTTCAGGCGCCAGTCTCCCCAAGGTTATACCAAACATCAAAGAGTGGCACGGGGAAGAACTAACCTTCCACACCACCCAGGTCCTGACGGGACACGGGGATTTGCAGTCCTACCTGTTCAGGATCGGGAAGCCTCTCAGCTCTACGTGCGTTTACTAAGGCGATGAACATGAGGACACCCCAGGACACACGATTCCGATGTGTCCAGCATGAGCGGAGCAGCATGCCTCCGTTACGTTTTTAACGACACCAGTACCGAACGCGCCGGGGCCGGCCTGCCCAGCATCGGCAAGTTAATGCGGGAGTCTTGCCCCAGTGCCTAGAAGTGACGAACATTTTTAAGAAAATACTCACTGTAAAATCAATGGTGGAGAGGTGGCTGGTTTTTCGTGGGTTGGAGTCCCACACTATCGGCCCACACTTGCAGACGAGTGGTCCTGCGGTGGTGTTTGCAAGGTGTGTGCAAACCGCATTTTCCAGTTACTTCTCTACACAAATAAAAAGGCAGATATCATGGGAGTTCCAGTCGACTAAAGAAATCACAAAAAACTGCAAGCAAATACGAGGCTTTTTACCAAAAAGCACGAAACATTATTATTAAGCTTGAAATCGTCGACGGCGTAACGACCTCGCACCTCGTCTACAATACAGTACAAACACGTTAACAAACACGACCCAGCCGATGGGAGGATTTCAAGTAAAGTTCCATAGAAAAGTGGTAAAAAAGCGCCAATAGGGTAGGGTCAGGATAGGAGAGACAGTTGTATTAGCCCTGCATGCTACTCAGCGCCGTCGCAGCACCCTGGGCCTTTGATGGAAAGTCTGATCTGTGTCAGACATAAAGAGAAAGCAGTGCAAGCGGCACCTGGTAATCAGACTGCGCCTAGATTCATTGAATATATATATATATATATATATATATATTTGGATCAACATGATCCGGAGAAGCATAAACATGGCAAGGATGGTTATAAGAAGTGGTTCTGTAATCCAACACGGTCCTATTGCGTAACCATTATTTGTCGCACGGCTAAGCTTCACTGAGCACATAAGTCACAACAATATTTAGGAAATAAACGAAGTCCTAACGACCGGGGAACACAAATGCTGAATTAGCCGTTACGAGTAGTTCTACCGTGGTCCCAGGCTTCTCGGGCTGACCCTCAGCCAAGATTTAAAATCCACAGGACTGCTTTTTGCAGTGCTTTATAGACGTACCCGCATAAATACAAATGTGCAACGGTGGGGTTCGAACCCACGCACCTATGTGGAATGGTGGTTGGCAGGTTCGCGTGAAAACTGCAAAAGACTGATTGAGCAAAAGATAGGCGAGATGTTTTAATTAATAATATAATGGCGAATAATTTGTTTGTGCCTTGGCTCCTTTATTAAAATCTAGCCTTACTGATTGATTTTTCAACTTAAATGAGATTACATTAGACACAAATACTTCTTTATCGGATTACTGTCAGATTTATTATCACACATGTTGTGTAGAAAAAGTACAGTTAAAGTATGTGCATATGTATGCATACACATATTTGGACTTATAAAATCAATAGATATGTAAAAGCTATTACGCGAGCTTGGTTATCTAGACTAGCTAGAGACGGGACTAGGGTGCAGGAGGCAGCATGGTATCTACCGCAAAGTAGTTTACAACGTTGACACACACAAGAGTCCGAGGGATCATGGAACCCGGATGTCGCGCACAGCACGTGGTGGAAACCATGCACGGCGAACCTAGTCACCACATGGCGGTTAGATTGGCTTGGCCCTTTCCATGCCTGGTTTTGCATTGCTCCTGTGCTTAAGAAATCCGCATCAATTTCAGCAAACTTGCACTCCCACGTTTTGAGGACGTTGACGTAGTTGGAAGATGAGGGCAAGTCGAAACGTCGTCTTAGCTCCTCGACAAATAGGGGGGTGTCCGTGAGGAGATAGACAAGTCGGTTGCGGGCTAAACGATGGAGGCCCAGGACTCGCTTGAGGTACGCTGCCTTCATATTATTTAGATGCTCAAGGCTGGCTGGGGTGAGATCGTTCCAGATTATTTCGATACCGTAGGCGGCCATTGGAGCAATCTTTAGATCGAACAGCCTCAGTTCCGTTGGGATGGACAACAGCTGCGGCTTTCTAATTGTGGTCATTGCTACCAGCGCCTTTCTTTGATATGCTGCAGGAAATATCGGCCGTTTGACATTAGAAGCAGTTTCAAGTAGGGAAACTTACTAACGTAGGGAAGGTCAAAACCGGCCAAACAAAGTCCATCGTTAGCAGCTAAGCGTCCGCCTCTTCTAAACTTCATGGATACTGTCTTCGTCAGATTTACAGTTAGTCTAAGCTCAGACGTGGCCGCGTGAAGTCTGGCTAGGGCCTGTTGAACCTGAAGGCGACTCTTCCCATAGATGAGGAGATCATCTGCGTACAAGATCACCTCTACAAGATTTCTCAGACCCCGATTTTTTGCGGGTAGGACCTTAATCAATCAATCATATTTATTTCACTCAAATAGAGTATGTACAAAATAGTTCATGCTATTATTAAACATAAGTACTTGTTGTTTTGCCGTTCCACCGAGAGAAGAAGTGTAAGGATCTTCGTTGCAGTGCCGGACAATCAACCGCGTGGTACTTAGCGCATTGCTGCGAGCAGAACCGACAATTACACTGAGCAGTATAGTCTTCATGAAACTCCCTACGGGAGCATACGAGGTGATGGAACCCGTGTACGATGTACCTGGTATATACATGCCTGTCATCGCAGGCCACCCCGGCCCACAACCAAGGAGACTTAAAGACGTCGAGCGTTCTTACCTCCGTCGCTGCTTCCGTGAATTTGCGTCGCCACTCTTCCAAGAAATGGTTAAGTGGCTCCGTCAATGGCATACGCAGCCTAAGCCGAAGCATCTCCACCATCGGCGCACAGTCCGACAATACATAGACGAAGCGGCTTCTCGCCTTGATTGAAAGGCAGAGTACTCGCTTCATGTATAGTGTGAAGCACTTCTCAAGCAAATTAAAATTCGCTTGAGATAGGTGTTGCCACACTCTGTCTAAGCTATACGCCAACTTTGGCAGAGTTTTTAACATAAACAAGCGCACTGCCGTACCGACGGACAGTCGCCGTACATCTCCGACCCCTCCGTAGAGAGCTGCCAGTGCCGAGGTAACACTGTTTTCGATGTGTGTAGTAAACGATGTTCCCCTGTAGTGAATCCGGAGACCCAAGTATGGGAAAGAGTTTACAAACTCCAATGGCTTCCCGCAGCAACGAATAACGTCGTTTGCACCTAAACGCCCGCCGCGACGAAACTTAATCGCCTTGGTTTTGCGTGAGTTTATTTCTAGCCCTTTTTTCATGAGATACGCCTCTACCATGGCGGTAATGCGCGAGATGGCACCAATGTTACGATGAGCAACAACGATGTCATCAGCATACATCACTACCACGGCATGTTGAAACTCTTGACGCACGTATTGAACAAGGTCGGCCAGAAGCAGCGTGAACGAGATGCAGCTTAGTGGGTCCCCCTGAGGAGTCCCAACATTCTGCGTTAGCTCACGCACGCCGTTCCTTCCCTCGACTAACAGTGTATCATCGTCGAAAAAACTAGAAATTACTCGCAGAAGAGCTCCACCTATGCCAATCTGTCTAAAACAATCGATCATAAGATCGCGCGGATCCTTGTCAAAGGCCTTGACGCAGTCAATGAAGACTGCATACAGGTGGCCCCCTGGACGAGACACCGCCCGTTCTACTTCGGATTGCAAAACGTGGATGGCGTCGCGGGTCCCCATGCCTTTTCTAAATCCGAACTGCTCGGAAGGCAGAGCATTGTTTGCTATATTTGCAATCCTTTCAATAATCAGCTTACAGAATATTTTCTTGAGCGTTCTCTCCGACGCCACTCCCCGGTACAGATTTGGGTCACTTCTATCGTCGCCGTGTTTACCCTTGAATAACAGAGAAAGCCTAGCAATGTGCCAAACTCTGGGCATTCGCCCTTCCTCCATAATTCTATTAAAGAAATCACAGAGAATCCCCTTCAAGAGCGGCTCCTATTGCACCCAATGTTCGTAGTAGACTTGATCTGGCCCACTACTTTTCCATCTAGGAAGGGATCGGATAACTCGGCATACTTCTTCTTCCTCAAAGGGAAGATTCATTGTGTGCTGCTCAAGTGTAAGTGGGTACTCAACCTCTGTGGCCGAGTTTTTTACGTGAGGGTTGAACAGCAGATTCGTCAAATGACGTTCTACCTGCTCGTCACTCAGTGAGTGCCGTATCCCCTTACGAGAGCGGTTTATGTAGGCATGGGGCTCCCTTTCTGCTCGTTCAAGTAGACGGGCTTCCTCTCGCCTCGCATGTTCGACCTTATAGTCACGGCATAGCCCTATGTAGGACTTTCTACGAAACGCGTAGTCCTGTCTTCGCCTTGCTTGGAGCTGTGGATCTGCTCGGGCTTTTGCTAGTCTCAGCAAGCCGAGTAGTTCTCTATGTCGGAGGTAACAAGTCCGTGTGAACCACGGCCGGGATCTCCGCGGCTTGAACTTTTTCCACTTAACTGCTCTCTGCATTACTCCTTCGAGAGTCCGACAGCAGACATCTACATCACTTCCGGACAAGACACTCTCAATACCGACTGGAAGCGCGGCTAAATCGAGTTGACGGGTCGGCTTCATCTGTGAACGTTTCTGCTGTTCCTGCCCTAGAGCAGGCACGCGTACTACAGCTCGTACAGGTAGATGCTTTCTTGAAGCAAGCTCCAGAACTTCAAAGCTCTGAAACTCAGTACGATCAAGATTATGAAACAATAAGTCTATGGTACTCCTGCCGCTATGGCAGACGTAGGTGAAGTCATTTCGTGCATTAGCACACACAAAACCCACATCATCCATAAGCTGCAGGAGAACTTCCCCTTTGTCGTCATTGGCTCCCTCATCTATTCTGCAATTAAAGTCACCTCCAACGATTGTTGGAGCCCTAAGGTCAAGACCCGAGAGTCCCGCGAATACGACGTCTGTAACTTCTGCAGATTTAAATGTCGGAGGGAGATAAAACACGACAATGTTAACATTTCCGGATGAAAGTGTCATATAGTATTCATCTTTTCTTATACACCGCATAGGGCACAAATAGTTACGTAGATAGACAGAAAGTCCTCCTATTGGTCTGCTTAATCCCCCAACAGGCATGGCGGCCAACTGATGAAACCCTTGCATCTCATCCAAGTGCAGTTCTTCCCGCTGGAACGTCTCTACCAAGAGGGCTATGTCTATTTCTCGAAACAAATCATCTGGCATTAGATCCATTGCCCCTTTAAGACCTTCACAGTTATACAATAGTATTCGTCGAGGTAGGACCTTAATAAGGACTGAGAAAAGTAACGTACTCAAGTTATCGCCCTGCGCCACGCCCGTAGTCTGGAGAAAAAGGGCAATTTGGACACACCGTCATCTATTCTGATTTTGTTGCCTTGCAGGATGGCCATCAACAGGTTGAGAAGGGCAGGAGGGACACAAACCTCGGCCAAAATTCTCAGAATAATGTATTTGGGCGCCGAGTCGAAGGCGGCTTTAAAATCGACGAATACGGCGTACAGGGGTTGGGATCTTGCTTGAGCCTCCATGATAGCCCACAACAGATTGGCGCATGCCGGATTTATCGGATTATATATTTTATATTCACTGCACTTACAGATAGCAAACTGGTATCTAGTTGCAGAGGAACAAATAATATTTGACAAATAGTTCCAGATTGAAGGGTAATGGCGCAACCATCAAACTTTCGAACAAATCGAATCTCAGAAATGGTGGCATGCTGAGCAGTTTTACTAGCTGATTTAAATGCTAAAGAAACTAAGAAGTTGCAAAAAGAAAAAAAAACATTCTAATGAAAATTCACCTCAAGATATTTTAAACGCTAAACGTTTTTTTTCGAATGTTTATATCCGAATTGTGCGGATATGCCCTGACCGACTGGCTCAACTGTGCTTTGTTCAAGTTCAAGACAACTTTTGACGCCATTGAAGGTTGTGCTGCGGTGAAGTAACCTTATCATTCAAATCAGGATTGACAAGGTCCAAATTAAAACCACCAATTCCCCCATTGACACTGTTGGAAGCAGCACCGCGGTCAACCACAGATTTGCCAGAGGACGCTTTCCGCGTGGCGACGTTGCAGGCGTCCATTGGCATGGACGGAAAACCACGAAGTACCCGGTGTACACGGGGAGGCGAATAACAACAAACGAAAAGCTAGCAGCCCGCCTCAACAGCAGCAGCTGAGCAAGGCCGATGTCAAGACAAGGCAGAAGTCTGACAGTCTTAGCAAAAAGGCAGTCAGCTGGCAAATGGCCAGTGAAAGCGGCAACCGCGTTAACAGCTCGGCTCTAGTTGCAGCCGATTCCGATAGCATTGCAGATCTACAAAGCAACCAAGTGGTTGTTAGTGGAACGCCGGGGCTTGAGGCGGGCCACGATTCCGGATGGTGTGAGATGGGCGCTGGGGGAAAAGCTGCGGCAGCTAAGGAAGGGTCGTATTTGTACGCGTTGACATCGCAAAAATAATAGCGGTTCGGTGGAAAAACCGACTTACACCAAAGGAGGCAACCTAGTTAATGTGGTAGAGGAACTAATGATAGAGCAAGCTCTACTGAGTCTCAGCAGTCGTTAGCCGGCGTTCTTGTCGTTTTTGCCGACTAAGTGGCTCTAGATCGGTAGTGAACAGCAAGATAAGCGGTGTGCACCCCCTGCACACCTCTACTATTGTCTACCTAGAACTATTGCCAGCGTTCCTAAGACTCTTGGAGTCACCAAAGCAATTTGCGGTTCATCAAGAATGCCATGACGGGTACAGTCATGGCTACGGATAATGCCAGCCGGCATGATTTTATATCGGGAACTTCTTCATTGATGCCGCTGCTACAGTATCGACCAATCGGAATGTCGACTAACGAGTCCGCCACGCCATGCAAGTGCTATGGTTCCACCAGTCACACTAGAAAAAAATACAATCGGTCCGCCTGCTGTGGTCTATGTAAATATAGCCATTTAACGATTTTTTGTCGGGTCGTGTATTCAAAGGCTAAATCGTTTGGAACTTTTAAAGAATCCGTAAAACATGCATTTCCTAAACAGCCCGAGGCCTAATTCGTTAAACTTTGCGCACTCGTGGTGGACATAAAGCCCGCCGCAACTTTTGGCAAGCGCAGTTTTGCCGCCATTATCCAAAATGGTGTCGAAGTGTCTATAAAGAATTCCCGTGATTCTACAGCAAGGCAGTCCGTTCCAAACCATTTCGGAAAAACGTGATTAGTCTGGCCCACAGCATAGATAAGATTGTGCAGTCTCTACAGGGAAGCTCATCGCGCTGATTGTGGGCACAATTGTGGCTCCAGTAGGCGCTGTTATCCAAAAAGTTACGTCGATTATATTGGGGAAGCCTTGGGACGCTTGACCGTATCTGCCGAACAATTGGGCCCCCTAAACTAGTCTATCGGCATAAACATCTGCAAAGAGAGCGTAATTGAAATTAAGACAGTGCTTACCAAAGCAAACAAACAGTTTAACTGAAGATCCAGAATATTTGCCTTCGGATTTCAGATGGCTCAAAGGTGTTGCATACGGAAAATTTATAATACTGAAAACGGATATCTGACACTGAATCTCGCGCATAGACGGAACAACTTGCAGATCAACTACAAGTAGACACAACATTTGAACCGACTATCAAACCAACCACTCGAACCAATTCCGGTCGTTCTTTTCATATCGACAACTATTTTTCAAACGTCGGAGAGAGAGAGAAATCTAAGCTATGTCTTGTTAAAATGTATATCTTGCTTATTCCGCTCTCTTGGAGGCCACGTCGCATGTCGCAAATAGTTTTACGTAAAACTGTGCTCGTCAAACAATCGTGTAAAATTCTCGTTCGTTCTCGAGAAGGCTCGTTTGCCACACCGGAACTCTGAGAAAGACTATCTGCTTTAACTACTATAGTGTTTACCATCCCTGCAAACAAAGAGAGAGGACGCACCCTTATTCCAGTTATTTGGGAAAACCTGGCACGTTTTCGTCGAAGGGCTCGAATAACTAAAAAACCTCACCGGCCTGGTACAAGACAAGCTTTTGCCACGCGAACTTTTTTGACGGGCTTTTTTTCTTTCAAAAATGGCACATACGATGCTTCTTCACGGTGATGTTTTGTCAGCTGCCTGCACGCTTCTTTTTTTTTTATGGGTGGTTGGATGGTAATGCACCATCTCTTTTTATTGAGACATCTGTGCTCCCCGTTTATTTTTGTTTTCAATCATGGTCGATTTTTAATCCACTCTGGCATTCACCTTGTTTAAATTGGAAACCATAAAAACCTATTTAGGAGTAGCCGGTCTGGATCTCAAACCCAGGCCTCCCGAATGTAAGGCAAAGGCTTTTACCAATAAGCCATCTTGCTCGGTAAACTCGGCTACTGACCAGACCACACAACATTAACAGACCCTTCACAGCCTCATAGCTAAGCATCCCAGACATCCCTCAGATACAGCCTTCTCAACATCGCCGTCGCCCAGCAAAATTCCGACACGAATCTAAAATGCTTCAGCGGAGGCCCTGAAGAACGCCGCCGTCTTCACTTAAAGGATTTCATTGGCGGCCAGGATGACAACAGAAAACCTTTGCTGGCTTCACTGTGTCATATGGTTGCCACGGCCAATAACAGACAACTACAAAATTTCATATTTTCTATAGATTACGTGGTTTCTCTGATTGCTCCTCGGAAGAAGGGCGGCGGGGTAAGCCTAATCGCAGTGGAACCTACTCTACGATGACCTGTCGACAACGTCTTCATCAATAGATCAGGCAAGGATGTTCTTGAGCTAGTTGTCTCAGTGCAGGTTGGCTGCGTATCTTGAATCACACAGGGTAAACAATAAAGTTGTGGTAAAGTTCGAATTCTAAAATGCCTTAATATCATGTACAAGGCGCGACCGATATGGCTAGATTACGAATTTTTTTTGGGAGAAGGGACTAACTAAACTAAAAATGCACACACGAACACCACAGCAGGAAAACTCAGCTGCAAATGTGGGCCGGTAGTGTGGGGCTCCAACCCACTAAAAACCAGTCATGTCCCCATCCCCACACTCAACTGGGAACTGCGCAAGCAATACTTCAAACAATTAATGGGGTGAATAGTAGCGTCCTTATCTTAGCTGCCCTGGAGTGTCTCACGGGTCGTTGTCAAGTAAAAACGATTCTTCTTTTCTTTGGCGTGCATAATACGTTCGATTGTACGAGCTATAATATTCCAGTCATCACGCGAGTTCATGCGAAGTTGTATCAGCTTTTTAAGACCGCCGTTGCTTGCTGTGGTTAAGTCCGTGCGTAGTGGACCTCACGCCGGGCACAGCAATATTGTGTGTTTCGGCGTTTCCTCCGTTGTTCCTTCACAGTGCTTGCAGAGTGGCGTATCTGCTTTTCCTATTTGAAACAGGTAACTCTCGAAGTTGCGATGCCCTGTAAGCACTTGAGACACGTGGTGTGTCAGATTACGATTGCTTTGATTCGATAAGCGACAAGTAGCTGCAGAGCTTTCCCTCGCCGCAACCAGGTTGGATGCTAGGCAATAACAACTTTCGCATAGTGTCTGGACGCTAACCCCTTCGGAGAGAGGTCACCAACTTGCATGTAACCTCACTGTATCCAGAGGCTACGTAATAATTATATACAAGGTTATTGACAAATATCCCTACATTTAATATATAAAATACACAATATAAGAGTCTTAGGGAACAATTTACCATATAAAATAATTTGCGACATATGCAATAGTACAGTTTATAATATTATATCAAGAGTTTATAGTTCCCAACAATCTCGCCAATCATGGGTTACAAAAACATGTTGTTGATTTGGTCAGATCGTGCAATTGTTTTCGACGATATGGTTTGAGTGCTGTAGAGATTGTTATTGCCAAGATAAAAAAAAAAGAAAAGTCCATTAAACTTTACCAAAACCATAAAGCTTTATGCGAACATTTTAAAATCTGCTCTAGAGTGCTTTTCTGAGGTGGCGACTTAGCCAAGACTGTTACGCTCCACCTTACATACGCTATACATACTATGAATACGGCCGCCAAACTTCGCTGCCGCCGTAAATTCATTTGATGCCTCACTTTTAGCTGTGGCCAGGAGCCCACAAATATGATCGAGTGTTTGCTTCATGTCCGCTTGAATAGCACACCTGCAAGTCTGCGTTCTAAATATTACACACATTTGTTTAATAAAAAACAGAAAATTCAGCATTTTCAAACAAAGTCAAGGAGGTTCCACAAACGGCAAAAGTGAATGGATTCCACACAAGTAAAATTAGAAAATAACTCATTGAAGTATTTACATAAGATGTAAACCAGTATGAAGTCCCTTTACAACTTTAGCCGCGTTACTACACCTAGCGACCAGGTGTTCAGACTGTCCGCACCGTTTGCAAGCTAAATCATTACGGCGGTTAGCTGGAACGTAACCATATATTTGGCGCTTGACACAAGATACCGGAGCGCTACCATATAGAATAACATTGTGTTATCTACATACCAAGAAGACCTCAATTAGCAAAATCGTGCATATACGAATAAGGATTTAATCAGTTGGGAACGGAGTCAGCCCCGTACCAACACTTCACTTCAAAACTTCTTTCTTTACCGGAACGATACCGGCATCCTAATATATAATCCTCCGTGACTTTCTGCCAATATCAGTGATTCTAACCCAGCAGAAGTCAAAATCCTGGCAAACTCGTCACTACTGATCAAACGTGTCGTGAATACCCTTCACGGTGCTAGCTCTAAAATAAACTAATCTAGATCTGCAGTTAGGATTGTAGTTCTCACTGCAGAGCGAAAAAATGTTGCCTTGAAAATGCTTATTGGTTGTCATTATTAGACCGTTGATAACATGTTTTGATTTGCGTGATATAACTATCCTTTAAGCTAACGAATGACCTCGTCGGATTTTTTAGCCCCATGACATCAATTTGGTGTCTCAGCTGGAGAAGGTATACGAAGCATCGAAACGCTTCAATCTCGGAATGGCACCGGGCCCACGCAGCATCCCCGTTACTGCAGCCAAGCTACTAATGAAGGAATATTCGAAATCTGTGGCCACTTCAGCGACGGAATGCTCCGCCTGGGCTCTTTCCCTACCGAATGAAAGACCGCAGATCCCATTCTGATCCCGAAGGGCCCTACCTTCTACCACCCAATCCGCTTGCTTGAAACCCTGGCTAAATATTTTGAGTCCATGCCAGAGGCACACCTTCGAGGCTCTGCGGAGGGAAACGGCCTCCTATCCAACTGTCAATACGGATTCCGGAAAGAGCGCCCGAAAATTAGCACCACTAAGCGGGTTCAATAAGAAACCGAGCTCCTCCGCAGATCTCCGTCAAGAAAACGCGATCTCCCACTAGCCGTTTTACTCGAGGTAAATAATGTTTTTAACAACTTTCCGTGGAGAGTCATACTCGCGACTCCTTACAGGGAAAACACCCTGTTTTAACTTCTTAGAGTATTATTCCACTATCTACATGACCGGACGGTTTAATCCCAAGGAATGACTTTTAATATGATTGCACGTGTGCCACAAGTCTCTATTCTTGACCCCCGCTATGGAACATAGCTTACGTCAACGTGCTGCGGCTGGGAACATCCCCCCCCCCGACCCGACCTCTTCGCCTGCGCTAACAAACATTAGCAAATGAATGCAGAAGTCTCTGCTTCAGTAGCTTAAAGCTACGAAAATTTAAAAACATACATTTGAGTCAAAACTATATCTAATACCCGCGGCATTATGCGCACTCTTCAGGCCTCCGGGACAAAGCTAAATAAGAGTAGACTCGCACCTCCGGCTTAGTGGGTTGAAGCCTTACGCTACCAGCCCACACTTGCAGAGCTTCCTGCAGTGGTGTCCGTGTGTCCGTATTCTTTAGTTACTCGTCTATACAAAAAAAAATTTAGGAGTCATATGTTCACTTCCCGATAAACTCGTTGACACCGCTTGTCCAGTTAGACACCCTATTTTTAGGTGAAAAGCTATCTCCCTTAGTCATCGTCTTCTCGGTCATACCGACAGCTACAATTGTAAATTGCGTATCGTAATAACACGAAGAAACAATGTCACTTTTAGATAATGCTTTACTTATGACCTCAACATTAGCACCTGGCCGGATTATGGCATCGCAAAGTCACACAGAGCATTATTATAGTAGACAGCTTTACATCAAAGCAAAAACGACACGTGATGACCGGATAAAGCGGAACTCGATCCGCACCAGGCAAACGGGCAGACAGCTTGACGTTACTAGGAAGCAATTCCTCAGGTTGTTAATCTAACAAAATGACCAAGTTGCGCAGGCGCGCTTACATGCGCCAATTTCAACTTCTAGCCGTGGCGAACGCGGGAGACCTCACGACGCCTCCTTAAAACAGTCACGAGACAGCAATCCATTGCCAATTGTTTTCGCAGCGAAAAATATCCACTCATGTATCGCGCGTCAACACCGCCACAGGACTAGCTTTCTATATAGAGCGAATCTCAACAAAGTCCTCTAGTGCTGCCGACGTGTATGTGCGGATTAAAGAGGAATTACTACACGTTTTGTTGCAGGCAATTGTATTTCCTGTTTAACCGAATGAAAGTGTTTTAACTAGCAGTTATT
>QVRM01002336.1:0-57847 GCA_003439945.1 Dermanyssus gallinae
AGCAAAGCACTCGCTTCATATATAATGAGAAACACCTCTAAAGCTGGTTAAAATTAGCCAGTGTGAGGTAGTTCCACACCCGTCAAGGCCATACATCAGCCCCGGAAAATCTTAAGCATGAAGAGTCTCACTGCTGAGAAAACGGACCGTCTTCGGACATTGCCTACTTCCCTGTAAGAGAGACATGCCTTCCGTACTGTTTCGTTTATATGCGGCTGTGAACGTCGTTCCCTATAATGACCCGAAAGAGTTAACAAACTCCAATGGTTGGCCGCAGCAACGTATAACGTCCTGGCAGCCAATCGACCTCCACGCCTGAATTTCATGGCTTTGGTCTTCCTGGTGTTTATCTCAAGTCGCTTCGAGACAAGGAACGCCTCTATCATAGAGGTAATGCGGCTTTGGATGGCACCTGGTCGCGAATGAGCGACCACGATATCATCTGCATACATCACCCCACCACGGCATTTTTGGTACTCCTGTCGGACGTAACCGACGAGGTCAGCAAGGAGAAGTGTACCGAGACGCAGCTCAGCGGTCTCCTTGCGGAGTTCCCATTTTGCTTAACTCCATACACCCTGCTCACCGTCTACCAACAAGGTGTCCTCTTCGAAGAACTTGCTATTACACTCAGGAGAGAGCCTCCCTCCCGCTCGTTGGAATACTTCAACCAGCAGATAGCGAGGGGCTTTGTCAAAGGCATTGACGCAGTCAAATAAAAACTGCTACAGATAACCTCTGGGTTGTGCCACAGCTCGCTCGATTTCTGACTGGAGAACTGGATTGCATCACGGGTGCCTCGGCCTCTCCTAAAACCGAATTGCTCCGGTGGAAGTGCCTCTTCAGCCACGTGCTCAATCCGCCGAATAACCAACTTACAGCAAATCTTCTTCAATGTGCGTTCTGACACCACTCCACGGTAGAGATTTGGATCCTGATGATAATCACCGTGCCTACCCTTGAACAGAAGAGAAAGCCTGGCGACCTGCCAGACTTTAGGCATCCGCCCCTCTTTATAGTTTCATTATAGAAATCACAAAGAGTTTCTGCCCAAGAGAGGGAGTGACTGGATCCAATGCTCATAGCAGACCTGATCGGGCCCTGAGCTCTTTCTCTTCGGGAGTGACCGTAGGACCTGGCACACCCTCCTCCACCCCGAAAGGCAGATTCATGTTGTGCTGCTCCAATGTAAGCGGATGCTGAACGGATTGGAGATACGGCCGCAACATCACGATTGAATAAATATTAGTTAGGTGGCTGTTTACCTGTCCGTCCATAGCGGATTCCCCGCCCATACGAGGTCGCACGATGTAAGCTGAGGGCTCTCGTTCTGCTCTTTCAAGCAGCCGTCGTTCCTCTCGCCTCGCGTGTTCCCTTTTATGATCATAGCAGAGTCTTATATAGAACCTTTCTACGCTCAAAGTATAGTCCCCGCCTGGCTTGCAGTGATGATGGTGCTTTGGCTCTTGATTGGCGCAGAAGTTCGAGCACTTTAACGTGGGCTAGGTAGCAGGCTCGAGAGTACCACGGGCGTGATTTCTTCTGCCATAACCTTTTCCACTTTACTGCACTTCTCATCGTTCCTCTCCAGGCTGGTCACAGGTGGTATCGATGTCAGGGCCTTACCTCAAGATCGCCCACTGCTCTGTCCAAAATAGATTAGATTAATCCGTCTCATTGCAGACCAGCGCGGCGGATTATGTCGGTCTCGCCAATACCGGGAACATCGGACAACGGCCAACACTGGTTAGTGTTTTCGGGCCGCTTCATCGAAACATCGAAGCTTTCAAACTTCACGGCTGACAAGGTTGTGAAACAACAGGTCGATGGTGCTGCTTCTATTGTGACTAAATATGTATAGTCTTCGCGCGCGTTTGCACATCTTAGACCAATATTTTCCATCACCTGAAGCAGCACCCTCGCCTTTATCATCGTTGGCCCCACAATCGATTCTGGCATTGAAATCACCGCCGACGATAGTTGGCTATGGTCAGGTTTAACTCTGAAAGTCCAAAGCTTACCATCTCAGCAACCTCCGCAGAATCGAATGTGGGTGGGAAATAGAATACAGCGACGTTTACCCTCCCAGAGGAGAGCCACCACGCAGTATTCATCTTTCCTGACGCATTGCATCGGTGGTAAGCGTTTATGTAGGTAGATAGATAACCCACCCACAGGTCTTCCCCGACCTCCGCAGGTAAGACAGCCAGCTGGTGAAAACCCCGCATATCATTGATATGCAGTTCGTCCCGCTGAAATGTCTCCGTGAGGAGTGCAATGTCAACCAACTTAAACATGTCGTCACGTGCAAGATCCATTGCCCCCTTAAGTCCCTCACAATTCCAGAGAAGCACTCGTAGAGCTAGTTTGCCACTACGCTTGCAGTTCTAGAACTGGTCAGTCACTTACGGGGGCTTGGATTGCCAGGCGTACTAAAACTCTCTTTAACCATCCTCTCGTAGGGGACGTCCCCAACCCAGCTACGGAACAGGGTTCCCTTTAGCCAGAATTCATTTCTGCAACAGTTTGCGTAAACGCACCACCACACAGAAGACAGCATCACTGTTGCACTACCGCGTTGCATTTCGATGTTTTGTTTTGTTGTCTCGTC
This sequence comes from Dermanyssus gallinae, assembly GCA_003439945.1. Taxonomy (NCBI): domain Eukaryota; kingdom Metazoa; phylum Arthropoda; class Arachnida; order Mesostigmata; family Dermanyssidae; genus Dermanyssus; species Dermanyssus gallinae. Next base: position 2,612 of record QVRM01002336.1, read on the forward strand.
GCTTACGAACCACAACAAAACCATCGTCGTCTGCCTTCTCCTCGGGACGTGGGTCAGCTGGATCTGCTGTCGGCGTTGTTGTTACCGCAGCCAGTGACGCCCGCTGTACCACCACCCGGTGGTTCCCATCCTCAACAACAGCGCCGTTTAAGTTGCCACTGTCGTTGCTAAACTCTGCAGACGCTTTTCTTGGCGCCCGCGCGGTTGTTTTTGCTGGTCTCTCCAGCCAGCTCTCTCGTCTTTGGCTCGGTGGCGTTACCTCCTTCTGGGCTGTCTGCTAGCCTAGCTTTCTTGTTTTTCCGCGTTGTCCGCGGTCCGCCGCTTTTCTCCACGATTTAGCGTGGAGCTCAAACCCCCTGTAAGCGTAAGGGGTGCGGCAAACTGTTCCTGCGGGATTGCCTCGATTTTGGCAACCCGCTCCTGTAGTGCCGTGTGTGCTAACCACAGTTTCACAAAGTTCCACTGTAGCTCGCTCAATCGGCCCCGCACAACGCATCGTGACTTGTTTCCTGGGTGTCACAGGCTCCACACGGAGCCGAGTGCGCATCCTCGGGGAGCACGGGGTTTAGACAACCCCCGTGGAACACTTTTGAGCAGCCTTGACTGCACACCACTAGTTGTTCACCCGTCTTTAACGGGAAGCGAACACTTCGAACAACCGAACATCACGACTGCTAACAGACAACAATGAAATTATAAGAAGAACCTTTCGCAGGGCTGGTATAACAAGCACGCTCGAGCCCAGATTCATGACGAGAAATGACCTGACGGTGTAACAATCCCGCTATGGGCTAACAGCAGATGCTTAGTATGGGATGCTACAGTGTCCTGTACAGTGGCTCCCTCCTATATACGCCACAGCTCACTAGAAGCGGGATGGGTTGCCGAGCACGCAGATAATTGGAAAAAACGCAAGTACCAAGAACTGGAGACAAGTTACATCGTAGTGCCAATATCTATGGAAACAATGGGTCCGGTAAGCAAGAGAAAAAAGAGATTCATCAGTGAGCTGGGCCAACGGATTACAGATCTCCCAGGGAATCGGCGCGAAGGCCAATTTGTAGGGCAACTGCTGTTGCTTCCAGTGTGCCGGGGGAAACGCCGGCTGTATTGTCGGCTCCATGGAATAATATTTAGGAGCTAGGAGAAGACAAGGAGTACACGTTTACATCACACAATTGTAACAATAATAATAATATTAATAATAATTTTTGGAAACAGGGTTTTATACATGTATCACAACACTAATATATTAATTATATAACATCATTGTTATTGCTCGAGTGTCGCTGACCACTCAACATCATCTTGGCGTTGCCTCTCTGGAGCTCCAATGACACCTCTGTCGGAGAAACGCTTGATCTTGGCTCCGCTGTAGCCTCAAAAGCTTCTTCCCAGGCTCTTTCGTCAGTTTGAGTGCATCCTTGCCCCAAATTCCAGATGACTCGAGACCAAACGCCATTACCACATGGTCCTCAAGAAGATGCGCGTATAGACGCCGTTTATGCATCTCCCGCCTGTCGTCCCTCGGCAATCCACCAGGTTCAACGTGACGCGGTAGCCGGATTGCCTAAAGGCGCGCCCAAGGACGTCATTGATGGCATCGTGGCGGCTCTGCGTAAGCCCCGCCAGCTTAGTGCAGCTAAGCCGGTGCAGGCCGCGCTCATCCACTGTTCCACCGCATGGACATTCCTCTTTCTCAAACATGGCAATGCCAAGTCTAAGACCCACTAGCGGCACGGAACTGGTCGTCGGCCAGCTTACTGCCTACGAGCTCGGAGGGAAATACGTCGAGCCACGCTCCAGCATCGGGTGAGACCGCTTTTAGTCTAATATTGTCTATATCTAGTGGCGATTTGGTCCCACCCCTTCTGTCTAGCGACCTGTTCCTCAGAACAACCAAATTGACGCGCGTCCCAGATCCGAACGGCGTCTTGTTGGTGGCTGACAGACCCGCCTGCAGTAATGGCCACTGCAGAGGCGCAGCTATGAGACGAGGCCAGGAAGGCGGGCAAAGCAAGGTCCGTGGCCGAGCAAATGTCCATTCCACCCAGCCGGACCGGTAGGCTTGCCTGCGTCCATGTCTTAACCTCAAGCGTCAGGTCAAGGATGTTTTCCAAGGCTCACCCTCACCTGGTCGTCGAGGTCCAAAGTTTCGGATGGCAGAAGGAAGGCAGGTGAAGTCCGTAGTACGTACAAGACCTTTTGCACTCCCATTGCGTGCCGGAGCAGAAAGTAGGCTTGGTGTCTCCCGAGATGGCCCAGCCGCTGGTAAAGCCGGGAGAGTTGTTCTCCCTTCTCGGCCAGTACCGGGCCAATCATGTCAGGGACACCGCCGTACCCAGCAAGTCCAGTTCACACCGGTCCTTTACAAGGATGCCTGGGAGCTTGCTGTTGAATTCCGCGATTACCTGCTGTCTTTCTTCGTCTTTAAAACCCTGAAGGAAAAGCTCGCATTTAGAGGGGTTAAGCTGCAGCCCGCTCCATTGCTTAAACGCTCGAGCACGACGCTACCGCTGACAAGCCGATAGGGGACGGTGGAATTACGTCCCCTGCAGGAGCAGGAGGGTGCTTTGCCATTATCTCACTAATTGACTCCTCCGTTACGGATGCAATCGTGTCGTCGGAAGACAATATTATAATGGCGCTCCGCATATTAAAATCCATGGAGAGCTTATGAGCAGCATTCTGAGCGCGGGCTTTAGCCGTCATAACACGTTTGTCTCGACCCTCGGCTTCTACGCGATTGAAATCTGCACCTCCGAAAAGGGCCACCTTTTCCTTGAGCACGCTGGCCAGACTATGGCCTCGTTGAGTTTCTTTGTTAATAATAATAATAAGAGCAGCTAGAGAGCTGTTAGACAGCTTCCTATCTCCAGTGGAAAAAGCTGTTTTTCTGGCAGCACGGGACACATTTGGAAGCTTTCTAAAGTGTCTCCCTTCCCCGCAGCTGGGTACCATGCTGGACAACACCTCATTCCGCATGGTAACAGCTCTTCGAATAGGTGCCTCGGTTTGCAACCCCTACAGTTGCCGCGCATGTGGTACCACAGTAACTGAGACAGACCTGACTGTGTAACAATCCCGCTATGGGCTAACGGCAGATGCTTGGTATGGGATGCTACAGTGTCCTGTACAGTGGCTCCCTCGTATATACGCCATAGTTCACTAGAGGCGGGATGGGAAACCGAGCGCGCAGATAATGGGAAAAAACGCAAGTACCAACAACTGAAGACAAGTTACATCGTAATGCCAATATCTATGGAAACAATGGTTCCGGTAAGCAAGGGAACCAAGAGATTAATCAGTGAGCTGGGCCAACGGATTACGGATCTCACAGGGAATCGGCGCGAAGGCGAGTTTTTACGGCAACTGCTGTCGCTTGCAGTGTGCCGAGAAAACGCCGGCTGTATTGTCGGTTCCGTGAAATGATATTTAGGAGCTAGGAGAAGACAAGGAGTACACGCTCACACCTCACAATTGTAACATTTAAACAATGTTAATAAATAATAATAATATTTTTTTTGGCGTTCGATTTGCCAGAGTGTGGTCGTGTTTTTGTCGGTTCTCACAAAATAGATTGTTTTCTGAGGTTTGACTTCGACTTTTGCAGTGATAATTGCATTAACGATTGTGAGTGTAGTGAGTGAGCGACGGGTGCATAGTGCACACTCGGAGACAGTTTGGTTGCGTCTCTGAGGAATCGGATTCCTCTTGGGCTCTCCAGCTGACCGAGTTCGATTTGCTCGTCGCAGATCATAGACACATTGTTGCGGCCGAAGACGTGATAGTTAGGAGTTCATAAAGCCAACGAGTCTATTGGCCTATTGGCAGTGCCACCGACTATCACTCAACGGGCCAGAGATCGATACCCAAGTCGGGACGTGATTTTGTTTATTATATATAATTTTTTTTGGGTTTTTATCACCCGCAGTCGTGCTGCGATGTCGGGTGAGACCAATCGAAGGAAGCTCCCGGATAGCCTAGATATATTCAGGCTGCGCTGTAATTCAGGTGTGGACGGTAACACCGTGTCATGTAGCGAGCCAACTGTCGCTGGGCGTGTGGATGACTCTAGCTCCAGCGCGACGATGGAGGCTTCGGAAAATGGTGGTGAATTGCCTTCGGGAGTCGCCGGGTTACCAGCCGCGCCAGACGCTCCTCTTAGAAGCAATACTGCCTCTGGCACCAAACGGAGTGTTCGCTCACCGAAGCCAGCAACGACGAACAGCCGGAGACGCACCCTGAAGATGGCTTTTCTGTGGTGATCTCACGCAGGGTGAAGAATGCAATTTCCCGCGAGCAGCGTCAATTAGAGAAACTTAAAAGCGACATCTCATCGGGTCTATTAATACCTTCAAGGTTATTTTCCGCAAGAGCTGCGCAAGACTGTTCAAAATCCAGTGACTTTGCGGAAGGCTCGATGCTGCGTCTCTTCAAAGAGATATACGCCATCTCACCGAGAAGCAAGATCTCAAAGGGGAACGGCGGAATTCTTGTGTGGGTTAGCAGTGTGGAAGCCGCCAAAAGTTTGTTGCAACTGACAGTTCTTGGTGGAGGTTCCGTATCGGCTGTTTGCCCCGCCTTGACGAGTTTCAGAGCAAGGATCCAAGGCGTAAACGTGGCCTTTACCGAAGACGAGATACAAGATGAATTAAGTAGTGCTGGGGTTACCGCCGTACGACGCCTCTAGCACTCAACGCAGGCGGGTGAAATACCGCTCAGTAGGGTGATTCTAACATTTGACCGTCAACCACCAGCGTCAGTGTTTCTAGGTTTCAAGGTCCATCCGGTGATACTTGAACCAGACCAGCCAAAGCTGTGCTTTAACTGTCAAAGAGCGGGCCATTTTGCTGATAGATGCACTCTGCGAAGGGCTTGCAAAAAGTGTGGCAAGTCAGACCACCTGGCAGCGGAATGTGCCAATCCCTCGAGGTGTGTCAACTGCAACGGGTCTCACGCGGCTGGTTCCCCCTCTTGTCCACGTTTAGCTTACCTTCGTGAGAAGAACCGGATTATCATGAAATCTCGGACTCTTCGACAGGTGCAGACGGTTAATCCCTCAGCAGTCATCACAGAGGAAGCCCAGTGCCCGGTTCCGGTTCTGTAAGAGACTCTACACGGGCCGTCACGGATGACAGACCGTCGTACGCTGCAGTCTTGCGGGGAATCTCATCGACCCAGGACGGGAGCGCTCCACACGTTCTTTTGCCCAGACCTCGGCGCCTTCCTCGACGCAAACCTACTAGATATCCTAGAGTAAGCTCGGTTACCCGACCGCGTCCTTTGACACGGAGGGTTCGGAAGCACAAAGTTAAGAAGGCGACGCCACCAGGCAGTATCGGAACCACCTTGTCTGACCTAGCAAAAGTGCTCCAGGGTATAAGTCCTGACCTGGCAGCCACACTTACGACGATTGCCGAAGCACTAAAGCCGTTATTAGTTTTGCTGCCGGTAGTCGATAAGCTAAAGAACTTTTCTCTATAATGGAAGACTACAGCTCTACCATCAACTTAGCGATGCCACAAAACGTTTCGGATGATTCTGGAGAGGACCCTAACAGGGTCGCTTGTTTGTGTGCAACAACATGCATGAATGCCATGCGACATGCAAGGCTAGTCCGCGTGCTGCCTAAGGCTGTCAGAGCATCCGTCGCAGACGAACTGACAAAAGTTTTATTAAAGGTCGCGTCGAACAACGACATGGAGGCCTGGCACTCATTGTTTTCTTTCGCACCGGTAGTGCTGCGCCTTCCACGACTTCGGAACGACTCACGTTCTCTTACAGTTATTATCAAAAAGAACCTTCGTGACTTTGTGCAGGGTTCAAGGATTGAGAACGTCGAACATCAAGAAACTAGGACAAATACTAGAAGGGACCCTGAGGACGAGATCTGTAGACGCGCCATAGTCAAGCTCTCCGAAGGAGATGTCTCTGGCGCCGCCAGGCTTATTGGCTCCACGGACACATTTACATATATCTCAGTCCGAAAGCCTTAAGTCTCTTCGAGACAAACATCCACAGGCCCCCTCGGACCTTTGCTTGCCATCTCGTCCTCCGATTATACTGCCATCTACTACCTCCAGCGACGAAGTGCGTTTGGCCGTAAGATCCTTCCCCAGGACCTCTGCAGCTGGTCTTGACTTCAGAGACTTCAGCAGATGCACTGGCAAAGGTTGTAGACATTCTCCGGTGGGGGTCTCCCCCCCGGAAAATTTGGGGCACGACTATTTGCTCTCAAGAAGAAAGACGGCTTTCTCCGCCCGATAGCATGCTCGTCTACACTCCGAAGGTTGGCTTCAAAAATTGGGTGCGCTGCCAACAAAGCTGAAATATTATCAACAATTGGTTCTCATCAGCTAGACTTTGCAACTACTGGCGGTACGGAGATCGGAATTCACACCTCCCTCGTCTTTATAAACTTCCGCAGTGGCCCAACCGTTCTGGTTAAATGAGATTTTAGGAATGCCTTTAACAGCGTCAGAAGAGACCACTTGCTAAACGTGGTGAAATGCTACGCTCCGCAAATGTTTCACCAGGTACATGCGGCGTACGCCCAACCGTCGCATTTGGTCTTGCCGCACGCTACAATATGTTCGCAGTCCGGCCTTCAACAAGGAGACCCTTTAGGTCCGCCTTTGTTCTGTTTCTGCGTAAAAGACTTGATAGACTCCCTACAGTGTCCTCTAAATGCCTGGTACCTGGACGACGGTGTGCTTGGAGGTGATTTAGCTACAGTAATCGGTGATATTCGCAGAGTCCGGGACTTCGAGAGGGTGAGTGGTCTATCCCTAAATCCCGCGAAATGCGATGTCTACGTCACGGGGCCCGAGGATATGATCTTGCCGGATATATCAGAGCTATGCCATCTCCATCCCGGTTGCAAGGTCGTCCAAAAGAGCGACATTGAGCTCCTCGGGGTTCCCCTCTGCCAAGAGGGATTACCTGGGGCTTTAGACGCGTGGAGAGAGAAGCTTGAGGTTGCCGTCAGCCGTCTTCCATCGCTGGGATCTCATCGCGGAATTTTCCTACTAAGATCATGCTTTTCGGCGGCCCGGATAACGCACCTGCTTAGAGGAGCCAATTGTTTCGACTTGACCGAGAACCTTCGAGAATTCAACGAGTGGACCTTGAAAACACTGGAGGTGCTCCTGAACGTACGCCTATCACCCAATGCAGGCTTGCAGGCTCTGCCTCCCATATCCTTAGGTTGACTGGGAATGCCTGATGCTGTAGCGTTGGCTGGGCCTGTCATAGTCTCCTCTATGTCCCAGGCAACGGAAAAAGCTAAACGGTTGCTGGACAACACAGGCAAAAGTGTCTACGATCACACTTTGGCAGCCTTAGTCGAGAGATTGGTGGACACTGTGCGGTGTCACACCCACGGACACCCCTTCCCAGAAAAGCTGGTCGACCCCACTGCAAGAGAAGACACTTCTGCATCTACTTGAGCAAGCCCCCACCACGACTGACAAGGCCAGGGTACGGGCGGTCTCTGCAAAAAGTGCCGGGGCCTAATTACAGGCTCTCCCCAGTGTTCACTTAAGCATTCTACTAAATGACGACACTGTTCGGATTAGTGCGGGGCTACGCCTGGGGACAGCTCTCGTTTTCCCGCACTAATGTAGATGCGGCGATCAAGTGGGGCCACCGGCACACCATGGTCTCTCTTGTGCTTTAAGCTGAGATCGTCGAGCCCGGCACGCAGCGCTTAATGGGACATTTAGCCAAGCCTTAAGGTCTGCTGGTTTTCCTTGCATTCTCGAGTCTCCTGGTCTCTGCAGGAATGATGGAAAACGACCCGACGGACTGACACTAACGTCCTTTGAGATGGGTCGCATGCCGGTATGGGATGCAACCGTTACTGACTCATTAGCCCCTTCAATGGTCAGTGCGGGAGCGGAACATGCTGGTCACGCATCTATGTTGGCGGAGGCGAATAGGTGCAGAAAGTATACCAGTATTACCTACCCCCACGATTTTCGCCCACTGGCATTCGACACACTGGGGGGACCCGGCCCGAAGACGCACAAACTCATTCAACGTGTCGGCAAGGCGCTCAACCGTTCGACAGGGGACACTAGAGCTGTCGAGTACCTGCACCAGAGACTATCGCTGGAGATTCAGCGCGGTAACGCCGCCTCTGTGCGCGGAACTCTGCTAGACTGGACACGCCCGAACCTGGAGGATATGTGACATTTTCACTTTTAATTAACCGGTGTACACGTTCATAAAGAGACAATTGTTACTTCTATTATTTAAGCAACTAAAAAGATATACAGAGATGTCGTAGCATAATAATAATAATAATAATAATAATAATAATAATAATAATAATAATAATAATAATAATAATAATAATAATAATAATAATTCCAGAGGCCTGGAGGAAAACGACTTTAATAGTCATTCCAAAAGGAAAGGGAGTAGAAACTGAACCAGAAGCTTGGAGGGGAATAGCAATAAAAAGCTGTCCGTATAAAATATTCTCGGGAATAATAGCTAGAAGACTGGGGTCATTCTTGGAGGAGCGGGGGGTAATACCGGAGGAGCAGCATGGATTTAGGAAAGGAAAATCAATTTACTCAGCAATTCGGGAGCTGCTAGGAGCAATCTGGGAAACGCTGTCTAGGCCAAGAAGTTGTATATGTGCGGTGTTTGTAGATTTAAAGGCAGCGTTTGACATATCACCAAGGGATAAAATAGTTGAAGAGCTGGCAAAATCGGGAGTGCCGGGAGCAGTTCTGAGGTTGCTTATCAATATGTTAAAGCAGAACACGGTGCAGATTGATAACGGGGTCGGTATTGCGGGAGAAGTGGCTCAAACCACAGGCGTCGCACAGGGCGATGGACTGAGCCCATTGCTGTTTTCCGTACTTTTGGGTGGACTACCAGAGTGGATAAGGGCGGGCTGGACCCAAGAGTGGGCCAGAATCTTACTGTACGCTGATGATGTGGTCATCTTTGGTGGCAGCCTTTTCAGGGTGAAACAAGCCATGAATCGAATGAATAACATTCATGGATGAGAAGGGCTTGAAGGTTAACTGGGGAAAGACAGTAGCTATGAAATTCCGAAGGGGTGGCCGTATGGGTGACGTGATCCAAGTCAGGGGAACAAAAATTAAATTTGTAAACACATTTACAGGGATACAGATAGCACCCATAGCCACATACGGCATTCCACTAATATGGGATAAGTTGGGAGTAGGCGAATTGCGTTTAATTGATGGGGTGAGGTTCTTCTTTTTAAAGAGGGTTCTTGCGCTTTCGAATACATGCAGGAATATAATTGTTCACGTCTTGGAGGGTGGCCCGCTGCTGACGAAAGAACTACAAAAACGATTTAATCTGAAGAAAACGTGCGCCTTTGAAGTTTATATGCGAAACTGGGAAACCAAAATTAGTGAGGTAGACATAGGTATTTATGGAACAGCAGCAATGACGAGCACTGAATGGCGGGGTAGCGGTGTAATAGATCGACATCTAACGACGGCCTTTGCAGCTAACGGATTTCATCACGTTCTGTGCAACGTGGAGGGTTTTCATGAACCACAGGATGAATGTCAATGCAAACAATGCTGCAGCAAATGTGATCGATACCACGCCGCGGTATGCCCGGCGCTTAGGTCTATAGCAGAATTAGCAAAACGCTAGATTGTTGGCGTCTTGAAACATTTTGATGTAACATAAACACATTTACCCAGTTTGGGTGTTAATAAAAAAAATATAATAATAATAATAATAATAATAATAATAATAATAACAATAATAATAGATAGATAGTCATGAACTATATATCTTTTATAGACGTGGCGATGGTCACATGCAAAACTAGACCAGAGGTAAGAGGCATTAAGGTATCAAGGTCTTCAACCTCACGTCAAACTCGTTCAACTTTATATTACCATGCCGAGGCAAAGCTTCCTATCAGCCTTGGAACAATCTTAAGGTGTGATAGTGCCGTCAGGACGCTACAGTCGCCGGACGTTGCCTCCCTTTCGTAGAGAGTGATTAGAGCTGTGCGCACTGTCTCGACGATGTGCGCAGTGAAGGTCGTCCCAGTATGTTGGAGCCAAAGACCCAGGATACTGAATAGACTTGACATATTCGAAGGTTTAGCAACGTATATCGGCATTGGTAGCCAAACGACCTATTCCGAATTTCACGGCCTTTGTCTCTATGACGTTTACTTCAAACCCTTTTAACCCAAGGAACACCTCTGCCAGAAAAAGGATGCATTTGATGGCACGTGAAAAAACGTGGGATGTCGTTACGTTCAAAGCACTGGAGACTCATTTTACCATTGGATGTGGTACGTCGTTGTCAATTGCATTGCAAACAAATATTGCATCACTAGTACGACCAAAATAGAAAAAGCATGATGTATAAGAAACAGAAAACGTTTTATCGTTTAAAAAGCGTTTTTTTTTTAAAGATTTTTTGTAAGGCAATTGCCCGTGTACGGATTTTTCATGTCATGGCTAAGTTTACTCCACTCCGGCATTTACCTTGTCTAAATTGGAAACCATGCAAACCAATTTAAGAGTGGCCGGTCTGGGTCTCGAACCCAGTCGTCCCGAATGCAAGGCAAAGGCTTTGCCACTAAGCCACCTTGCTCGGTTTGTACTCACTTTAGGATTTTGTGGGAGTACAGGCAGAAAATAAGCTGGGAAAGAATATTTTCATGAGCAAAATATATATAATGCATTGGTCAACTACAAAGGCCACATTTCTTGCTGCACGCAAACATTCCAACGCCTGTAAAGCAGCCCGAGTAAACGCCAAGAACACGAAGACAAATACTGCATCACCGACAGAGGAAGTTATATTACTTACAAGTGATGACATTCCGGTAAATATTTACCTGGGTCTAAAACAACTCGGAGTCATTTAATACTGCGACCCAATACAATTTTATAGAATGGACAACCGTTTTGCCAAGGATATTTATTTAACTCCCGAAACCGAATTGAGGATGGACTGAGTATGGCCCAGGCCTGATGCCGTTCCTGTGACGGGAGCCATGAGGTGACTTTGGATTCTGGTCCGCATATACAAGGTCGCATAGAGTTTCTAAAACGATCCGCGCAGAACATCATAGAGAAGAATTCAGCTGTTTCGTTCGTGCTACTTAGCAAACTCGTGGGCAACGTTCGAACCACTGATAACTTTTCCAAGCTGACTTTGTCCTTTCCGGTGGAAACGGGATCAATGCTAGTATGCGCCGAAACCCACTTAGTCCAGTCTACTAGCTGCTGATACATATCAAGTACTTGTATCAGCAGATTTCAAGAATTCAGACAAGGACATAATTAAAAATGAATTGCAGTAGATGATCTTAAAGTTTAGATATTATTGAGTAGAACATCTTGCCTTGTATGCTGTACCTGCACTGGAGAAAGTCACAAGCCCCTGAAAGATTCCTAATATTGAAAACGGTGTCATTAATGAAACTCTGCAGAAGTCCGTCAAGAACTTGATAAGCAATTATTTGGATGTATGAGTGTGAGGGACAAAGCGAAAAACATTTCGAGGGGGAGGAGCATCGGGACTCTTTTGACTTCCGAGTTGCTCAAGGAATTCCTTCGAGGCATTACAGTCCACTAGAGATAGCCGAAACCAAAGTAGAAGGAAGCCGGAGCTCAACAGCATAACTTTAGCTGCAAGTAATTTGCACATTTTTGCAATATATGTGTTGCATTTATATGATGAGAGCCGTATCTGTCGCCGTCGTTGAGTACCTTTGTTTGGAATCCATTCATTTGCGCGGGCAACCAGCGTCAGCGGCATTCAGATCGCGCGTTCAAACCCAACGGACACTACCGTACGATCTCAGTCGTACGACAACCACTCCTCCGTCGTCATCGCAGCAATAAAGACTACACAGTCGAGCCGTCAGAGAGACGGTAGCTAACTAGTAAAGCAAAGTGCTTGTGTCTTCTTCTCTTGGTGTAGAATAGTACGGTAATTCGGGGCAACAGTGACATAGACGAGAGCTTACGGTTGACAAGATAGTCAACAATATGCAAGTCCAATTGAAACAACATTTTGTTTGGTAAATTAGTGTTCGCTAGTGTCATTTAGGTTATGCAGAATTTTCCGCCAAACACGCCGGCATGATCGGTTCCTTCGTGCGTATACTGGCCCTACCGCGAGCGTAGGGCCAGTACACCCACGAAGAGAAAGAACCGATAATGTCGGCCGTTAAAGAAAGCAGAATAACTAAATTTATAAATTTCATCCTCGCCCCTAAACAAAACGTTTGCGTCCCCTCCTTCTATTTAGGAAAGCATTCTTGCCGAGTTTTACCAAACCTTAAAATAAGTACATACGGTTAGGGTAGGTTCTGTATAGTTATATCCTTCGCTGCATTAACGCGTTTGGCCAGAGAGGCGTTCTACAAAAAACTTACAAGAAACTAATACTGTGCATGAAACAGGTGTTAAATTTGGACGTAATAAGTTGGGACCAGGCTACCCTTCCCACCTCAACCGAAAGTTTAGGAATCCGACGTACAACGGATCAGGCCCAGACCGCATTCTTGGGTTCAATCACTGTTCTTCAAGAATTGATCTCATCGATATCTCTTCCGAAGCCATTCCGAGAAGGGCTTGGCGAATTCAAAACAAGGGGTTCGCCGCCCGTCATCGCGTGGTGCTTGATGACATACGCCAGTCTGCCCTGGATGCTGTCGTGGTCGAGGCCATTCAAAAAACTCCTGGACAACACGACCGATGCATTCGGCAAAGCAGGCCTAGTAGCAGTTTTTAACGAATCGAGCGCCAAATGACTTCAAGCCATCCCCGTGCCGCAGTTGGGAACGGTGCTGAATGATACAGCACACCGCATCTTTGCTGGCCTGCGGTTAGAGGTAGCCGTATGTGCGCCTCATACTTTCTCCCTCTGCAACATGCCGGTGTTCCCGACGGAAGAGCATGGCCTCAGCTGTCCTAAGAGTTGCGGAATACACTCACGCCATGTCGCGAAGTGATTTCAAAGACATTACAATCCGCTTACGTGCCCTGCAGAGAGGAGCCAGTCGGACTGGCAGCGGACGCAGCCCCTTTTTTTGTGAAGTTTGGGAAAATGCTTTATGCAAACCCAGCGCAAATGTCTGTGTCTGGGCGTGAAGAAGCGCATGGGTAGTGTGGGACTCCCTGATGTTATAAGGTTACCCACTAAAAAATCATAATCCTCATTTACCCCTACAGGGTTTGGTACTGTTTGCCAGTTCTTCAAGGCCCCGGGGGGAAGCCGTCCGCTCTATCTGCTGGACCCGGCCGCCGAGGCCTGTGAGGGCCTCTCGCGATCTCTTCTTGTGAGGACAGCTCGTCTTTCTTCTTCCAGGCGTATTTTTTTCTCTTATGATGAGGCCGAGATATGATGCCTCCTCTCTCCATGATTGGTTCGACGACATCATTGAAGTAATGGTGGTTTTGGTGTCTGCTCCAGACAATGGGTATGTAGCAGTCGACAAGTGTTTGTCAGTCTTGAACACCCTGCCACTGTATGATCAACGTCGTCAGGTGTCCCGGTTGTGCACCGTAGGCAAATATCTGAGTGGGACTTGCCTATCCTCATAATATATTTCTGGAATCGACCATGTCCCGTAATGGCCTCTGTGGCGTAGTATAATAACGAGCACTGGCCTGGGCCCGTTATACCACTTATGAAAGTCGTCGATGAAGTGTTGCTCTGCCCAGGCCCGCATCGCCTCCTCCCTTGCCTAGTTGTAGTTAGTGTGTCCGTCTAATCAGCCAGCGCCGCCTCCGTGCTGACGGTTCTGTACACTCTGCTGATTCGAATGGCGATCGATCTCTGGGCCCATACTGGCGCCGCGTACAGCGCTGTGGACTCCGCCGCCGACGCCATCAGGATCCTCTTCTCAAGGTCAGCTCCTCCTGTCCGGGGCAGGATCTTGGCTATTGCCCTGGCGATTCTGTGCACTTTCATAGTTATGGCCATGATGTGCGCCCGGCCCGTGAGGCCAGAGTCAAGAGTAACCTCCAAGTATCTTGCCGTTTTTGATGGCGTGATGGCGTGGCAGTTTAGTGTCAGGTGAAGGCCGCAGGTACCTTTGCGGCCTGTCAAGTAGATTGCCTCTGTTTTCTCTGGGGCCAGTTGAAGGTTATTTTGTGCCATCCACCGAGAAACACAACCTATGGCATTGTTTGCTATGACTTTTAGGGTGGCTTTGTGTCGGGCTGTTATCGTAATTGCGAGATCGTCCGCGTAGGCCAGCGCTTCCACCCCGGCGGGAGATTTGGCAGATGTAAAACATCGTCATACGCCTGATTTTACAGAGTTGGTCTTAGTATGGACCCCTGTTGGAGTCCGGCGGTGATGCTGAAGGTGCCGTGGTGCGTCAGAAGGTGACGGTCACTCAGGTAGAAGGAGACGATGCGAACCAGGTAGGGGGATACGTTCCGATGGAAAAAGTTTCTTGACCTGGCAAAGGGTCTCTTTTTGCGCTAATGGGGGTGGTGGTGTCTTGCGTTTCTCCCGAACTACTCGGTAGGGCAGTCTCCACGGATCGTGTTGTACCAGGTTTATTAGGGCTTTCCAGCTTTCTCGTTTAGCTGTCTTGATCTTTTGACGGAGAGTGTCTCTTGCTGTTCTGTAGATGTCTAGGAGTGTGTCTTCCCGTGCCAGGGCCAAGTGTAGTATGTGTTCGTGCTCGCCGCTTCGGCGTCTCCTCGCGAGCCAGGTCCAAGCCCTCGTCAGAGTCTGCTTAACGCGTATGCACGCGGATGGAGCTTCTTTTACCTCGGGTGTCCACCATGGCTGCGGGGGACGTTTACTTGTATGGCGGCGCGGTGAGCCACCCGCGACCCGGCACGCGTGTATTACTGTCTGTGTTAGTTTTTGGGGAGATAGTGGGGAGTCCTGGTAAGTGGTGAGTTGTGATGCTATGTGGCATTTTAGTTCATTCTTGTCAAGGTGTCTCATCTGCCATGTTTTCTGAATTGAAGGTGGTTGAGTAGGCGCGCCGTCGTTGTCGAAGGTTATGTACAGGTGGTCGCTGAGCGTTTTTGGGTCTGTTACTACCCTCCAGCTATCGATCAGATGAAGAGAAGCGTCGTTGGTGAGCGTGAGATCGATAAAGGATTCCTGTCGGCCTCGGACGAATACTGGAGAATTCCCGTCGTTAAGTACTGTTAATCCTGCGTTGGCTAGCCAATCCATTAATAGATGGCCCGCGGGAGTCCCAGACGGGTGGGGGCGCGGGAGCTCCAGAAGGGGTGTGCCGCGTTGAGGTCGCCAGTCTGGAGAAGTCGATGGCGGACACAGCTCTACGGCTAGATAGATAAATAACTTGTCCGTAGTCTTTCAAAAATGCCCTTATATGGGACGCGCTGTCTCCGTATTACAGTTGTCGAGCTTCGGAATCAGCAGGCGCTCTTTCCAATTTAGCGGAGCAGCGAAATTATCTGAAGTACTACGAGTTGAAGGCAATCTTTATAGTACAGCCAGTTGCGATATACATATTGGAAGTCATGGGTGAATCTATCCAAAAAATTCTTGGAGAAATTGGGTAGAAGACGAAATGCAAGATTGATGAGAAAAGGGAGGGGTAAGTTTTGCTGCAGAGAATATAAAATGAAATGCAACGTAGAAACGCGGCCGCAGTGCTAGGCTCGCTGCACACAGGCAGTGATTTACCGAGGTTAATCTGGTTATGCATGAAACATATATTATGTATAATGTATAAATACAAATAAATAACGGCACTAGTATGCCAATTAGACATTCGCTTTTATAGTTCCGAAGCATATATTATATAATAGAAACAAATGTGACAATAGATCATGTGGAGACGTACATGTTGAAAATATATTCTATAAAGTCGTTTGCAATGCGTGGAGCGATGCAAACGAGAAAAAATTGATGTCCTGAGCTGCTGACAGCAGAGATGGAGCTGACAAATGAGAACGCTGAGGTGGCATGGCAAGATGCATCTCAAGCCATGCAGGGCAAGTAGCTGGCAAGGTATTATTGTTGATGTCCTGCAGAGGCTGCAGAGAATCGAGAAAAAAGAAGCTTAGGTCAATAAGAAAGAGGCGCACAGTGGTGCCACAGCAGGAGCTGCTGTCCATAATGTTCGACGAAGTCAAGCGGATATTTGACGACAGCAGAAAGCAGCGGCACAGTGGCGGAGACAACAGCGGCAGAGTTAATGAACTCAGGAAGAGAGTGGCCGCTGTTGAAGAGACAACGTCAGCAGTAGCGGCTGACGTTGAAGAGATGAATAAAATTGATTTGGATGGGGGAAGAAAAGGGAAAGAGAGCCACCGCGGCGAAGAAAGAGACGAAGGACGAGTCAACGAGGACGAGGTGCGGTGGAGTTGTAAGGCGGTAGCAAACGACAACAACAGAGGAACAATTCCAGGACGGCGATAGAGGACGCGCGGCAAAAACCTCAAGAGCAAGGAGAAGAGAGTGACAAGACAAAGAAGAAAGCGGTAGGGAAGCAGCAGCAACAACGACGAAGGCAGCCACAGCAGCCGAAGCTACAGCACCAAAGTCCAAAGGCAATAAATGGCAAGAGAAGCAGATATCTCGGCAAAGAGTGACCGATCAATCACGAGATGTGCTGAATATTTAACCAGTGAAAAGCGGGTCGTAATCGCTGAAGATTCAAACGTAAGCTAATATTGCTTTCTGATATAAGAGCTGCCCGATATCAAAGAGTGATACGTGTACACACACTTATCAAGCGATTGGAACAAACTTATTCAATGTGTCGGCAAGGCGCTCAATCGTTCTACAGGGGACGCTAGAGCTGTCGAGTACCACCAGCACCTGCAGAGAATATTGTTGGACATTCAGCGGGGTAACGCCGCCTCTGTGCGTGGAACTCTGCTAGACTGGACACGCCCGAACCTGGAAGATATAGGACGTTCTCACTTATTTTACTCGGTGTGCGCGTCATTAGGGGACACTTGTTACCTCTTACATATAAGCAGATAAAGCTGGAGCAGGTTTGTTTATAAAAAAAACACAGGATTGTGCTTCGCGGGGGATTTGAAGGGAGTATTTCAGGCCAGTGGTACGGAGGCAGGTGTGAATGAAGTCGACACACGGGTCTAGAAGTTGATCGAATTTTGCACAAAGAGCAACATAGTGTGTTTGTCTTTTATGGTGGTGGATGTTAAAGAAGGGGAAGGACTGTCGGGTACGTGCAGGGCAGTCAAAGAAGTGAAGCGGTGAAACGGGGCAGCGAACTTTGAGTACTTGTCTTTGGAATACATTCAGGATAATCTGAGGGCCTTGGGCTCCGGTGGAGTGCACTATGAAGAGGTAGCTGCTGCACTAGCGACTCGCCCGGTAAGAGGGCGCGTGATTGGCACGGTGTTAGGCCAATTATGATTAAGGCGGTCAACACGCAAGTGGAAAATGGGGGAACGGAGAACCGGAGGGGACCAACGCCATCGGGTCAGCGCATCTGAAATGCGAGCCCTGAACTTCCTCCTTCACATGCATACCCCTGAGAGAGGGGTATGCATTTGAACGAGGGGAAACCGTTGGATGGCAGATACAGGCAAACAGAATGGAACGACAGGAGTAACAGATACAGCGGCAGGGAAGACAACAAGAGGAAGGGATACGGACACAAGGAAGGGCGGTAAAACAGAAGAGACTACAGGCACAGAGAAGATTGGAACAACAACGTTAGATATTTCCCGAGGGAGAAAGAACAGATGGGAGCAGTGAGCTCGAAAGTGCATCGGAGATCATCAGAGGGTCAGCAATCAACGTTATCGAGAGCTGGAAGCAAAGGTAGGCAGTAGATGCAAAGAGGAAGCAGGGCAAATATACGATAAAAACGTGAGAATAACTCAGATATGAAAGAGAGGAGACGGAGAGGTTAGTAAGAAGTATTTAATATGGATGCTTAGGTAACATATGTGCTACCGGCCTAAGCGCTCCTCGTATATATATATATATATATCAGTATCATACAACAACAGCGTAAGTAACGGCAGTGGCTTGAAGTTCGCCACCCTGTCGTTTGAAACTGGCTTGCCTGGCACCTAGAAAAACTAGACCAGCTACTGCAGGCTCTATTCTTGGTCGCGCTAAAGTTTTACCCATTGAACGTGGCTAAACATTCTTGTAGTGCAACACTGCTCTGCTGGAAAAGCCAATGCAAGTCTAGTAATGATGACGCTACGACAATAGAAACATTTAAACGCAGTCGTGCTACAAGCATGTTTTAGTCTACTACAAGTATCACCAACAGTGGCTGTAAGAGCGCACGCAACTTATAATATTTAACTATTGCCGTAATTGTGATTATTATCTCCTATTGATTATATTTGTAGCCACAATCAACAGCAAAATTACTCATAACTGTGAAAAGAAGCAGAGGGCAAACTTACCGTGTGTTTAGTTTGAAGTGGACATCGTCGTAATCATTTGTGATTGGGTTCGGTCCAACCCGGATATCGAAGTCGTGAAGTCGGTCACCTAAAATATGCATACGGTTAGCCTATTTGAGGTATTTTTTACTCTCACCTTATTTTAGTGTACCCCCACAAATTTTGTTCCGACGTAGAATGAATATTTGGCTCAGTGAACGAACCCCTACTGAGGACGCCGCGGTCGCGCAAATCTTCTGCATTAGATAATCTTTGCAGTTTACTGGTCAGTGGTCGCTGGCCCCGGTGGGCTTTCGCTCGTGTCACAGGGGCAGAACGGTAGTCTGAAATGGCATGGTGGTGCGTGGCCCCTTTTTATGCACACCGCGGTGCCGATAGACTGAGCCATATTGTTACCGTCGCAAAGCAAGTCGAAATACCAGCGTATTCCAATTTGAATGAACATTTTGTCGTTCCAACTGAAACGACACTTGGTTCAATTCTTAGCTATTGAGACGTTGGGTTTTCCCAGCTTCATCCCCCCTTTTCCAATTCTCGAGAGCTCTTCCATAATGCCCAGACCAACCAGTTTGGTTTGTGGAAGCGTTGCAATTATGAGAATAGACTCTTGATCGCGCATTTGCTGTACATGGCTTCCAGATGAAAATCTGTCGTTCAGAGATATTTGTCTGTTTATATTTGTCTTTAAGAGGAGGAGTCTCTTCGATGTGTACACACTGTGCCCGACAGGGTGATTTATATAATCTACAACGATGCGATAGAGCGGTTCCGTTGACTAGTCTTTTGGAGCCCTGATAAATATACAGGTATGTAAACGTTTGTTTTCTCTTAAATAGTATAAAAACCAACCGTTGGCTAATAAAGCTGAGTAACTATTCTAGGTAACTATAGTCAAGTATAATTTTCTAAAGGGTGTTTCCGGTCGGTTAAACTACGGGCGCTAACTAAGAATGCTCGGTTCCGTGTGGTTCAAATGCAGTGACAATACTGTGATTTAAAAAAAAATCAACAGTGTATTTAAAATGGAAATGTTGCGCTGAAGAATGTGATTGCGGCCTGTTTGAACAGGGTAGTTAAACATTTAAACGGACCGTTTAAAACTATTGTTCCTTAGTTATTTGAATTCCTAGAGTGACCTTCCTCAGCAAGATTACGTTTCATCTGGAAATACTTCTAGCTAGTATCAAGACCAAGATGAGGATATGTCTGATAACAGAACTTATCAAAGATGACACATTATACATTATTTAACAAGGGTAAATAGGACTTTAGCCTTGCGGCTCAAGTCATACGGAATATTGCTACTACAACTCTAGTAGTAGCAATATTCCATATGACCTGCGCCGCAAGGGCAAAGTCCTATTTGCGATGTATCAAAATGTCATACGGCTTGTAAACACCAATTTAAACACCGCTCTGTAAAGCCGTAAAAGAAAACCAAATTTTGCATTAGTTCATCTTTATTGTTTCGGTGAGGCTACAATAGAGCAACTTTAACGCGAGAAGCTTACTATGTGATCTCTACTGAATGCACTGGTCTAGCAGTAATCAGATAAACTTAATACTCACGCTCAGTAGGACGTCTCAACCTGTTGCATTTAGCTCGATCTGTTTTGTTACCAACTTTCTTTTGTGATGTGCGAAGAAAAGGATTAACTATTTTGCATGATACGCAACGACACAAACAAAGGAAGTCCGATCACCCATATACGTTGCCATTGCTGACGTCGTCAATAGTGCAGTCGCGTGACGTTTATCTCGTCGCACGTAGTTGCGACAATAAAGTGTTTGATGTTTTATTACCCCTTATTCTCTAAAGAAGATGTTGTATTGTATTGTTCTGGGTTGAATTGACAGACATTCATGATTACCGCGGCAAGAGCATTATCTGGCTGTTGCCGCAACCATAATTGTAAGTAACCATAGCAGCGACAGTTGTAGTAACGAAGGCAGTATGCATCAATTGCAATAACAATATGTCAGAAAAGACGAAAACATTCTAGCACTTACCAGTTACGATCTGGCACGAAAGCAAAGTGAATGTATGCCATAATATAATAAAACTTTAGTTATATATATATATATATATATTGAAGGTTTATTTTTTACACATGTTTACGTATACTTTCATTCACAGCAGGTTCATCAAATACAAATAATCACAGGCTCTGTTCAGGCTAAGCACGTTTTGTAAGCCTAGGCTGGTTGACGTTGCGTTCAGTTCTTTACAGCTCAGAATATAGAGTCATTTAATGTTACTTTCCCCCATATAATTTACAAGCATATTCAAGGATTTCGTAGCATTCTCCCTTTAAGCATATGTAGCGGAAGTAACCATACCATTTAACGTTGCACAGTACTGGGCAACTGCTCTGTTGGCTCTTTTCCCAGTACGTGTAACAAAAAACTCGGTCTTTTGGTAATGCTTTGCACTACCAAGTAAAGGTTTTGTTATCCGCAAAATAGTTGATACTCAGTTAAGGTTGCAGAGTCAAAGATACACCCTTGTTTTACAAAGTACTCGGTCATTATCTTATATTTACATTGTTGAAATATAAGCATTACCGATGCGTTTTATGGTAGGTCCAAGGTACGTCGAAAAAACTTGGTTTTACCTAGCGCCTTTTTCAAAGGTCATTAGCATAGTTTGCCAATAGTTTCAGAAAGCTCATGCCAGCGTTGGAGAGATGTTTTTTTAAAGCAACAAAGCTAAGTCTAATGTGGATTGGTTTCTAATCGCGTTTGTAGCAGATCGCCCAACTGTAACACAAACTAAATACGATAACATGCAGTTTATGGGACTAATGCGCCGGAATACAGATCAATTTAGCAATGGATTGCCTCATTTAAAAGACGTACTATGGGCACCAAAGATGCACTACATTCCGGGTAACCAAAAACAGTCTGAGAAAAAAAAAACTGCTAGAAATCTACAAACTCCTGTTGACTGACCGCCGATTAAAGCTACGCAAAATGGTAAACGGGATGGGCATAATTCCGAAGAACTTTCGTTTTTTGATGCAAAGGGTACTCCCTAATGACAACCTTTCGACAGGAAAGTGATAACTGGGGGGTACTACGCAAAACCCCTGAACGAGCTTTGGGACCGCATAATAGCACTACGGGCCGCGGCGCACGTGAGGACTGTTCTGTTTCACCAAAGTCAAATTACGCGACCTAAAGTTCAAATGTGTGTCCCCCCTATTTTCCGCACCTGGCCCGCGCGACTATTATCTGTTTGAAAAGTTCAGGAAGTACCTCTCCGGAAAGAGATCTGAGAGCAACAATGATGTGACGTGCGCCGTAGACGAAAAGTTTTAGTCTAACTATTCTGAATATTTTTCTCCCGGTATAAAGGCTATTGAGGATCGTTCGACCAGGTATGTTGAGCATCCGGTGGGGTTTACCAAACCATAAAAGGTACTACCAAAGGGGTTTACCAAACCATAAAAGGTACGTGGTCTTTGCCCGTCTAGTGCATGAATTGTTGGATCCACATGAAATGGATATATATATATATATACATACTCTCTAAAAGACTCTAAACCCGGCTCCACTCTATGCCAACTTCGTTTCGAGTGCCTTTATGAAGGGCATTAACAGAATCAGACTACATAAATATCTAGCTGTTTTATTCGTTTTTAACCGTGCACTAATACTATAGCAGGAAAATATTGAGAAAAAACGTTGTAGAACAGTCATTATCGTTATGGTGCAGTATGTGTCACTAAATAACCATTGATTATTTTTTTATCACAGACAATTAGCCGGCAATTGTTCTTTATCATTCACTGAATAAACGTACACTATAATCATGCCCGTGTTCTTCTAGAAATTTTAAAAGATTTTTCCGTATCCAGTACAGACCTGTTGCAAATTTCATTCGCAAGACTAGGGTCGTGTAGAACTGCATTTTAGTTTCTTCAACATAGGATAATGACTAAGTGACTATTAGTAGTAATATAGTAAGTATAATTATTTCCATTTTATCTGAGCCCAGAGTAAACACAAGGGGCTTCTGCTTGTTTTTCAATACACCAATAATCGATAAAAGGAAACTGAATTCCTTTCCCCCGTCACAATTAATCCTACTGTCACTACTAACTTATAAAAAGCTGAGGTCTTGCTGAACATTTTTCTAGCCTGTTTGTGCGTCCGGTCCAAATATTTCAGTAGCAATTAGACATATAATTTGCATCGAGATGAGTTGGTTACCTAAGTTTACAAGCTATTTCTAGACTCAGTCTTATCTTCCTCGTCCACAAGAAAAGCTTAAAAACGAATGCTGAAAGTTTTCTGCTTGTTTCGCATTGCCCCAGACCATTGTTGTATCTTTCAAAAAGTTTTAGTTATCTACTTAAATAATTCCTTATGTTTAAACCGTTCACTTGACTCTGCCCAGCACGGTTTCGATGCCTATCGATCTACAAGTACACAGCTTTTGGAAGTGGCCAAGGAATGGGTTGGGCTTATAAATCCTCGAAGAACGTTGCACTACGTTTATTATGACCAAAATAGCGCATTCGACAGAGTAGATCACATTTGTTTGATCCGAAAATTGAAACGTATGATATCCACATCCGCACAGCGCAATGAGCGAGTGCATTTTTGAGAGACCGTTAGTTTCAAGTAAAAATTGGTGATAAGCCAATAGTCGGCCAAATTCTAAAAAAAAAGTTTTTTCGTACGGACGGACTACATAAATACGAAGTTGGCCATATCTCGAATTATCTGGTGTGCCATAAGGGGAATGTTTAATCCGCTTCTGTACACGATATTTGTTTTGGACATAAAAGAAGTACCTGCCACCTAATCTGAAATGTCTTGAATATGCCGGTGACCTAAAACTTGATTTTCTTGTTTGCTCAACTGACTCTCATGCTGTCGACGACATTGCTCGGTGGTGTTCTGAAAATTGCCTGATCTGCTCACCCTTCAAATGCGTGTTACTGACACATGGAGTACTCGATTTCGACTACAAAATGAACGACTGCATTTTACCGACTCCTTCGTATGCACGGTACCTAGACGTGTATTTAGGGTTGAATTTGATTTTAGCATTTACGTTACCAATTTTGCGAAGACATCATTGCGCCTTGCTAATAGCATATGCCGCTGATTCATTCTAACGACTTCTCTTGTGCACATTCGTCTTTATAAATCTTCTGTCTGGGAGTCCCATTGAGCCAAATATAGAAAGTTAGAGTAAGGCATTCATTGCTCGTTCCTGAGGCGCCTCCGGTTTAAGTTCTCTCTAAGCGTGTCAGCTGATATTGTTCCTAGTATAGATTCGCTTTTCAAGCAAGGCAGCGCATGCCTGCTCTGCGTCAACTTACAAAAGGTGAATTGTTAAGATTCGGTTTTGATGCTCGCACCAATAACCTAAGGAACCAGCGATCCATCACTCGAATGGCCGTAGCCTCTTAGAAGTTCGTAAATGGATTGTTTATGGCTAAATAGGCGCACGCAATTGCTAATAGAACCACCTATTTGGCGTTTATCTTGTAGGAGTACGTATACTGGAAATAATATATGATGATTATAAATTGTAATACGCATCTTCTGCGTGTGAGAATGAAGGTGATTTTGTATAAGAATGCCGTCGGGAAAAACATATGGAAATGGTACAATGTAACTTATTATGTGAGTTCACCCAACGCGTATTCTCGTTGGTGCTAATCGACGGTTTAGCAACATGTCTCTAAACGGTACCAAGGCGTAACCTTTATTTCGTACTTCTTAACCTTAACACAGCAGGATTTGCTTAACGACTTGTTGAGTCAAAAAAGCTACCGTGAGGAGCGATTTCCGACACCTAAATTATATATGTAGTGCGTATAGCTAATAAGATCAATATATTCAATGGCAATCTACATATTGTTGTATCTTTCAAAAAGTTTTAGTTATCTACTTAAATAATTCCTTATGTTTAAACCGTTCACTTGACTCTGCCCAGCACGGTTTCGATGCCTATCGATCTACAAGTACACAGCTTTTGGAAGTGGCCAAGGAATGGGTTGGGCTTATAAATCCTCGAAGAACGTTGCACTACGTTTATTATGACCAAAATAGCGCATTCGACAGAGTAGATCACATTTGTTTGATCCGAAAATTGAAACGTATGATATCCACATCCGCACAGCGCAATGAGCGAGTGCATTTTTGAGAGACCGTTAGTTTCAAGTAAAAATTGGTGATAAGCCAATAGTCGGCCAAATTCTAAAAAAAAAGTTTTTTCGTACGGACGGACTACATAAATACGAAGTTGGCCATATCTCGAATTATCTGGTGTGCCATAAGGGGAATGTTTAATCCGCTTCTGTACACGATATTTGTTTTGGACATAAAAGAAGTACCTGCCACCTAATCTGAAATGTCTTGAATATGCCGGTGACCTAAAACTTGATTTTCTTGTTTGCTCAACTGACTCTCATGCTGTCGACGACATTGCTCGGTGGTGTTCTGAAAATTGCCTGATCTGCTCACCCTTCAAATGCGTGTTACTGACACATGGAGTACTCGATTTCGACTACAAAATGAACGACTGCATTTTACCGACTCCTTCGTATGCACGGTACCTAGACGTGTATTTAGGGTTGAATTTGATTTTAGCATTTACGTTACCAATTTTGCGAAGACATCATTGCGCCTTGCTAATAGCATATGCCGCTGATTCATTCTAACGACTTCTCTTGTGCACATTCGTCTTTATAAATCTTCTGTCTGGGAGTCCCATTGAGCCAAATATAGAAAGTTAGAGTAAGGCATTCATTGCTCGTTCCTGAGGCGCCTCCGGTTTAAGTTCTCTCTAAGCGTGTCAGCTGATATTGTTCCTAGTATAGATTCGCTTTTCAAGCAAGGCAGCGCATGCCTGCTCTGCGTCAACTTACAAAAGGTGAATTGTTAAGATTCGGTTTTGATGCTCGCACCAATAACCTAAGGAACCAGCGATCCATCACTCGAATGGCCGTAGCCTCTTAGAAGTTCGTAAATGGATTGTTTATGGCTAAATAGGCGCACGCAATTGCTAATAGAACCACCTATTTGGCGTTTATCTTGTAGGAGTACGTATACTGGAAATAATATATGATGATTATAAATTGTAATACGCATCTTCTGCGTGTGAGAATGAAGGTGATTTTGTATAAGAATGCCGTCGGGAAAAACATATGGAAATGGTACAATGTAACTTATTATGTGAGTTCACCCAACGCGTATTCTCGTTGGTGCTAATCGACGGTTTAGCAACATGTCTCTAAACGGTACCAAGGCGTAACCTTTATTTCGTACTTCTTAACCTTAACACAGCAGGATTTGCTTAACGACTTGTTGAGTCAAAAAAGCTACCGTGAGGAGCGATTTCCGACACCTAAATTATATATGTAGTGCGTATAGCTAATAAGATCAATATATTCAATGGCAATCTACATAGCTTACCCCACTCCTTTCTGTTGCGGATTCTCACACCCATGACAGTTACATCCTGGTTTAAGTCCACCTGCAATAACGAAGATTGTTAATAGATGCGTATGAACGTAATTGTGATGATTCTGATTCTGTCATTTAAATGCAATGTGTATATTTTACCCAGTCTCTTTAAAGTGTATAGTGAAGAAGCTAGTGGAAGCGTATATAATACCTATATTAGCAGCAAATATATATACAAAAACTAACACTATTAAATTATCACATATAAAAATGCCAGAAGAGACTTTGTTATAGTTAAACGCACGGATAAATTTTCTCATGTGTACATGCACGGGAGCACGATATATATATATATATATATATACATCCGTACCTACGGCCGGAAACGGTAGTTGTATAGAGGCCAAAAAATTGGCGACATTTATTGTTTTAAACCCAGCTCCACTATATAAAGTTACTGGTGGTCTTCTTTCTGGAAATTGGTCAGCAGAGGTCACCAATTTCCTCTGGCGACCCCCGGATATAATATACACCAATTTTTCGTGCTAAGCCGTTAAAGTGGCACTTCTGGCCCGGGCAAAAACAAGGTCTTCTAGAAATATGTTCTTTGCATTGGTCTTATCCAGTGCGGCCTAGCTCCAGAGAACAGGTCTCAGAATCGAACCCTGTGAGACTTCGGCAGTAACTCTGCACTCTTGCCCCTTTGCAACTAAACTTTGCTTACGCCGATAGGGTAAGATTATTCGCCAAAGGTTCCAAATATTCCTCTTCAGTTCATTTTACCCAGTCGTTATACGACTTTTTTCCAGATCATCGTGTTGAGGGCATTTTTACCATCCAAGAAGACAATAAGCAGTCAATTCTCTCGTTGGAAAGAAATTACTGTTACTGTAAGAGCGATCTGAAGAAGCAACGCTGCTTCTATCCTTGACAATGTGAGTTGATAAAAACTACTGGGGATAACTTAACAAAATACGGTCGGATACGAATAGTTGAAGCGAACCTTTGACTCTACCAGCACTAATGACAGCCCTGCCCAAAAAATGGTCTCAAAATAATGAGTACATAATATACTCATATAATCAAGGACAACGTTGTCTAACTAGAACGGAACACATTGAGACATGTTTGCATATTGCTACGCCACCAAACTAAGATCACTATTGAGACGTTCGTTCTGTGGCACGGGTCGTGATGTCATCAATCACATTGGCACCTTGGCTCTGTAACCGAATATGAGTTAAGATGCAACCAGCCCCCGGCTAACACCCAGCCGGGGGCAGTGCGTTCATTCTTCGTCACAAGCAACGCCAATTTGGACCGCCTGGGACCACGCCACTTGTGTGATATGCTGGACCTAACTATCATTTCATCAGAACATCTTCAAACGGGTTAAATGTCTTTGCACGTAAAGCATGAAACGGAACCATGCTTCTGTTCTGTCCGCCAATATTTTATTACGCCACCCTCACCGCCCTCAAAAAAGACAGCTCAATTTTACCAACAGCTGAGGGTTGACCTTGCGGTGTATGGTCGCAAAAAGGGCCATGACTCTGAATAAAGGAAACATTCTGGCGACAATTTCATCTCATCAGGTCGAAACTGTAAAGGGTGCGCAGATGCTACAATGCATGCTACGCATGTTGTTATAGAAACAGGAGGTTCACCAAAATTAGACTTCCGTAAAGTTTTAAGTGAAAGGCATCATACTAGGCAAAATTAAGACGAAGCACAAGACCTTCTGCCCATGCTCTGGCTGAGCTATCTAAATGCCGCGCTAGAATTAACGTGGGGTTCATTATCGACACTCGGGCTAGAGGTAGGCGTCTAGCCTATTTAGCTGAGGTATATTAGATTTAGTATACCGGTTACAAAGTCCATTTGACGTGTTGTACTGGGTTGCTAATTAGGAGGCCCAACTGATCTAGCTGCGATAAACTAAATTTCAGTCCTATAATTTAAAGAAGAAGGGAGGGGGTTACACTAAACATATCGAAATGTGAAGTTGTCGCACTCGGCGGTTCAACTCAAGAAGAGGAAACAATCCGAATAGTTACGGTAAAACTCCACGGCATAATGCAGAAATATCTAAATAACCTAGAGGTTTCCAAAGCAAGTCTTTCTATAAGCGAAGGTGGCTTCGAGATTATAAGGGCTATTGATCAGACCCTCGCTTTACGGTTCCAGTTTGGCTCCCACGCATCGGCAGAAAATTGGCCGTAAACCATAGAACTACTAAGATGCCCCGCTGTACTTTTTGGCACGTCTGGGAAGAAAGGCTCAGAGCTCTGGTCTCGCCTCAACTCGATACCATGCTGTGTTCTAATTACTTTCGCATGGTGTGCGCGCTGAGGATAGATGTCTCGGTCTGTAAGCCATTATTTTGCAAACCATGTTGGGAGGCCGTGCATTCAAATGACCTAAACCCACCGAGTTGCCTTGATGTGGCTCCTCAGAGAAGTAATAATAATAAGAATGATGATGATGATGATGGTAATAATAGTAATAATAATAATAATAATAATAATAATAATAATAATAATAATAATAATAATAATAATAATAATAATAATAATAATAATAATAAACAAATGGGAACAAGGAAAACAAGGGAACCAAGAGCTTCATCAGTGAGCTGGGCCAACGGATTACAGATCTCACAGCGAATCGGCGCGAAGGCGAGTTTCTACGGCAACTGCTGTCGCTTGCTGTGTGCCGAGGAAACGCCGGCTGTATTGTCGGTTCCATGGAATAATATTTAGGAGTTAGGAGAAAACAAGGAGTACACGTTCACACCTCACAATTGTAACATTCAAACAATATTAATAAATAATAATAATAATAATAATAATAATAATAATAATAATAATAATAATAATAATAATAATAATAATAATAATAATAATAATAATAATCATCATCATCATCATCATCATCATCATCTTTATATCTCCGATTATGTATATATGAGAGGAGTTCAAATGAAAAGGTACAAATCATTGACGCAGCAGAGACAGTGAGGACTGCTGTCACTTCCAGCCAGAAACAAATGCTACAGTATGCAATGCAAAGCATGCGTCGTCACCTCCCTCTAAAATTTCGTAGGCGCTTTAACTTGGGCGACAAGCTAACGGACACAGTGAAGGATCAGATTTTGTCATAGCAGATAAAATTCTGAAAACAGGGAATCTGTCGGGTCATGGAAAAGTGGGATAGTTGTGTACAGGTTGTTACTTGTATATATATATATATATATATATATATATATATATATATGTAGACTGAGTCGGTACAATGCTGATCACAACGCACCTGCCACCAGGGGTTCAGCTCGGCCCACATTGAGTCCTGCGTGTGGGCGAAGTACGGTGGTTTAAGGCCGTCCGTATTATGCGAACCGTCAACAGCCTTCTCTGGGGTGTACTGGATTCCGTAAAGCTCATAGACTGAGCTCTGAGAAGCTTTCTTTCGCAAAGCGTAGTTAACCGCCGACACTGTAACAAAGACACGCCCAGCACGCGTGACGACAACGCAACATATATTACAGCGGTTAATGCGAGGATAAACAATCTGGCCATAATAATCGTAATCAGTGCGAAACAATTAAATCTGTTTAAGACTCGGCTGAGACAAAGTTCTGGCTTTGCATCTTCTGATATTGCTTGGAACATTGTTTTTACTATATTTATAGGCATTTATAAGGTGCTAATTTATACTCACCTGGGCAGTATTCATTTGAAACTATTCAGTGTATGCTTTTTTACCTTTTTAACAAATATTACATTGAACAAGGTAAAAGTCCCCGTTTCGGGGACCCGTCGGGAGTCACGCATGCAAATTATGTTTATGTATATATCTAATACTTTCATTACACTCCGTTGAGCCCACTATGCATATGGCTTTAACATTTCACATAGATATATTTTGTGTCCTACTACTATTTACTTAGATACGCAACCGTGTCTTGCTGGATATATCTACTTAACGCTTGTGTCAGCACTAACAAAATATCTCGGTCATAGCGAAATGTTCCATGTCATTGATTTCGAAAACAAAAGGAAGCCCTACTAACCCCGCCAAATCAAACAACATTCACAAACTGCAGCTAGTTTCTCCATGTGCCCGCTTAAGCCCGTCTTTCACCACAAACAAGCACTGCCGAATGAGCAACACGGACTCTAAGCTTATAGATTGACAATAACAGCTTCCGCATGCTTATTAGGCGTTGTCGCGGAAAAACTAGTTTCTCTACGCGATATTTGTAGATTTTCGTGCGGCCTTTGACTTGAAGTAGCGAAGCACTTCGCGAACTACTAAATCGCGGAGGGGTTCCGCTTTTGACCGACAAGCATCCTGTTGCCGCTGTTAAAGATATTCTGCACGTCAATTATATTGTGATCAATGACGAAATCGTGGAGTCTCAAACCACCGAATAAACGAATGGGTTCGCACAAAGTGACAACTTGAGTCTTTTGGTGTTTCCCCCTTGTGTCTGACCTCCCGAATGTCATCCATCTGAAGCGTCCACATGTCGATGACGTTACGTACGCAGATGATCTAGTCCTCTACAGACGCAGCACGTTATACCCGCAGCAGATACTCTATTTGATCCACGTACGCCTCCGTCCTAAGATTAGGCATCAAAGCCAGAAAACTGAAGCTGCCAAGGTGGCCCATTGGCTAAAGCGGGCCTTCTTAAATCTACACATATAAGATGTGAATTAGATCTGTCGCTTTGCATACCTGGGGATAGTGTTCACACCCAGCAAGAAGGCTTTTGGCATTCTCATTAAATAACATATTTAAACAGCAATCGTGGCTGCAATGATTGATCGCGTAACCGCATGATCTTGTCCCCGAAATTGCTTCTGCGCTCTTTAGTAACGAAAAAAGTAGCGCCATCTGCGTGTTATAGGATACAACGATATTGAGATAAACGAATTGCCACATTGCGTTGAGATACGCAGTGTATGGCCAACCTTATTTATCATGTTCTATAAAAGGCTTTTATCATCCCAGCACTAATTCGATGTGTACATGGTGAGAAAATAAGTGCTTTGGAAACCACGAAAGCGACTGTCTGAGTGTCACACCATTGACACAACACTAGCACTAAATTAAAAATATATGATGAACTTATCCTAAAATTAATTACAAAAGTGAACCAACTGTCTCTCCGAAGAAAATAGAGTGCATTGAACAACCTTTATAGAGGATATTTGTCTAAAGTTATATACAAAAAAACGTTTCCACAGAATATACGTTTTTGTCGTTTCTATTTGTTGTGGTTAATTACATTACCAATGAAGAACATACTATGGAATCCCCCTATTTGTAAATATGTTTGCACAGTAGCGAACATTTCCCCTCTCTCTAATATATATACGTCTGTTTAGTTGATCGTTACGTAAAAAACGTTTTTAACTTAGATTTTTTTGGAAACAGCTCGAATATGTAAGTCTTGAGAAAGGCCGATTTATAAAACAACATAAATTATATTACACAAGGTTCTGCAAATCAAATTGGATCGTTAAGCATCTTGAAATACATATGTGCAGCTACTTATTGCGACTAGATAATCGCCAGAAAAAATCGTGAGCCTTGTCATCATTGAATGTAGAGATAGTAATCTTAGAAGGATAAAACAATCTCTCTTCGAACCTAAAAAGAAAAATAACGAATAGTATTAGATTTTCAAAACTAATTTAAAGTTTGGAGTACAATGTGCCGTATTAGAAGCGTTGTTTGCCCTGATAATTCTGCTATTAAATTGCTAACGTGAGCCAAGACGTTGTGGGAGACCAAAGAGTATAAGCTGTATTCGATAGTGATTGAGCTTGTTGAGGTAACTATGTGATTCCTGTCTATAGAGGTCTGTCTAGGAAGCGGGTGCGTTGGCGTACGAGTAGCCTGAATATGACGATACGCCCCTTTCCGTGAGGCTATTTGAGCAGCAGACGGTAGGTGGAGTGTCATCCTCTATTATTATTATGGTTTATTAACACCCAGGTTGGGTAAATTTTAAATAAGTACATCAGTCTCAATCAGTGGTTTTTCTGCGTCACCGGATCTTCCCTCATCTGGCGAGTTCAGCTATTGATTGCACTGCTGGACATGCTGCGGCGTGGTATCTATCACAATGGCCTAAGCATCTCGCGCACCTACAACACTCCTCAGGATTGTGGAATTCTTGGGTGCTGCATAACACGTGATGGAACCCGTGGGCTGCAAATGCCGTAGTTAAATGCCTATTCTTATATCCGGCTGCTCGCCAGATTGTACTTCTTATCGCTATCATCGTGTATATTCCTATGTCTATATCCTTTAATTTTTCCCCGCACTTCATAGTGTAGGCCACGAAGGCCGTCGTCTTAGGTAAATCCCGTTTTACTTGTAATTCCTGTGTCATTAGAGCCCCCCCTTCTAATATATGAACTATTCTATTCCTACAAGAGTTAGCTAACCCCAAAACCCGCTTCATGAAGAAAAATCGAACTCTATCTAGTAACTGAATATCTGCCTCTCCTAATTTTTCCCATATAAGTGATACACCAAATGTTGCTATTGGTTCTATTTTAATCTTGAAAAGGGCGGACGCCGTATGTATTGACAACATTTGCGGGTTTTTAATAGCTGCTGCCGCTCGAATGGCTTTTCCTACTCTGCTTTCAATATGTTTTCGAAAGCTGCTACCATTTGATGTTATAGTGACCCCTAAATAGATAAATTTATTTACAAAATTTACTGTATTACCCCTGGCTCGGAGAACATCGTCTTTCGCCAATCGACCTCCTCTTCGAAATTTTACTGCTTCTGTCTTTTGCCAGTTAATACTAAGTCCCATCTCGTCCATATAATCGATTAGCCGTTCCAGTCCCTGCTTAACCCTAAATAAACTCCTGCCATAGATCGCAATGTCATCTGCATACATTAATGTGTTTGCCCACTCTCGGGTCCACCCCTGCCTCACCCGGTTAGGTAGCCCTCCCAATAGTACCGAAAAAAGCAACGGGCTAAGTCCGTCTCCTTGGGCCACGCCTGTAGTTTGCTTTACTTTTCCCACAATCTATATACCGTTGTCGATGTATACTGTAGTCTCCCCAAGAATGCTACTTAAAATTTTTAGTAAGCGATACGGAACTCCCTCTAAGGCTAACCTTTCTATAATCCTACTTCGTGGCGCTAAGTCAAAGGCAGCTTTAAGGTCTATAAATATTGCGTATAACGGTCTTCTAGATTCTGATAGAGTTTCCCAAATTTCTGCTAGCAACTGACGCAGGGCCGTATGGGTCGACTTCAACCTTCTGAACCCATGTTGTTCTTCTGGTATTGCGTTTCTGGTTTCGAGGTAATGCTCTAGTCTATCTGATATTATTCCCGTGAAAATTTTATAGGGGCAACTCTTAAGTGTTATGCCCCTCCAAGATTCGGGCTCAGTTTCTATGCCTTTTTCTTTTGGTATGACAATCAAGGTATCCTCCTTTCACGCTTTTGGTACTTCCCCGGATTTTAGGCACTCGTCAAATAAAGCTTTCCAGCATGGTGCGAGTGCCAGCGTTTGCTTTAAATGCTCGTTTCGTATCATATCGTTCCCGGCAGCTTTGCCTCTAGGCGCCCTTTCAATTGCCCTGACAACGTCTTCGATTGTGACTGGTCGAATTACCCATTCCCGTGCAAGTTCTGTTTCCTCGTCCCAAGGCCCGTTGAATAATGTTATTTCCTTTGGGGTAGTATCGGCTCCCTGCAGCACACTAGCAAAGTGCTTAATTAATCGCCCAGTCTCCACTGGGCACTGCCGTTTTCTTTTCTGTTTTAGCCACTTGTGTGGTTGTTTCTCTGCTTCTTGCAACAGCGCCCACTCCTGTCTTTCCCAATATTTTTGTTTCTCTTCCTTGTATGCCTTTTGTGTAATTTTTTTACCATACTTGCGAACGGCCTTAATACAGGAAAAATCTTTACATATTCTCTAGTTAGTCTGTTGGCATCTTTCGCTGCTCTACACCGACCGTTGAACCAGGGCCTTCCTTTTCGTTCTTGGCGAGGAACCAACGCACCTTTTTATCAGATTCGTCAATTTACGCTCATATGGCTCTATTTGAATCTCCCCTGGTGGGCACACTTCCCCTACTCCCTCTAAGAAGATCTTTCTATCTAGTCTTGTCCCGGTCCCCGGCCTACGGCTATACTCATTACTATTACTGACTTTGAATGCCATCCCCATAGGTATATGCCTTCTAAGCCCCGCTCCTTCCCTAAATGATGTATTTTCTCCCAAAAGCGTCAATTACTGACGCCCCAGTACTACATTCAAAAGTGTTTAGGCCTGGCTCGCTGACTAACCAGCATCCTATTTCCGTTATAATATCTAAAAATGCTTCAGTTCGTTCCAGATTACCCCTATCCAACCTCGCATTGAAATCCCCCGCTAGAATCATCGGTGCCTTTCTCGGCACCGCTTCAACTCCAAGCATGATACGCTCTGTCATGACTTCAGTGGACTCTACACCTGCCGGGTTAACATATGCTGCCACAATTTCAATCTCCCTCGACGCTATTGCTACTAAGTTTTCGGCTATTATTCCTATTGTCATCTCTCCAATTTCTGCTCTCGTGAATACTGAAACCCCCCAATTGGCCTACCCCGTCCCTCACCTTTATGTGCTAGTGCGTGATATCCGTAGAAGCCCCCCAAAGAGAAAGGTTTAAGCGCCTAAGTTTCCGTCAATATTAGAATATCCACTCCTCGAAGTGCCTCCATGCCTAACAGATCTAATACGCCATGCCCTTCGCAGTTCCACATCACTACTTTGATAACCGGTGTAAGCTTTTCTCGATTGCAGGAGAGGGTATTGTTTCTCACGTTCTCTTGTGGAGTCCAAATGTTTGTTTTCGGTGCACTCGTGTTTATATTCTGATTCTTGGGCCCAGTCTCTCCCGAGCGTCACTGAATCTTTTCTCCACGGGCCGTGATGCTGTTTTTATTGCCATCATTTCTATTTGTTAGACGTGCCGCAGTTTCTTTTACATTGCCACGGAGTGCTAGCTGGATCGTCTCAGCAAGCGAGAATGCGTCCACTGAGCTCTGTTGAGGCTGTGCCATTGCCCCGCTTACTGCGCGCATGACTACAGGCAGTACATTTTCTAAAACCTTTGAGATAACCGTCGTTATGGTGTCTTGTATGATTGGAGACAGTCTGCGGAGTACTTCTTCAACGATACTGTCTGTTGATGGCTGTGCCAATAGGTTTGGCTGTTGTGGGGGGGCTGCTGGCTTTGGTTTGATACGGTCAGCGTCCTCTGCGTGCGTCGTGGTCGTGGGAATATTAATTCCATGATTCACTTCTCTTACTCCATTCTTTACGACAGAGGACCAACTTCGTTTTGTAAAGTTTTCAGATGCTTGCACGTTGGATACTGGTATATATATTGGAACCGACGGGGCGTCGTGCTGCTTCTGTGCTATGCTTCGTGAGACCCTTTTTAGTTGTTCCATTCGCAGCAGCCTTTGCGGGCATGCTCCCCACGTAGCCTCATGCTCCCCGTTGCACAAACAACAGCGGGCCAGTGTCATCCTCTATGCGAAAGCGATACCGCTCGACGCTGGAACAAGACGTAGGTATCCGATCGGAGAAAGGAAGCCAGGACGATTGCGGACTCGGTAAGGACGAGCGGATCCGAGATCACTGGGTCCCCTTTGGGATCAATAGTTGCGCTTCGAACAGATGGCGCCAGCAATAGATTCGGAATAGTCTCAAGGATGTTTACGTGCGGTGTGCACCACGAGGAGAGGTTAGCTTGTTCTACTTCAGACCATCTTCTGAGTACGCGTGCGAGCCGTTGCAGCTGGAGGGGACTTCCAGAAGCTCCAGGTTACAGTCGAGGCTAACCTTACTTTCCGGCAACAAGGCGTAGAGGGGATGGAGGTCGGGGGCCCGTACACATTTACCCGTAATGTAGATCTCACACTTTTCAGAACTCAGCTTCAAATCGGAAGCCTCAGGAAAATCGAGCACGCGTCGGATATCGTCGGCAAC
Source organism: Dermanyssus gallinae (assembly GCA_003439945.1). NCBI lineage: Eukaryota > Metazoa > Arthropoda > Arachnida > Mesostigmata > Dermanyssidae > Dermanyssus > Dermanyssus gallinae. Next base: position 38,457 of record QVRM01002336.1, read on the forward strand.
TGTGTCTGTATCGCGCCTAACACCCTATCATGAAGCTAACACATGTTTATTGCTCTGTTGAGAAACTAGCTCGTTAATGCTCAAGAAACAATGGGCAGGGGGTCACCTAGCTGTGGCCTCGTGGCCTAGGGCATAAGACATCTGGGACGGCCAGGTGAGAAGCCACACATGGTGCATCAGTTGGGGACAGTGTGTCCTAACCGCCTTAGCGAGGTGATCCCGTTATATGTATTTTTACCAATATTTACTTAATCAAGTAAATACGTTTATAAGGAGACAATTGTTATATATATATATATATATAAGCAAGTAAGGCAAAAATAGACCACTAAGGACCACGAAAGAAATATATCATTGGTGTAGCGATGATACATACCGTTATACAAGGTCTCGTAGTATTTGTTCTGAAAATAGAAAATCATACCTTCGATTATTTATGTAGTACGGCAAAAAAATATTTTTTGCATTTTCTTGGATTGAAAAGTTTTTGGTTTATAAACACAGGTATCCTACACGGCCTTTAAATGCTAGAATTGTAATGGACCCTTTTATACTGTTACACGGCCTTAGTCTTTGCTATTTCTAACAACTGCATTGTTTGTCATTGCCTTACTAGATATATACTTTCTAATACCAAAGACTCATGCTGTGTAGATGCGTATGACAAATCTAAGTAACTATATGGCATGGCTTGTGTAATTCGTGTTATGCGTACTTGCATAGCCAAATATTTGTTCACTACATGCACTAGTTCACAGTTGAGCAAGCATATTAACAGCGAATCTCTAACTGATCAATCATAACTATGAATATTGATTAAATAAATGAAAATTTGAGAAATTTGTTGCACAATGTAAAAGCATCCTCTCGTCTTACCGAGGCAAAGTAAGCGTATCCTTTTGGCGGAAGTGGTTTGCCGTATGGGAATGGATTGAGCAGGTCACACACCGGCTTGTCTTTACGATTCGACATCCTGAAACGATAGGTATATATTTTTTTTAATTTCAATTCAGACGTGGTTTATTTACGGAACTGCATACATTCACATGCTTAAGTTATCGGTATGAAGTGGTACAAGGGTTTGGGAATAAAAGGAGAAAAAGACGAAAATAAATGCAGAAGTTATTACCTATACCATATTATTGGCTATACTGACATACAAGGCAAAGGAGTACATAAACATTATAACTCCAAATGACAAGTGAAAACTAAAAAATTAGATCATCGCTTTAAGTGAATTCTTTTTTCCTTTATGTATTCCTATTTAAAAGCCATATTTTGACGTCTCGGGTAAAAGAGGTCAGGGACTTCGAATGACGGATTTCATGCGGGATACTCTCCCACTCGACGGGCAGTCTATATACAAGAGATTGGGTACTAGATCTTTTCTGTACCCGAGGTTTTGAGCAGTTGATACACCTTTTAAAGTACTTGGCGGTACTGAAGTCTGCTCTAGTTGGTCATAATATTATGGAACCTCTAAAAATGCAATCAGTGTGCCTTGAAATAATAAGTTATTAATAAACTACGGCAACAGCATTCGCAACAACGACACTAACAGCTTTCGCGCTATTACAGTGACGACAATCTTCACGAATAAGCCTTTCAACTAACTAATAGATACAGACAGGTAGCGTTGCAAAAATAGGGCAACAATTGCTAATTAGAACATTTTGATTAATTCGATAACGTCTCACACTTCTCCAACGAACTTTAAACGCCACGTTTCACTCTACTTGTGCCTATATATAGTAAATGCGTTTTTAGGAAACTGTCGTATATGCACGTTGTCAGAACGAGCGACCAGAGATTGAGATAGACCCACAATGGCTTACAGAACACGGCCAACAAAAGAAAGGCTCGTGCCCTGGCTTTCGCCTTGAGCGTCTAGTGCCGTTTTCGTGGAAGACCCACTAGCTCGAGAATAGCAGTAATAGCATTTTTCACTGGCAGACACTGAATCCGTCCTGATGACGTAGCCTAAAGTCATACCAAGCAAGCAAGTTTGCTTTCATTGCTGTTGTTACGACGGTGGTTGTTGTTGTTGTTGTTGCTGCAACCGTGCTTAATATTATTTGTTTGTTACGTTTATCATGACTAATCGTTATTTATCTGTCACTATTACTTTTAGTTTTCTCACGCTATATGCCGTAGCTGGGTAGTACAATCATTATGCAATGTACATTCTAGTTCATACAAAAAGCAATTTTAGATATATTACGTCATAAGTAATATAATACCAATTTTAATCGAACTTGTAAAAATGCATTGTTTTACTAGCTATCTCTTTGAGCAGAGATGTACCCAGTGTCAGAGTAATTGAGTATCTGGCAAGCATTCAGTAGTTTAGGTTAATAATGAATACTTTTCTTAACCTAAACGCCTCTCGCGTAATTTGGCACGTACAGCATTGCGGTGTCGGCGCTTGAGGGAATGCAAAGAACTTTTTGAGATATGAACACCGACGTCTTCCAGCGCAGCGCTGCCTATACATAAAAAAAGGCGCCGCTGTAGAAGATGAACACAAAGCTGAGTTTCTGCTGAATTACTTCAAAGTTGTCTGCATGCAGCCTCAAAACGCCTCCACAGGAAGCATCAAGCAAACAGCCCACACACTCAACGACATTGGATTTCATCCCCTTACTGTGCTCAAAAAACTTCGAAATCTGCAACGCAAAAGCACCTATACGCCTGATAGCCTACTACCCATTGTATTCAAGGAGTTGGCCGAGTTTCTAGCGAAGCCGCTTGCAAAATTTTTCACTCGTTCTTTCGAAGAGGGTGAAGTTTCGACCGTTTTCCATGAATCCATTGTCATACCTGTGCTCAAGAAGGGCTTTAGAACAAATGCTGTAAATTACCGACTTATTGTCCAGTGTGTTATCCTCTGCCTAATCATGGAGAAAATAACTGTTGATTGCATCTATGATTTCTCATCTTCCAACAATTTTTTTAAACAATCAGCAACACAAATTCACTAAGGAACGATGGACGGCAACCAAATTATTGGAGGTATCCCGCGACTGGGCCTCTGGCACAAAATCACGGATCCCCGCTCCGCACTGTTCACTTTGATCTTTCGCGTGTTTTCGGTCGGGTTGACTATCTTACTGATAGAGGTAGAATCGCTAGGCATCGGACCTAGGGCTAGAAATTGGTGCCATAATTATCTTACTGATAAAAATCTTAAGGTCAAGGTAAAAAGTGCTATGTCTGGTACTGCTGACTGGTGGTGCTCTGATATTTCTAAATGTGCTGTGCCGAAAGCAACTAAGGACGACTTCGCATATTTTATGAATGTCCATAGTATTCCTGAAGTGTCAGCATGAAAAGACCTAGGTGCCACATTTGACTGTCAAATGAAGTATACAACTTATATAGCCGAAGTTGTAAAACCTGTGTCTAGCCAATGCAGTTTCATTTCTAGAGCGTTTATCGAGCGTGACTCAACAATGTTCCAAAAAAAATTATAATATGCTTGTTGTACTAAAATTGACATACTACTTACACGTGTGGGCGTGAGAGCCTCGTACTCCCCAACGTAAGCGAGTACCGCATGTACTCAGCAAAAATGCGTAGGCCACAACAGTGCCCGTAAGTCGTGTCGATGCTTGTCAAGACTACACGCTTTTACTATAATTGTCTATTATTATCAGATATATTCGTCTGTTGAGTGTATCGACTAGCGTGAATAAAGTTTAGAGTCTGCACTTGCTGCGTTCTAGTATACAAGAAAGTAACTTGATCGAACAGGATCCTATAATATCATACTGGCTAAATGCGATAAGATTCAAAGATTCAAGACCATCAAAAGGCGGGTGCAAGCTTTGGCTGGTTAAGATAGCAGTACCGACAACACGAATAAGGACAGTGGGACAAGTAAACACGCTTGTGCAAAACAAGCAGCAGCAGCAGCAACAATAACAAGAACGGATAGCACAACTTATAATAAGAGTAATAATAGCCTCATGGTCTCACATTACGTACCTAATGGAATGGGGGGAGAAGGAATGCCCTATTTAGAAGAAGAAGAGAGAGAGAGAAGTAACTATGATCTGTTAAACTGATGTAAATGGTCGGACATCACTTTGCGATTATCGCCGTTGCGGGTGAACGGGAGTTGTTCGGTAGAGGAACAGACATACCGTCGTGTTTGGCCGAAGATTTTGCTTTATCTCAAACGTAGTATCACGGTTAACGTCTATAGAGCAACGAAAATAATGCACAATTAACAGGGATAATTTTCGTATTACTTCGATGGTGTTTGCCGTAAGCCGTTTTCTCCCGTTCTTCGATGTCGGTGTAGGGGGGGGAAGTATATTACAAATTGAACCACTATCGATATGGTACCAAAATGATTGATGCAACGTGTACATTTGTTTGGTTGTTCTATGGACTTCACCGCAATACTATGTTTTCAAGTCCTTAAACGTGAAAGCTGAAAAAGTGGAAATCCCAGGACCGAATCTGCTGCGAATTGCTTTTAATGTGACCAGTTGCCTTCGTGTAGCGAGCCGAAGCAAGCTTTTCAGCCGAGCACTGTATGTCTGGTTTCGATGGCATGTCTGGTCTCTCAACTGAACAACTCGTTCACCTGCAGTGGCGCCGTTTATGAAGTGATGTCCGATCGTCCACAGCAGTATACCAGATGATATCAATTTATCTCTCACCCCTAAGGAGAGATATAGGGTGCGGGAAGAGTCAATTGAGATTGCAAATAGACATAAAGGACAAAGGAATAAATAAGGTACCTCACAAGTGAGTTCTACTATAGAGTATTTTGCATGTCGTTATGTTTAAAAGATGATGTCAAACAGATGACCGCCCCGGAAATTTTGGCATTGTCTATGCGAGATGGCACATTTTTGATGACCTGCTGACATAACTTAAGCTTAATTGAGTAAGTTTTGGCCTCATAAGTTATGGCATACTATAAACCTCGTGCAATATATTTTAAAGCCTATGGTCTGACAGCCCCAGCTCTCATTTCACTCACGTGCCGTAGGAAAAAACTTGCAAACACTGCGTCTCAGAACAATAATTCTGATAGCAGAGCTTGATGAACTCTACTTTTTAAGAAATATCCATGGTATAGAACGACGATGTTAACAAACTCCTTGGCGGTAGCCCCCCCCCCCCCACTTCGGTATTCCAAACAAAGCCTCGAGCGAACCGCAGCGCTTATAGTACCCTCTACATAAACATATAAACTCATATTAGCAGACACAACGGTAACGCCAATAATTGCAACAAAAAACAAAAAAAAATGATTGAAACAACAGAAATAATAACAAAAACACGCAAACCGTAGTAGACGCGCTGCACTCGACTGGCTTCTCTTCTCCTTCACAGTATGTGCACTCGTACGTCTACGTCGCCAATTGTTGTTTTGTGCCGTTTTGCTTATTTTTGTTGATAAAAGCACCGACCTGACACAGTGGCAGTTCTCGGTCTTTTCGCATTTCGTAAGGCAGTCGATGACGAAGCCGCGGTTCGGTACGCGGCCTGTCTTTTTGTCCTTTTTGAATACGCCTGCTGTCATCACGAAGCTGTCACCAAACACGAGCGAGAATACAAACGCCGATAACACGCAGATACACAATGCGTTGCGGACGAATGCCTCGCATAACACAATTCTCCGTACCTGTAAGGCAAAGCAAGACAAACAGTAGGATCACACAATAGTAATGTGACGCAGGATCAAAATGACAACGGAGGTTATACAACGTCTATAACACATATGCTGTTACAACAGAACGCTTCTAAGACTACGTGTGATGATGATATGATCATTCTTTTCAATATACATCTGGTACATTCGCAATACAATCTCAGAATTCGCAATTGTAAATGAACAGCAGCCACAAGATATGCACTCAACATCTCTTACGTTGACAAATATGTTTTTTTTTAACACGCGTCTAACTTGCCTCAGGATTTTAGGCTGCTATGTATTAAGGACTAAGAGATTACGCTTACAGACCTTTGTCTTGTCGGCTGATCGCAGCCGACAAGATACGTCTGTGCGCGCAGTTTCTTATGAGTGCTGGGCAGTCAAACATAGTGACTCTTTTTAATAGCCTCATACGTTCTGGGTCAAACAGATTGTACATTCGCTGGGATCAGCTGATGGGTGACTTTATGCGAGGACGCATCTACTATCATCATCAAAGGTAACTCAGTAAGCCGTAGAGAGCTCGTGAATAACAAACGTGTTATTGCTAGACTCGTAGCGTTGTATAATAAACATAGCATTTCCTTGAATTATCTCTGCCCTACGGAGAATACTATTTATTGGGGCATTGCGAATCCTACATAGCTAATGCTGGAAGCAGCCGTGACCGCTGACTACTTGCGTTGGACGGTTATCTTCTCGTGCTATCGCCTCCTGTACCAAAAACTAACGTATGACCCTAATCCTCTGGCTTATTGCGGGGCTTCAGTTATGGCTTTCTATTTTTACTATCGGGCTTTTAGCCCATCAGCTGTTGGCTGTGTGGCGCCTGGCATAAATACAGCGCCATATGTGGTGTCATTTGTAGTGGTAGAGTGTATATAAGTCTAGCCAATTCGGCACTGCTCTATTGGTGGTCAACGATCAAGACGGCAGTGGTCAATACCATCCAATAGACTCGCCAGATCCTGGTTGTCACAGCAATCAGGATCTGGCGTGTATAAATATATATATATATATATATATATATATAAACCCATAACATATAATCTCATCCCAGCAGACCGGCGTATAATTTTAAACGTCTTCGTAGGTTTGCGCCAACTGCATTTTAGCGCAAGTCCGACCCAAATCGGCGACGCAAAAAGTCCACTTAGGAAGTTTTTTATTTGAATATACTTCAAGGTACCCTACATGTTTGATTGCGCGCGCAACTTTCTTATCCACAAACACGATGGCTACATCTCTCATTTGCTTTCGGCTGATAAGTAGAATGGCCTCGGTCGTCTGTTAGACCAATTCTAGATGGTCGCCTGAGATCCAGTTTGGTACTAGCTCAATGGCATTGCTGGATTTTAGTTCTAGCTCATATAAGTCTCTGCCAGTCACAGCCAAGGCCAAAACATCGGCATGTGCTACCATTGGATGTCATTTAGGTGGGGTCATCTATTTCTGAAACGCAATTCTATATTCCAGAGGAGTCTGAGTACCGACCTTTGTAGACGGCCAGCGGTTCTCCGTTGTTTTATATTGTGCCCCATGTGATGCTTTTTTCGTGAAGGTAGCCTTCTAAGATGCGCTCTAGGTATTGGGAGACTTCATTCCTTTTCAGCGCGTTTGACCACCCATTTTTCTGAACTAAAAGTGCTTCTGTGTTAAGTGGGGCTACGAGGCATCCGCTTCGTCTACACTGGATTATTTAATCGTTTATTATCGGCAAAACCTAAGATTTTTCTATGGCTAATAGTGTTGACCGTCCGCAACTTGTTAGGTTTTAATATAGTATCAAGACCACTCTGTCCTCGTTGCAGGTTGGCGGAAACCACAGCATTTCCCCCTTTTACCGTCACCAGTGGATGAGACAATCTAGCCATTGCCTTTGGGGCGTCGACTGCTACGAACATGTCCTTGGTTTCTATCTAGTTGCATAGCTCCCTCCGCTTACGCTTCTTGCTTCTTTTGATTAGAAGCCGAAGGGCTCATCGGGCCGCTTTGTGTGCGTTATCACAAGCTTCGGATTTATGGATGTCTTGGCACGTTGCTCTTATTCGAATGCACGCTCTCACGATAGCTATATAGGCTTTGCTGGCGTTAGCAAGACATACACAATACCACTATTTCTGGTATTGTGGCGACCCCGCCCAGCTTTAGTTCCTCGACTAGTAGTTGCTCTTGCGCAAATCTCTGTGAAGATTTTCATTTTTCATCAAAGACATTCGCAGAGATTTGGATAAATTCACGGTGGAGGTTTCACGGTATGGATGAGCCAGTAATAGAAGAAAAAAAAATCGCCATTACCTTCAATGACTTCAAACCATAAACACGGGTAAGAGCAGGGCTATTTAATTTTTTCATCCATGAAACATTTAAAAACATCGGTGGCACGATACCTGTTGCTGGTTGGTTTTTCAGCCACCGACGCAGATAGGCCCGCAGTAGAGAAATTACCATTTACTTAGTCGCTAATAGGCCATGCTGGTAATGATGATCCTGGTGGCAACAGGGATTTCTTCCGTAACACTTTAATTGCCTTCACTGCAGTAGCAGACGGATTATCGCTGGTCATTTGCTGCATGAGCCGACATTCGATCAGGGACAGGCTTCTGGCAATCCGACTCTTGCATATTAACCGCATTTGCGTGTGTTACTTCAGTTACCTCCACTAACCACAGTCTCCATATCCGTAACCATTCGAGCCGTATCGGATAATACTTGCAAGCAAATTGTTGAACCAGCAGATGTCTTTCGAGCGGTTGTAAAGGTTTTCTCTGTGTTTTCCCTTTTGCTTACTGTCGCCCTAATCCTGCCAGACAGTGTAGCCTTCCACCTTAGCTCCGATGAAGCTTTTTTTTATATCCATATCTCACCGAAATGGCGAGCAACTGAAGCAGCAGCTGGCACGCAAATCCATGCCACGCAGCAGCCGATACACGGCCGTCCACGTGCAGGCGCAGCAGAAAGATATTGTACGAATTCTATTAACAACAGCAGATGATAGCGCGGTAGCCGCCAGCTTAACACGCGACCTAACCTCTCAGATCTAACAAATACCACGTTCAACACGAATGTCACTTCACTGTTAGTAAAAACGACACCTTCCCTTGTTTGTACCCCGATGGACCAATAGCATCACCACCAGACACCCACACCGAAAGCGTAAGAGCACTTAAGATGCACAAACATCACAACTCACAAGGAGCTCACCAGAAAGGACGCTATTTGAACGGCGAACGGACATAATGACTGATTCATATGTAGAATGGTTAAGTCATATTTTTCTCTACTTTTGATAAGGTGCAAATACATATATGTTTGGCTTCAAGGTAACCAGTATCTGTCCTTCCTCGTCATCTCGGTTAAGTCTTGTCCATGTTACTAAGACTAAAGACCCCTACCACGAACGTCAAACCCGAGCACGCAAAGTGTTATATATTTATTTATTAAAATACACCTGGTTTGGCTATGCAAATATGAACATAATATTTATGATATACATGATAAAAACGGTTCATAAGTATTGTCCCTTGAAATAAGAGAGCGACACGGATAGAACAGTCGGTGAAGTGATAAAAAGATCATGGACTGCTAAAACGACGACATTTGTAGTTCCTTCTGGATTCGTAAAGCCCAGCAGACCGACATACTAGATGATGAAACCCGTAACAACTGAGAGGGTCGCGAGATAGACGGAGAGATTCCTTCCAAACCTGGTTAGTCATAGCTGTAGACAACTAATTATCTGGGTGAATTAACAAACTTAATGCAGGATGGGCGTATATCAGATTCGTGCATCGATATACATATTAGGTCGCATCCGCGATTGTATTCAGTCCACCAACAAGTCTACAAAGATTTTTTTTAATTATTTACTTTATTGTCACAGGATTTAATTAATTACGTGTATAGATTAGGCAGTGTCACTGCAGACATGATATAGAAAATCAGTTTATGCACAAAATACATTAGAGCGATACAGATTTTGACTTTGCGCCTGCTCGGCAGATAAAGCAGATATCACCCGCATAAGCCATGATTTCAGTACTGACTAGCTACCACTCGTATATACTTAGAAATATTGCAGGCAACCACAGAAACCGCTACAATTATAATACTAATATAAGACAGCGTAAAAACGCTATAAACATTCTGTCCCTCTTAAGGGGCAAAATATTTATAGCGTTGAAAAACAGAGTATTTGGCTGACATTTAAACTACAGACCTCTGTTTGGCAATTTTGGGTTCTCGAAAGCCTTGACCTCTCAGCCAACGCCGCTATTGTATTCGACGACTGACAATGTACAATACGCCCCCAATCCATGTGCGGTTTTGGCAAAATTAAAATTCCAAGCACTGGTTTCCACTTGAGACCCACTGAAATGTCTGGATTTTATTTTTTGCACAACACACACAGTGCTGCTGCGGGTTCTGCTATGTGCGTCAGTACAGCTACAAGTCATAATAGCAGTCAAGTAGCGTGAAGGTTTCGATTTAGCTGTTGGACGTTTTCAGGACTGTAAGAGCTATGGATTTTAGCCAGAACGCTCTAAGAACTGTACTTAGTCTTCCAGTGCAACTCTACTTTGGAAACACGCCGCCTGATCAGTGTTTGACCACTGATCGTCGGAGCGCACGCAAAATACAACCGACAAAACGGCGTTATGACTAAAAAACAAGTAATCGGAAGCTTTCATCCGGGTTGCCTTTGCTAAATAATATATTTGTCATCTAGTTGTCTTTGACTTAATGGTTTTTATGGAACTAAAAACAATCTAAACTACATGTTATTAAGAAGTTTCATTACATGCAAATCTACATAGCTAAAGTGAAATGCTCACGTGATGATAACTATAAAACTACTGGTAGAACGTTTCAAATGATTTAGCATTTAATATAACAATATATCTATAGGCTTTAGACTAAACAGCCCTTATCGAAGCATAGTAGTTTAGGGCAGTAAGTTGGGTTCTGCAAGCGGGTGTCTACAAATAACTTTGTTGGCTTGACATCAACAGATGTAATTCATAGGTGCCCTGTTCCACTGTATTAATTTTTTTCTGAGCGCTCTCTCCGGAAATTTATGGGATGAATCTTATTGTGCAGTCTTGGAATTTTGAGTTGATACTGTCGGTCGAGTAGTATTGCGTTCTATTTGGCTATAGCGCCTGGATCTAGAGTTAAACTCCGGTGCTGCTACAACGAATTGTTGGCTTTGTAAGTAAATAGTTGTTTGTGTACTCGCAATTTTTCAGATATCTTTCTCTGCCTACAAGCATTCCTTTGGGATGAGCTTCAGTGTATAGATGTAATATTTTCAGCTTCGCAAAAGCCGTATCACTAGCATAGAACTTTAGATTACATGAGTGCGATATTGGTGAAAATCTCTTGGAAATTACTGAAATCGACCGACCTGAAGATCGATTTTCGTAGCGGCGTACATACGATGTCATTACTGATAACAGAAACATGCATTGTATTTATAACTTACTAAGTACAAATTTAAGTGGTGTTACAAGCAGCCCGATCAAAATGTGTCGTATGTCAAGAAAGATTTTATACCCGGCTATAACATTCCGTAGAGCCTTTGAGCTGAAGATGAGAGGTGTTTGCCACGTTCTCACCGCTTCTCCGTCCATGGGTTCCACCAAAAACATTCCGGCATCTGCCTCTGTGTGATTTCCCTGGGTAAGACCGTCGCAATTTGTTTGAGGTTTGTAAGAGGGTAATGTTCTAGCCTTTTTCAGGTAGCCTTCGGCCAGGCCATACCGTGCTCATACTGCACTTAGTCATTATTTTTAGCAGAGAAAACATAAAACGCACAGGCAATACGCGCATGCCTCAAAATTGATTTATTCGTCAACTATATGAGACCCGTGTACTCTATCTCGCGTGTAGTACAGCTTGTTGTCGAATACGCTCGAATAAGCGCGCGGATTGCACGGAAGCCTAGCCCGATTAGGTGTTCTGCTCGTAGCAGACCTCTCGTATGCGGCGGTGGCGGTATTGTCCCGTGTTTGATTTAAACGCACAATCTTGTGGCAAGTCTCCTTAGGCGATATCGGTATACGCCAGTGATGGCTGGCGACGTGTGTTGTTCACGATGTCCGTCTACAAATTCTAATTACATGGTGTGCTATCATATCATACCACATCAAGCGTGTTGCCCATAACAACCACTACTATCTTCACTGCAAGCATCAGCAAGATACACGTGTGCCTTCACTATTCTGTTAGAAGGTTACTACAGACTTTTCAAACGAGGTGGGCATATCTGTATATATATATATATATATATATATATATATATAAATATACAGGTTGTCTATATATATATATATATATATATATATATAAATATACAGGGTGTTGCAGAATTTTTTAATAATAGAAATAGGGAATTGTAGGGCTCGTTAAAGCAAATATTTTTTTAATGGAACATGGTCTCTAAGAAGTCTTGTTCCGGAGTGAGAGCAAAATGACTACAATTTGTGACATTAGTGTTTTTGCCCGACATAGGAGCATAAAATGTGCTGTTGCGAGACAACCAGTCCTCCTAGACAAAAACTAAACCCACTGTCGCGTTCCTGCTTCTTCCGAAAATTCTGCTTCTTCCAAAGGGCGTATAAGGCCGGTCACAAGATACGACACGATCGTTTAAAAGATAATTCGTCAAAAATGAAGTTTTTTATTAGCTTTTACGCCAAATACTTCAGAATCATAACCCTACGACCACCCACGTGTTTAAAGCTAACATATTCAGCAAATGCGCATTTCATGACGATCATTTTGGTACCAAACTTATGGCGTCATTTTTCATGCATTTAATCTGGACATGCCCTCCGAAAAATCGTAATTACTTCGCAACCACAGCTCGCATTGCCATAAGTTTGGTACCAAAATGATCGTCATGAAATTAATATGCTAGAACACGTAAGGTTATGATTCTGAAGTATTTGGCGTAAAAGCTAATAAAGAACTTCATTTTTGACGAATTCTCTTTTAAACGACCGTGTCGTATCTTCTGCCCGGCCTTATATGCCCTTTGGAAGAAGCAGAATTTTCGGAACAAGCATGAACACGACAGTGTGTTTAGTTTCTGTCTAGGGAAACTGGTTGTCTCGCAACAGCACACTTTATGCTCCTATATCGGGCAAAAACATTAGTGTCACAAATTGTAGTAATTTCGCTCTCACTCCGAAACAAGACTTCTCAGAGACCATGTTCCATTGAAAAAAAATTTTGCTTTAACGAACTCTACAATTTGTATATTCTGTTATAAAAAATTTCTGCAACACCCTGTATATATATTTAATTCCAAACAAGGCACATCTTCACAGTACTAACTAAAGATGCAATCTTGTTAGCCTTTCGGCATTACTCTTTATGTATGTAGAACATAAGATTGCCTTTGTTTTCAAAAAGGTAGGGTGCATGTTCAAACACGCTGAAAGCCAAGTTCAACAACCAATTAGGCTGTCATCTAAAAGGCTGAGTTTGACAATCATATAGGCTGTTACGTTGAACTTATATCTGCCCGCATGGCTCTCAGCAACGCAATAGGGTACTGATAAGCTCAGTACAAGTTTCGATTTATGAAATCGAATATTCACTGATATTGATACCTTAAGGTATTAATTTGATGTCAAATAAAACAGCAGGATGTTACGGTAAGCTGTCGTACTTCCATAGTACGACAGCTGGGAGTACCATATGAGGACAGACGCTGACAGGTTTTAGATCGGTGAGAAATTGGCGGGAGTAGAAATGCGAGTGCATTTAGACAATCGAGGCTATATACACTGTAACGGTCCTTTGTACTTTTAAACGCATGTGTTGTTTTTTGGTTTTGGAGCCTCGGTTATCTTACAGGCAGGGTATCACGAATGCTTGAAGTTCAAGAAGAACAAGCTAATCGCCACAGTAGATTGTGGCAAGGGGTTCGACAATGAAGCGCTGCGCCCGAGAGCCGATACCACAAATGAGTTTCGAGTGGCCTAAATTTTAAGCTTTTTGGGCTGACCCTCAGCCAAAATTAACGTTCACGGGACTGCTTTTTGCATTGCTTCAGCGACTGACCCCATACATACAAATGTACAACGGTAGAGCTCAAATCCGCGCACCCATGTGCCTTCTCCGGTCACGAGGCGCAGGCGAATGCACCCCCACGACACCGAGCTCGACACAGTTTCCAGAGACTTGCCACCCGCGACCAGCAGGTCAGCAGGGGCGCGACGCAAACCACCAACGACCCTCTCAGCCGGACCTCTTCTCCCGGTAGCCAGAACGATCAACGATTTCTTCGCGCAGGCTCTGATTGCCTTGAGAGAACAGGACGGTCACACGAAGAACAACTCGGTCGGGAAGCAGGCAGAGAGCAGGGAGACACGGTAAATATCGTCAAGTGGAATTGCGAAAGCGCAGCCACGTCAGCAATTATTGCTCCAGACGCTTGGGATGAAATATACATCCCGGTGCTGATCAAAACTTGGGCATCCTAACCTTTCAAGCTTCCGGGTCTTTCTTCGCTGCGGCCCCCAGAATCAGATGCAGAATGTTATTATATGCTTCCCTTAGACATAACAGATACCTCGAGCAGGAGGCGACGAAACTCCTCAAAGAAGCAAAGCTGACCGACTACTTTACGGGAATGTTGGCGTCAAATAAAACGGCTCACAAATAAGTTCCCTTATTCGTCGTATAGCCTGGAACGAATTGTCTACAAGTAACCGCTAGCAGCTACGGCGCGACTTCTCTTAATTAAATGATGACGATCCAACAAAAGAGCTGGCCCAGATAAGGTACGAATCGAACTGAAGGCGTACTGCGCCTAGCTCCTTTCTAGGTAAACCTTTTTAGCAAACGTTGATGATGTCTCCAATCTTTTATTTTTTATTTTATGGAGGAGGGTTAAATACTTTTACGTACTATTGCTACGAGTAGAAAATAAGAAGGTCCCACTTTCCATTCGAGCAGTGTGGGACTCGACCCCAGCGGATGGGTGTTAGCTCGCTGAGACCCATACCCACTAAACGCACCTCCCCCCTTAAGCTTCACTCTCTGATGGCCCAGATCTCCATAGAACAGTACTATGGGCCATCAGGAGAAGTGGCGAGTGCCACTCGGATCATTTGGCTGGGGTCACTCACGGGTTTCCCCAACGTTCGACGTGTCTTGTACTAACACCTGCGAAGCCGCATAATTCGGACTAACGTGATTTTCTAGTGCAGTAGACGGAAATCTTGCTCTCCTGAGCATTCCCAGGCTTCCTTTCTCTTTCAATACCTCCATAGCCATAGCTGCTCCTAGCTTCCACCCAGAAGTCGTGCCGCATATGTACTCTACGAACTCCTTAAGGGACCTCTGGGGGGATCTGGAATATCTGCTCCTCTTCCGTCTCCCTCATTGGTCCAGTTAATCCTGAGTTTTGCAATTGCTGTGGCTCTAGCCTGTTCCAGTGCCTGGCACTTTAGAAGAGTGTGGGTCGAGTCATCCTCCGTTCCCTCTTGGCAAAAACCGCAGCTCGATGAGGGAGCTTTTCCGATTCGAAAGAGGTATGTCTGAAAGTCCCCATGTCCCGTGAGGATCTGCGTGAGATAATGGTTTAGTTCTCCCCCCGGTCGCTCAATCCATTGTTTGATGTTTGGGATGAGGGATCGAACGGTGTGCCGCGGTGCTCTAGAAGAAATGGAGTTCCATTTGGCTTGCCACGCTTCCATTGACTTTTCTCTCTCTACTTCCTTACTGCTGCTCAAGCTGTTTTCCCAGAGTTTTTGCCTTTCCTCCACCTTTAGATCCCAGAGAAGAGCTCCGGCCAGCACGAGAGCAGAGTTTGTGCTAACGGTGCCATACGCCTGGATAATCCTGAGAGCCGCCACTCTCTGAGTGCTTCCAAGGAGCCCTCTCGCTTTCTTTGTTTTCAAAGAAGCCTTGAGTCAGACTGGAGACCCGAATAGCGCTATAGATTCGGTTACTGACATCAGCAATCTACGCCTGCATTCTCTTGGTCCGTGAATGTTTGGTAGAAATCTTGCAATTGCATTAGCCGCCTTGGCCGCCTTTGCCGAGGTTATCTTCAGGTGGCTGAGGTCCGTCAGGATCTTGTCCAAGCGAATCCCCAAGTACCGCGCCTCCTTGACCTGCTTTATTTGCTGTCCTGCCAGGTATAGTCCGATGGGACTCACCTTCTTCCGTACCCTTAGCAGTATAGCCTCGCTTTCTCCAGAGCGATTGCTAAGCCGGCTTCGCCCATCTATCTCCTCGTAGACTCTAGTGTTTTATTAGCATTAAGTTCCAATTCTTCTGCAGTCTTTGCCTGAACTGTGATAGCCAGATCATCCGCGTACGCGATCATCTCTACTCCTTGTGGAAGGTTATCCTGGCAGAGTACGGCATCGTACGCTAGGTTCCAGAGCAGGGGACCCAGGATCGAGCCCTGTGGAACTCCTGCTGCCATTGATAATTCCACTTCACCGTTGAAAACAGTTTGGTCCTCCAGGTATCCTGAGATGACCTTGACAAGATAATGTGGAACTTTTTTCCTTACTAGCGTGTCCAGTATTGTCCTCCGCGGGAGGCTGTTAAAGGCGTTCCTGACATCTAGAAGTATTGCCAGGAAACACTTTTCTGGTGCATATGGTTGAACTATGTAAAAGGTCAGCCTTGTCCGTAACTTGATGGACAGCAGTGAGAACTTACCGCTTTTTCCTGACTCCATATTGGGAGTCCGAAAGGAGTCCGTTTTCCTCTACAAAGGTCTTGAGCCTTTCTTCATGATTGCCTCGTACCCTTTCGCCAGGGTATTCAGTAGGCAGATAGGCCTAAATCCTCCGTTGTCTTCAGGGATAAGGACAACCTCAGCTGGTTTCCAGTTTGCAGGTATTGTTCCCTTTCTGGTTGCTGCAGTAAACACCTGTGCAACCAGATCTGGATACTCCTTAAATAGTACTTTGACTGCCAGGGACGGGATGCCGTCTGGTCCTGAAGCCTTTCCCGGCTTAAATCTCGCCGCAGTCTTGAGTACCTCTGCTACCGATATCGCTGGGGGCTCGTCTGCTTCTCCTGTGGGTGCCCCTGGCGTGTTATATTGCTCCCTGTCAAAGCGAGCGTGTTTTGGGAAGAGTTTGTTCAAGGCCTGGCTGATTTGCTCCTTTGTGAGCACAGCCTTGGGCTTTTGTGCGTTACTCCCTTTTATTATCTTGTAGGGCTTCCCCTAAGGATCGCCATCGATTTTCTTGAGAAGGTTGCGTCATCTATTTGTCTTGCTATCAATAATTGCTTGCTTCAATGTGGCTCTACATTTTTGATAGTTAACCAAAGCTTAAGCTTTATCCTCTAAGGTCTTGTGTGGTATTTTCAGTTTACGCCTTGCTCTGTTGCAGTCAGACCTCTTTTGCGCAATGGTCGTGTTCCACCAGTATGGCTGTAAGTTCGCCCGCTTTGGATGTATGGGCTTCGTAGCTCGAGCACATGCCGTTATTAGAAGCTCTTGCAGCTCATCTGGTGTTTGGGGTAGTCCAGCGTCGGCGATTGCATTGCTGATTTCTGCAATAAACGATTTCTCATCGGATATCCTGTAGCGAGCTTTATTGCTTGCGGGTGGCCTGGGGGTCCGCGCCTTTACTGTGAACTCTATGCAGTAGTGGTCGCTGAGGTTTTCTTCTTCAGTGAGGACTTTCCAACCCGTTATTTCAAGCCAGCGTGTCATTGCAAAGCGTTAAGTCAATATGAGAGTATTGGCCTGCCCTGTGAAAAGTAGGTGTCTTGCCTTGTTCTGTACGTATATGTCATGACTAGCTGCCCAATCGAGTAAGGTTCTTCCTCCTGTATCCATTTTCTTTGATCCCCATGTTTCACTGGCTGCATTAAAGTCACCCGTGAGTAGGGTTCCCAATCCTTTACTGGTGTCGCGTACTGAGTCTCCGAGTTCAGTAAGAAACCTTTCAAATTCTCCTGTGAGCAGTTCGGGCTGATGTAGCATGAGTACAGTCTCCACTTGTTGGCTACGTCCACCCACACGTATCCTGCTCCTTTTCCGTGTTTGGTTATTGGTAGGAGCCGGTGTTAATGATAGCAGCGCTAAGCGTTAGATCATTGTATCAACCTGCTCGTGTGCTTGCTCTACTTTTATTTGATTCACTGATATAAACGAGGCTTGCGTTGCGTTTAGCTGCTATTTCCTCTAGCATGTCATGCGCTAGTCTGGTCCTATTACAGTTAACTTGAATTACATTGGTCTTCATTTTATTGGTTGGCAAGGGTTTTGTCCGTCCGTGCCTTGAAATGTCTCCGATCTGGATCTGTTTCGGTGACGCAATTCTTCTGATTATTCCAAGGGTAAAGGCAGCCTGACAGAGCCCACAGGTTGCCGCGGTATCGCAAAGAAAGCTGTCTGCTATAAGCTGCTTTCTTTTCTGATCACCATGAGACGAAGGTCCTTCTTAGAGAGTAAAGATGCGACTTTCGGAGAACAGCAATGTTCCGCAGGATCCGCTCCATCACTTCAGTCTGAAGAATTGTCATCGAAGATATCAAACAAGCCGTTCTGGCCAAGCCACTACAATACATATACGCTGTGTTTCTCTACTTGAGGCCGTGGGACTTCCTGTCGGCATACTAAATATCCTAGCCGCAGTACTGTCATCGAAGATATTAAACAAGCTTTACTTTTAGTAATGAAGGAGAACCGAATAGTAATCGATGATGCAGTCTTAGTGTTGCTCCAAATCCCTCTGGCGTTACGCAACGGGTAACCTAGGGCTGTTTTGTGGTTTTTCTAGAAAACTTTTCAAGAACATTTGCGGGTCTCGAGACCCTGTCAAAGTGCTTTTGCACGCAGATGATCTAATAAAACCGTATTCGCTTCAACAAGCCTTGTTCAGGCTCTATGAGACCGCTTCCGAAATTGGTTTCACGATAAATCTTGCAAAGACGGAGGCGTTAAAATTTTGGCGAAGCGGTCGCATAGTGGCGGACGACAGCCTTCAGATGGTTTGTTCGGACCCCACCTTCCATTAACTTGGTGTCGACGGTATATGTCGACGACATGGTTTGCTTGGAAGTTGGCTCGTTGAGGGCAAATTCTGTAAATATTTACTGCAAAGTAGTCCATTACTTTGTGATTAATATTGGCGACATTTTCGCGGAATTTTCGGAACTGTAAATATCGTGCACGTTCGTAAATTTGCATGTAAATTTTTGAGTTTTAGTTGTTATATTTTATGTAGACATATTTGAAGTTATCAATCCCTACCTGCCAAAAGTAAACAATGTGAATAAAAAATGCGTAGGCATTTGCCGTGGTACAGCACACTATTTTGCATCAATACTTACGCCTGAAAAAAATTAATGCAAGTGACTAGCGTACGAGTTATAATGGAAAAAAGACTGCCACGCGTTTCAATTTCGGTAAGCAATTTTAAACTTATACAATATAATCCGCAGGACTTTTTGAGCCGTTAAGAAAAAAACTTGAATTGCCACTTCACTCTATAATAGTAAGATACCACCAGGGCAAGTTAGGCCACAACCCACGCTTATCTGTTAGCCGTGGCCAAATTACAAACGCCAAAGCTCTAATTTATTGGACATACCTATATTCTCCAGATCTGGTCCCGTTTGGATACCTCAAAAAGATCTTTTCCCTTCGTCCTTCGTACGCCTTCGTAGACGAGTAATTTGAGTTTAGAGATGCTGCATATTTTTCTTGTGCTGTAAAGGTTAT
>QVRM01002337.1:0-39262 GCA_003439945.1 Dermanyssus gallinae
ACTTCACAAGTGTGCTCCGAACGAAGGCAGCGTTTCCACGTTGTATGTTAAGATCCAGGTGTTATTTGAAAAAGAACGACGACCTGTTAGATCTGCACCTTTAGTTCACTCCAGGGGTAAGGGACCTGCTGATGGTGCTCTTATGCCGTCCTAATCTGGTTGCTATAGCAGTTACTGTATGACCGAGCTCAGCATGTGCCTCAATTCCTTGTCTGTTCGTTTCCGAAAGATCCCTTTGTACGAATCCATGGTTTAAAACATAAGCCTTCTTCGAAATTATCACCAAAAAACACAAGTGGCTAATTTGTTGCAACGCATTTTACATATAGACCGTGTGGATGCAAGCTATGTAGAAAATCGTGTTATCCGTATCACCCTAAACAGTGTGCAAAAGTGATATTGCTGACAAAAGGACGTATGAAAATTTTATGAAATGGCATAAAACTTGACTTTCCAGGCTATAAACAGCTTTTTTTTTTCTGTCGCATCCCAACAGCTAGGGTGACCACAGATATGGTAAGAGATCTTAAGCAGATCGGAGTATTTTTCAATATAAGAATCATAGCAGCAATGTGAGAGTGCAGGTGTATACCGATACCAAAAGGGTCAACCAAATCGCCGCTATCAACGGTATGAAGTAAATAGTCTTTAAACACCCGATGTCTACCTTCTTTAAATTAATTGATACAATATCTACTATATATCAAATACTATATATTAATCAGTTTTTAATCAAATTGATTAAAATATACAGGAATGCAAAAATGCGTTCATTGATAAGATGAATGATATTGGCAACGAGAAAGCCAATCTTGTTGCTATATACTGGAGATATATAAACAGTCATAGGTTAAGACTGTTATATATCTCCAGAATTTCTTCTACCATCTGGAGATGCCACAAAGTTACGGTTGTTGCAACGTAACGTTGAAGATTGCACATATTCTGAGGTAAATCATAATGTGTGTGTCTAATGAAGGAAAGAATCACAACTGTGTATGGATGGATAATAAATGAAGAAAGAGCGCCCTAGAACACATCCTAAGATCATCGTGAAGGTGACGGTTTTCAACAATTTATATAAAAATACGTTAACTACACTATCGGCTATGTGCTGTTTTTTACGGGTCGTACGTTGTCATAATAAAGAAGCGCTGCTTCAAAACTAACGCGTTGTTATAAATAATGTAACCATGTTATATATTGGCATTAATCATATTTTGTTATCTTAAAGAATTGTTTTAAGGCGGCCAGATCAAGAAGCCGCGCTGAATTTCATATATTTCAATGCTGGTAGTAATAAAAATACAATCGATGGAAATCGTTAGAGGCGTCAATGCAAGAAGATGTTGAGGTTACCACCCAAAAGACGAAGCAAAATGCAAATAATATCCGAGTTCTCCGGACTGCCATATCTGAACTGCACGTATCTCCATCCGCTACAAGCTAGTCTAAACAACTCTCCACATTTACAAAAACGCAATCGGATCAGAAGGAGACGGTGTTTTAGAGAATTCCTAGATGATTCTTGCAGGGAATGGCATTAGCATCGTTTCTGTTTACTCTAAACCATCAAGATTAGTGTTAGCCTTGTGGAGATGTGGTATACTGCCTAGGCATGGTTGATTCACCAAAAAACAACGGTGACCTTAATTATCCAATAGACAAAACTCAAAATACAAGAACAGTCTCTGATTAACGCTGTTGCAACCTGTATCTCTGGCATACATGTATCACGCCACAAGGGGTATCTACGATTGATGCATTTGCCATGCATGCAATTAAACACGACAAACATGTTTGTAGTTCAGAAAAGCCTCAGGTTTTTGGTACAAAATGCATTTCTTGGTTCCTATAAGAAAATAAGTAGAAATTATAAAAAAAATTACACTATGCCTTCGACTTAGTGTGCTATAAGGCCGCCATATGCCGTGTCATTGTGTAAACAGCGTCAAGTGGAACACACGGCCGAATAATTCCCGGTTGTGTTTTCAGCAGCGTAAATCACAAGAAAATGCAGTGCGTGACACAAAAATGTCTTTTGAAAAGCAGAGGTAGGGTAGCCTTCTCATTGCGTGATCGCTGCATTGTTTTTAATTTAATATTTACATTATCAGTAACGTACATCCCAAAACGTTTAGGAAACTTTTATGTTGTACACCTAAACATGATATATTGTACGCTGCGAACAAAAATCATATAGATTCGCCATTTTTGTCGACTGCCAATACCAACATTTTAGATGTTCGTATTGGGTACGAGCTATTACGAGTATCTATTACAGACGTTATATTATATAATACGCTATTATACTCTATAATATAAGATGTCGAAGTGCATCCAAATCACCGTTGCGATTGCCGGCCGGATTTTATTTTTAAGTTCAAATATGCTTTGATATGGTTTATTTTCAGTATAATATTCATATGTGGAAATCGTTGTAACGCATTAGAGGGAACAGGTAAATCTTCTACAGATAAAAACGTCTAAATAGCTAGTGGTATATTCTATACACGTGCTACGTTGGGCAGCAGGAAATCTTAACTTTTTCTAATTAAGTTGTATGTAAAAGCTGTTTGTAAATATGCATATATATGTATATGTATATATATTATATTATTAATACGCTTTATTCAAGGAAATGCTTAGTCTGTTAACATCAAGTTTCCATGGAGTTGGCGGGTTACTCTTCTTATATATATATATATATATATACATTTATATATATATATATATATATATATATATTATTTTTCCAATATTCTTATAGCAATGTAACATTCCGATTTAAGATGAATCAAGCCGGAATTATCTTAATGATTGCTTTAGAAAAAAACAACATATCTGCGCATATTATTGATAAGTTTAGGCTGACTTGTTGTTAACCTAGCAAGTTTCCGAGAGAAGTTTCGCTTCATTTTAACGCTTGAGACAACCGAAGAAACCGCTTTAACAAATGCGCTGGAGCAAAGGGGTATACCTAACGCCTACTTTAAATACATTAAGGGATGCCCAGTCCGTTCTGCAGAAATGTGTTCTGGAGTTCACCAGTGCACTGTCGGGTGCACTAAACGCCGATTAAATTGCCTCCGGTTTTAGCCATTTTGAAATACTGAGTCGTTTCGCATAGATAGCGCATACCCGGAACAGACATCGTGGTGTTGATGTATGGCTACTCTGTTCTTGTTTTCTAGTTGGAATCCTACCAAGAACTTTACTGCAATTCAAGTTGCGTGACAGAGCTCTATAAAACCGTGCCTTACCACGACGGCATAAGCACATTCCCTTAGTGTTTGTCCGTACTGACTTGAGAAAGTCAGAGTTCGTATCGGGAATCTTCTCTGGGAGATCGCCGCTGTACGATGCACTCTCAAGAGAGAACGTTCGGAGCTGTCCACACAAGAAAACCCATCGCGCAGCGCCTGCGCTAACCATCTAATAGAGGGTCGGCAGTCAGGCCGATAAACATATGCAGAAGATCGTTACTCGTTATATAGTCATAGGTTAAGACTGTTATATGTCGCATTCATACCAAAGTTCAGAACTAGCAGAGCTGTGGAGGTCAATTGTAAGAGGCAGGACCCATTTCAGTTTAGGCGATGGTATTTTTTTGTTAGCAAATCTCAGTACTCCTAGTTAGGCAACTTTTAGAACCTTCCCCTATTAACGGAATCTGTGGGCGACGACCAGTACAACAATTCCTAAAGGAACGTAAGTACAAAAGACGGTTCTGTTTAAATCATGGATTCCATTATTCTCCTTGTCTCTTTTACGGGCAAGTAGGCAATGTCCGACGACTGTCCGTATTCTCAATAGTGAGGCTCTTCGTCCTTAAGATTGTTCTGGGGCTGATGTAAAGTCTTGACAGAAGGTGGAACCACCTCACGAAATTTAGCCAGCTTGAGATTATATATGAAGCAAGTGCTTTGCTTGCCTGTCCGAGCGAGGAACTGTTTTGTGTATCTTATGTCAGGCTGTCCACCGGCTATTGAAACAATACGACTAAGACTGAAGATGCTGCGTAGAGGAACTTACGAATGTTTTATTCCGGAGTGGGAAACTAAGTCGAACAGCCCAGACGGGAGGTCTGTGTCTTGGATGTCTCCAATGTCTTGCACCTTTGGTCTGGTCCTGCATGTAACAGTCGCCACGTATTCACCAGGTACATACTGCATGGTTGTCACTACCTACCTGTATGTTCAAACGCAGTATTTCACGAGGAGTATGGGTCTTGCACCTCCGGGTTCTGCCTGCAGAGGTGTACTAAGTACCATGCAGTGGAATGCGCACCACAAGAAAAAATGTTGCACTACTTCTCTCGCCGGAAGCGTGCAGAATTTTATATTGTGTTCAATTTGAGTGAAATTAACATAAATCACAACAATTTAATTCTTCTCCCCTCTACAGGTCGAAAAGTCTGTAAAACCTAAACAAAACCGGCTCTTGTGTCAACCGGCTGCTTGTTTTACGGCTCTGCATCAGCGAGACGGCAGCCAAATACTTTTCAGAAATGTTTCTATCTAGAAGCTTTTTCGTTTACAAAGAAGTAAATGCAACAGCTCTCACCTGCGAGGGCAGGACAACGCCTGCAAAAGGTTTCCAGTGAAAGCGTTAGACAACAAGTAATCAACACGTACTCGCACAATCATAAAAATATACGAATCACGTTACTAAAAGGCGGACAACTTCCAGGGTTTATTTTTGTTTGTTATGGAATGTTTCGGGACAGCATGATACTGTCAGCGACTTGTGTGAAACTTTTAAACCCACTAAATCCGGGCTCCTTCCCACCCCCTTAGGTTCAGAATATTGTGGCACCTCTTCGGCAGCGTGTGTTCTGCTGGGACCACCTGCGATACCAGCGCGAAATATATAACGGTATAGAGAACGCCCAAATATTAGCGCGCGAAAACACCACAATTAACGGCTGCAAGGAAATCAATAACAATATCTAGCCTCAAAGACCGCAACTAGGGGCAAAATAAAGGCACTCCTTATTCGGTGCAGCTAATATAACTACAGCTATAAGGTGACCAAATCCTGATAACATCCGTTATCCTTAGAGTCGGCTGGAAGGAAGAATTCAAATTGTTGCAATTAAGGTGGTTAGATTATCGCCGCGATTTCAATTTCAAGGCTAATTTTACTCCTAGAAGAAATGGCGACCGTCACCTACCAGCACCCAGCAGATACCCACGAAGCAGATTTTCGTGAGTCTGAAGTGGTCGTGAAAGATCTTATGGAGGGACTTGCCAATTAAACTTTAATTTTTTAGCCATATATGTTATATTTTAGTTTTCGTTAATTATAAAGGCTTTCTCCAACCAATCTCCAACCTCAGCAGCCGACCTGTCCACTAAGACGCGCCAAACCTCCACTGTTGGCTCGGGACGAGCCAATTCTGAGGGGGGGGCAGTGTAACGAAGTTACTGTGTACGCATCATAGCGCAATTCAAATAAGTCCTAACCGACCACGTCCAACGATTACAGCGCCCGCGCCAGAATCTCAACGTACACAACGTTCACCGACCGATACATGTCTCAACCGAACAAGACATGTCTCAACCAACCAGCAGAGAACAGCCACAGCCTTTCGCGCCGAAACCCCAACGTTCTCCGCCGTCCAAACGATCATCGGCCGACATCGGGAGAGGGTCAACCTATGATCGGCAGTCCAAGTCAAACAGTCACTTAACCTGTATTCCTATACGAAACAAACACAAACTGCTGTACATTGTGACCGATTTGAGAGCGGGTTCTGACACCCTTTGGAGTGTCAGCACGCCACGTTGCCTCGTGAACCAATAAATAGACCGAGCAGCATGGTTTAATAGCGAGCCGTGTTTTACATTAGACCTTATGCTACGTCTCGTCATTCATCGTGCCTGAGTCCCTCGGGCTGCAGTACCCGTCCGGATGAATCTACATCCCAAGCTGACTTAGCGTAACACACCAACGTTACATTTGGTAGCGATGCGGTGAACAACGTTACAATATTGAAGGGAATATATAAAACGTTGCTATAATTTATGGTGATCAGGAAGTAGCAATAACTAGAAGGTAACAGTGAACTTGGAACCGAAGAGGCGTTAGCCATATGGTCGGTGCCCTGAAGTGCACGTACCTCTGAGCGAGTAAGTAAAGTCTCTTGGAAGATGACTAAATGGTCGCTGGTATTGTTGTAGGAAAACAAGTTTACATCCATGGAAACCTAACTAAGCGTTTGTAATTTCAAGGACAAGTATGTTTTTTTTGTCGAATGATTATATAGAGTAATATTAAATTTCGACAGGCTTTGAAACATTTCGTGAGACGGTTGATCCATGCATCAAAGCACAAACCAAATCCAGTTTTGTGCTCTACCAGATTGAATCGTCTGTCTGTATTTTATGATTTTTGGAAGGAAGAACTCAAATTGTTGCAAGTCAGGTGTTTAGATTCTCACCGCGATTTCAATTTCAAGGCTTATTTCACTCCTAGAAAAAATGACGACCGTCACCTACCAGCGCGCAGCAGGTAGTCTTAAGAAGGGGCTTGCCATTTAAGCTTTTTTTAGCCATATATGTTAAATTTGTGTTATCGTTAATTATAGCTTTTAAACGAACCATACTTTCCCTATCGGCTGCGGTTGTTCACGGAGTTTGTGGTGCAGAATGATTTACCGCTCAGTTTGAGTGTTTTGTGTATTATCCATACTCTCCTCAAGAATGGTTTCATCTCGAATGTCCGATCCATGACCTTCGAAACGATCTAATACACTCAATCCTTGTTAGAGTTTGTACAAAATAAATAGTACTTAATTGAAGCCCAATTTTCGTGTACAGTCTTTTGGAGTGCTATTCTCAAACCGTGGTTTGTGGGGGGAATCGACTTGAATGCTCCACCCAATCAAAGACAGCGCTATTTGCCAGTGGACTGAATTTTCGACCATGCAGAAAAATGCCAACACTTATTTTTGTCCCTACAAATTTCATATATGCACGTAAAACAGACATCTCTACATTCACAGGGTAATAGCGACGTATGTGTATTATGAATACCTGAAAGCGTCTAGAAAAGTTTCAAAATCCGTGATATCAAATAAAGCTACTTAATATTGAAGGGAATATATAAAAAATTGCTATAATTTATGGTGATCAGGAAGTAGCAATAACTAGAAGGTGATAGTGCTCGTTCCCATTTCCTTAAACTTAGAGGGGGGGTAAATATAAATAGTAGAACCCTTGTATAGCATCTGGAATTGAATATCTTGTGTTTGACTAATCGATATAAAGAACGGAAAGATAAGATATGGTAGACCGAATAATCGTAGATAAGGGTAGAAGGGGATCTGATTTTAAACAAGACATTTTTCAACAAAATAGAGTATACATTGTCCGTTGCCATTTTTAATGAGTCGTCACTCAGCTCTCGTCGAGTGCGGGTCGTTCACATCGGAGCTGCGTCGTTTGCTGTGATTTCGTGGTTGAGTGGTTTTGCTCATGCAGCTGTCATGCTTCAAAGTGGATCACATATTTTCGTGATCGCGTAGGGTGGATTGTGCTCAGTGATTGTGATGGTCGCTGTTTCTGGTTTGTGGAACGCGTACCAGTTTTTGACCAACAATTCGCCATTTTTAACAGTCTGGTGATACAGTTGACACTTTTCGCGCCTGTCTGGGATCCCTGTTGCACGTCTCGTCATAGCCGTTCCATTCTTGACACTCAGCCTGCATCTCCTCGCTCGCGTCTGCGTGCCGACAACATCAGGGCTGCACGCGTCTTCACGACGCGTGCCCTTGCACGTTCGCCACTTAATATGGTGAATGGGAAAGGTGTAGCGGAGCAGAGGAGGAAAGCCGCTCTGTCAAGTAGACTTAAGGTGAAAGAATTGAAGGCGAGGAAGGAGAAGATAACAACAGCTGCCCGGCGGACTCTCGACGCATTGAACGTGACCACAGCTGTTCGTGACGATACCTTAACAGAAGGTATCAAATCGTCTGTTCCGAACATGGCTAATGCTTCCGAGTCTGTTCAGGATTCTGATCCAGGCATCGAAGTGAGCGAACTTGAGTGCAACGCTACCGCTAATAAAATTGACGAAAATGACTCATCCGATGAGGGTTGGAATCTGGTTGTTAACAAAACCACCGCAAAGAGACTAGAGTGTTTGAAACAGCAAATCGGAGCAATTAAACGTTCATCCTACAGAGAACCCAAAGGCCTCTTTAAGGTTGTATTGGGTCGAAAGACAGACAAAATCATAGATGGCCGTACGGTTTCTGTAGTCGAGCCATTCGGTGAGCATCTTCTACCGCTCTGCGGCGAACTCTTCAGACGCTTCCCTCTTTCCAAGCCGGAATCCAAATTTGGTTTCATCCACGCTTGGTTTGACACGGTGGAAGGTGCAACGAAGGCCACAGAAATTTCCTCACTCTGTAACGTCCCTGTACTTGCTAAATGTCACGACTTAACAGGTTACAGAGCGATCATCACCGAGGTTGATAAGGGCTTTTCTGAACAAGATATCCTGGCTGGACTGAAGGATGCTGGTGTGATCTCAGCCAAGAGGGTAACCTACGTAAAGAAGACAGGTACGACCTCGACGATATCACCTACGGATCGTGTGCTTCTGCAATTTAACAGGATACCGCCGTCAGATGTGTTTCTGGCCTTCAGAACGCACAAAGTTACTCTGCACGCAGGAGCTCCTACTGCATGCTATAAATGCTTGAAACTGGGCCATATTGCAGCAAATTGCCGCAGTAACATCGCGTGCAAACAGTGTGGGCAGCCAGGGCACCTAGTGGCAAGTTGCCGCAATGCACCCAAATGCGTAAATTGTAAAGGTCCACACTCATCGTCCTCCGCGGCATGCCCGCTCCGGGCATATGAGATTGAAAAACGAAAGGCCCTGATGGAGTGCCGCCTCATGCAACGTATCAGCCAGGAGCTGCCTAACGCCAAAACGCTGAAGGTTGTTGACTCGGCCGACTCAGACCCGAAACCCCCCCTGGCTACTCACAAGGACCGTCAAGCTACAGTGGCCACTAATTCCCCGGCAAAGCCTACATACGCTGCGGTAGTTCGCTCGCTAGTTGTCGAGACTTCAGCTGGCCCAGAAATACGTGTCAATCTGCCGGTCGTTTCTACAATTCCTGCCAAATCGACTGTACCTACTACAAAGCGTCCACTTAGAATCTGTAGACCAAACACTTCAACCAAGCGAAAACAACCAACTTCCTTGTTAAAGCCGTCTTCACTCTTCTCTGGGCTGAAACCCATCTTGCGAGTTCTCAAAGCTGTATCACCGCGAGCAGCATCCTGTCTAAAGAAGCTTCTCGACGCAATCCATCCACTTTTATCAGTTTTTAAATAGTTTAAAAAGTGCGGTCTGTACTAATAATTAGAGTTTTAGATTTTATACTCTACTTATATTATGTATAAGCACATCCACAATGACTTTTTGAGTAGTACAAATATTCGCGGCTGCGAAGAGTGGCCCTATCTCCACAGGAACAAAAGTAAGCTTGCGGTTATGCATCTAAATGCAGGCACCCTGGGACTAAAAAAGTCGGGACAGTTGGAAAATTTGAGTGGCTTTCTTAGTGATGAGGGAGCGCAAATCGACGCTGTGGTTGTTAGTGAGACATGGCTGAAGGATGTTGACATTCCGGCTTATTCACTTGAGGGGTTTGACTTTTTTGCGTCACATAGAAATGTTGACAGGCTTGGAGGTGGGGTTGGAATCTTTGTTCGTTCAACCTGCAAGGTTCTCGCATCTTTTGGGCTAAGCAGTGCCGACGGCAACGTGCAAGCGGTACGTGTCCATATTAAAAAGCATATGGACTTTGAAGGCTATATCGTAGGTTTCTACTCGAGCAATGCAATTTATAAAGATACTTTGCTCAACATTTTGGATGATATTTTGCCCAGAAGCTCCTCACTTCCTTGCCTAGCTCTCGGTGATGCGAATGTCAATTTGTTAGCCGAACCGTCGCCCGCAGACTATATCTCCTTCTTTTCGTGCAGGGATCTGATCCATCTTATCGATCGTGTCACACGTCCCCTCTCCCGCACTTGTATTGACCATATCGCAGTTCGTAACTGCTCCGGCTTTTCTATTGTCCAACCAGCGATTCTCGACACCTTGCTTTTTTCAGACCATCTACCAGTCTTTGTCTTTATTTCTGATGACGGCGAAGAGGGCAATGCACCTCAGGTTGAATCTCGCGTGCCTTATCGGGTACACGATAGAGCTAGCATCGATCTTTTTTTAAGCCGCGTCGGCAAATCATCCTGGCTCACCGTGTTCGATGCAGCAGACGTCGACTTAGCTCTTGAGGCTTTTCGAGATATTCTTTTTAACCTCTACGACTCTTCTTTTCCACTGCGCACTAAAACTCGCAGAGGCGGCGCGCCGAAAGGGTCATTCTCATTTTCTCCTGGATTGCGACGGCTCCGCCGGCACGCCAACAAGATGTATCGGAGGCACAAAAAGATAAATTCTCCCGAGAGTAAACTTTTATATCAAGAGAGCCGTAGGCGGTATCTTTGTGGCTTACGCGCCGCTAGAACTGCTTTTTACAGATCACGGTTCGATTCGTTGCGCAGCGACTCAAGAAATCTCTGGAACTTCATCAATAAAACATGTGGTAAACAAAACCGCTCAGTAGAACTGCCTCCCACTCTGACTGTATCTCCTAATCGGTCTGTTACCGAACCACAAGAAATTGCCGATGAGCTCAATCGGCACTTTGCAACTATTGGTTCGGTCACTGCCGCGCCTCTCTGCCTACAAGGCGATTTAGCGCCCATTCTTGCAGATTTATGGAACCACAAGGGCAAATCATTGAGTTTTCGCCCAGTGTCTAAGTCCGAAGTGTACTCACTCCTAATCAAACAAAAAGCGAGCTGGAGCTCTGGGGCTATGGGAATAC
Source organism: Dermanyssus gallinae (assembly GCA_003439945.1). NCBI lineage: Eukaryota > Metazoa > Arthropoda > Arachnida > Mesostigmata > Dermanyssidae > Dermanyssus > Dermanyssus gallinae. The sequence goes on from QVRM01002337.1 coordinate 10,919, forward strand.
CCGGTAAGCTTCTAAAGTTAGCGGCCCCTTTTATTGTCGGACCCCTGACAAAAATTGTGAATGTCTCCTTTACCTCTGGGATCTTCCCCACACGCCTCAAGGCCTCTTATGTAACTCCGCTCTATAAAAAGAAAGGCGATAAAACTCTACCGGGCAGCTACCGTCCTATAAGCCTGGTGGATTATGTGTCCAAAATACTAGAAAAAGCGGCTTTGTCAAGGTTTGAGCAACATTTGGAGTCCATTCACTTTTTGTCGTCGCACCAATTTGGCTTCCGCCATGGTCGTTCAACGGAGCTGGCCCTCGCCCATTTATGGCAGTCTGTCGTGGATTCAGTAGAATCGACAAAAATATGTCTCGGAATTTTCCTGGATGTAGCCGCTGCCTTCAATTGTCTCAACCACGCATTCCTCCTACAAATGCTGCACGTATTAGGGTGTTCATCGGGTGCAATCGACTGGCTCCGCTCGTACCTAACCTCAAGAACCCAGGCAGTGAGAGTTGGTACAGTCGAATCTGCATGGAGACCGGTAGATATCGGTACTCCCCAGGGCTCAGTGCTCGGACCTCTGCTGTTCTTAATCCTTATCAATTTTATCCTCTTGAATATCCAGAAAGAAAACTTGGGCAAACCGATTGCTTTTGCTGATGACACGACGTTACTTTTTCGGCTCAACGCTTCCGAAATCAATTCGGAGTTGCCTTACCTCCTCTCACAAGTGGAAACAGTTATTTCAATCTTCAATAAATTTGGTCTTGCTGTTAATACTAGCAAGACAAACGTTATTTTATTCCGAGCCCCCCAGCTAAGGATGCACCTTAACAGGAAATTCTATCTAGCAGGGAGTGAGTTGGTCTTTTCTGACACCGCAAAATGCCTCGGGCTTATACTACATGAGTTCATGAGTTGGCGTGCCCATCTGGACCATATCAGGCCCAAATGCTATGCCATAATCTCAACGCTTTTTCGCATGCGGCTTATCGGAGTACCTATAGATGGCCTCATAATGGTATACAAAACACTGTTTTTGCCAGTTCTCGTCTACGGTATCCTTATATGGGGTAGTGGGTTCGAGGTAGTTCTTCGTAGGGCGCGTATAATACAAAACGACGCTCTAAGAGCTGTATTTGGCAGGCGACGCAGAGACTCCGTCAGTGATCTCTATGGGGCACATAATCTCCTCACGATCGATTCATTATATTTGCTGAAGGTTGCCGTGCTGGGCTTTAAAATTACTCGGAATATTATTCCCTACGATGTTTCGTTTCCTCTTGTTCCCTTGTTTCGTAGAACCTCGAGGCGTGCCACAACATTTGTAGGGCCATTAGTTACTAAGAGATGTAGTCATCAAGCCGTTGCTTCTCGCTTGCCCGTGATATGGAGTAATATACCACAGCACATTCGCCGCATCACTTCCCTGAATTGTTTTACACGTGAGGTCCAGAAATGGTTACTCACTAATGGGTGTTGACATGGCGGATGCACACGTACTATTTGTGTTGTGTTAGGATGTCTGATTCTGCAAGGCTGAACAAACTTATTTTGTGATTGTCCATGGCTGACAGCAAGATGTCTTAATCCTTTTATAATAATTATTATTATACAATTTTATATTTTTTAAATGAGAACTAAAGCATTGTATAATGCAGTTCCTAATAAACCACGATTTGAATCTTGAATCTTGAATCTTGAATCTTAATGATTACAAATTTGCGTTTTGCTGCCGACCCATTGATTGATCATAGATCGTTAAATGTAAAATGCCCGGCTAAAAGTCTCAATGCAGGTCGAACGTAGACAACGTCTAACGGTTCAGGCAATACAAGAATGCGCTTGTTTTTGTATTATTTTTCATTTAAAGTTTTGAATAAAATCGGGCGTGTACAGAATACTATGCATAATCGCACAATACTAGACCCCTTCTTTTTTTAGTTGTTCCGTAAGACTAGTGCCCGTGTACGTTTTTTCGTGTCATGGCCGATTTTTAGTCCACTCCGGCATTCACCTTGTCTCAATTGGAAATCATGAACACCGATTTAAGGGTGGCCGGTCTGGGTCTCAAACCCACGCCTCCCAAATGCAAGGCGAAGGCTTTGCCACTAAGCCATCTTGCTCGTTTAGCACACAAGTGCATTTAATCCAACACTGCAATACGATTTCAGTAACAGCTTATAGCGTCCAGCCCCGTTACAAATCGAACGACCGTTTAGGACAGGAACACGAGCGCGTCTACAACATGAATGGCTTTACTGAGGGAACCAGTCGTGAGCCGTTGCAGAAACGAAGAGGGTTCCTTTGACCAGAGTAGACAAAAGCCTTAAAGCCTTGTATATTAACTTAGAATACTCAGGATACTTTTAACTCAAGAAGCTTACAAACCTACTACTCGGTACCACGCCCCCCCCTGAACGGAATTGCACGGCATTTAATTGACACCGTAAGGGAAAAGCCAAACTTCTTCAGTGCTCCTGAGGCCTTACGGAGCGCGTCGTAATTACGGTGATGACTTCGTTGCTTTCTTCCTCCTCCAGGCTTTTTGACTCGACCTGATCCTACTGGGCGATAACTATGCTTTCCCCATGTCCTGTTCCCACCACACTTTTTTCGAGTTCATCAAGAGCACCCTCACCTCTCTCATGTAGAGATCACGCCCCCTTCTCCAGGCAGTACAATATATTAAAATAGAACACATTTTTATTTTAAATAAAGGGGGAATAAAACCCGCCTAACAACTGTACTGGCATACTTCCTAGGGTGCGCGCAGTAGTGACCGTTATGGGAAATTTCAGCTCTTATCACCCTCTAATGTTCTAAAGATTCATTAGGGGATCAACGGAGGGGAATAAATATCAGTCACACTTATTGAGCACCTCCGGTGGAAGTTTTTAACCTTTTTAGTTAGACGCCTGCAACGCCTGAACGGTGTTTACTAAAACAAAAAGCAACGTGCAATTATATAAGCGCTGAAATTGAGATCGGCCGATCGAAGAAGAGTATGTGAGCGTTGGTTCTCTAATCAAAGTCTAAGTTGCTTTGATTTACAACACATTTTAAAAAAAGGTTTTGTTTGATTCATTGCACACCAACGTGCCACACCACCAACGGCCTCTTGGCAGCGTATCGTGGGCATGACGGAACTCTATGGGGCTTTTGATCGCAAGGTTGTCTGCGTATTGATAAAGTACGTGTGCACGGAATAAGTATCGGTTTGCTGTTGTTATCAGCTCAAACTTATAAAGTTAAAAAATAAGTAGTCTGGCTGAATGTTTTCTTTTGCGTGACCGCTTTGTGAGGAGTGTATCCAGTACTGTGAGTTTGATTTCAATCATGGCGATGGAATTTCCTCTTGTCCGCTTTCTGCCAGTGAGGTTTTGAAAACAGCATATGATAGCGCTATCATATGCTGCATTCCAGAAATCCGGGCGGAGAATAGAGCACTCCAAAGACGATCCCGTTTTAAGATCCTTTTGTACTTCGAATCCGTTGCAAGTACGGCGAGGCGCATTTCTTTCCCAGAGTCAAATGTCACGCTTCAATTCGTCGTGTTGAACGCATTATGTACGTGGAATAAGTGAAGCAAAACTTCCTGTATTAAGCGACTTAGTTGTTTCTTCCATTGACCGTTACAGCACCTAGTTCAGCGCGCCTAGCGTGGCAGCCTTGTTAAGTCTGGTAACGTCATATCCGTGGCATGGGTGTTCGGCATAACCCTAGAGGGTATTTAGATGATTGCCATATATATATATATATATATATATATATATATATATATATATATATATATATATATGTAGAGTACGCCCAAGAGAACTGCAAACTTTCCCTATAGTATTCGAGCATGTGAGAAGAAAAAGTTTGAACTTACATTGGCTTTTGGTAACGTTATGTCCGGACTGTATCTATTGCAGATGGCAAGCTATTTCCAGGCTTCAAGGAACCACCGAGAAGCGTAAACATTTATACACGTGTTCTTGCTAAGGCGTGGTCTTTGTATCTGCATAAGCAATACGTTGCTAATGGTGAACCAATCGCTCGGTTTCAAAAAGACAGGGACCTCTTTAGTGAAACCGGCGACCGCGAACTTGATAAGTAAGTTTTTGTGCATTCATGAGAACTGCTCCGCAAATTGTGTTAACTTATTCTAGGCAAGCATGATCAAATATCATTTAACTAACGACACATCCGCAGTCAATAGATTTTAAGGTATGTTATCAAAATGCGGCCAATGTACGGACTTCGTCGTTTATGTAATGTATACGGTATGCCCGTAAGTTAATTTGACAGGTGTAAACACATTTTTTTCTAAAGCAGTCTTCCAAGGGGACGTTCGACGCAAGCCAGTCCCAAACCGACAAGAGACTGGTGCATACGTACGCGCTTCCACTTGTGCTCAGCCTACCTCACTTCCTTCATGAAGCTCCTTCAGTGCATGCCAATGTCAATGGTTTACATCCTAATGAAAACAAACGTTTTGCACTGTTGAAGTATGTTTGTTTGTAAATTTCATTTGTAAAGCCTAGAGGACATCAAATGTATGCTGCTGCCAGTGCCAACTGTTTAGTTCGCTAGACATAAAATTGCAAGCCATAAAGGAGTTCTGAAACTAAGCAAAGTCTGTCATATTATAGCCCAACGTAACATTTCTACCCAGAATCGGTCATGCATAGTATAAATAATTTAGAACAGATAAATGCAATGTATATATCTGGTGTAGCATAGGTTATGGGTTACCGATTTACACTCATTAATTGGCCAGTTGTCTTTTCAACTTCAGTCAGAGATCTGATTTGACAGTTGACATGAGATGGCGAATGCAAGTAAACTTGAGGCAGGTATCAGAAGCACGCCGATGGTCTCGGAATTTTCTTAGGGTGTCTGAGTCGTACCCTAAATGCTTCTGAGCTCACCTCACATTTCAGCCTCTAACTGTTTTTGCTCCCGAATGATAGCTTTGTAACAACAAGGAAACCATCGTGCTCTATGGGTTTACCTACAACCTAGGCGCGCGAAATCCGCTGAGCGGTCGTCTGAGCGGTTTCACTGTCTAAATTGGCGGAACGGAACTGTGTCACAACGTGGCTGTTATGGTGTACGAGCAACAATAACTGCACTACACAGCACGACCGAACTAGGCCTTACGATTGGCCGTTTAAACGCCAAAAAATGCCAAAATAACGCATTTAAATAAATACAAATAAACCAAGAAAAAAATTATAATTGTTTTTTAAATAATAAAAAACTGTTGAAATTGTTTTTGGCAACAGAAGAGAACAAAGCATTCCGACGGCGTACACACACACACAACACACACACACACATAGTTGTTCGATTAGGTGAGCTCGATTAGCCCAAGGTCATTTGCCGCGCTGCCACTGTTTGAACTCGCTCTAGCCTAGAGCAGCGTCCTCGGGTCAATCTACGAACGAAGGTTACACACGCTCCCCTTCGGGATTCTCGCAAGCCTGTGACTTGTGTATCGTCTGGGTTGGTCTGGGGCACGATATCTATGAAATCTGAGCTGTCGAAAATGCTTCATCTTCTGTCGCTTCATATACGGGCATAGCCCTGCGACTACACCGAACCCCTTAAGGTCTAACAGGGTCACCTATCACATATCAGACACGCGCCATGCCCATGCATGACGGGGCCATAAACGAGTCCAATAGTAGTGGTTCACGCTACCAGAGCTTTTTTTTGAACGATGGGGTGGAAAATTCGATTTTGGTTTGAATCACGATTCTTAACTGGGTGCTCACCGGGGTTGTACCTTCTAATCCCTAGTTCAGACCTTACCGGTAGTTAGAGGTAGACTAGACCCCCAAAGCAGTTTCTCTTTCAGTCATAGCATTCCCTCCTTGGAGTAGGCGACCAGCTGTATTGAGTCTAATGTGGACTCTCGGCTGGTCGCGAACTTCTGGTCCTTGGTGAAGCGGACTCCGGTGACGTCATAACATTATGTGAAACTCCTTCGTATAAACCATATATTTATGTTGAAAACTAAAAGTAATTCCTTTTGTAATGCAAATATTACATATTTATTTCGATGTAGCGTGGACCGATATATACATACATATCGGTCCACGCTACACCGAAATAAATATGTAATAATTGCATATTCTTTAGGCCAATTTACCGTCGGACAGGAATAAGCTTTTGTGCCTGCTCACGCAAGGGGTAATGATTCGTTGGCTAGCGTTAGCTGCCTGCCTTTGCTTGCTCGCGACGCCTGCCCTACTTTGTGGGGTTCTTTTGTGAGCATCAAGATCATGTAAGAAGAGACAAAAATGCCAGGCTGACTCCTTAGATTATCCAGTCACAGTAAGTACAAATACGTTATTTCCTAGGCTAATTGCGTTATATACACTGAGTTTATTTTAAAATCTGTGTCTGAGAATGGTGTGTGTAAATCGGTCTGCAAGCTGAGCGTCTTGCTGGGCAAAATACATATAGCACCCTTCATTCTACCGGCATGACATGTTAGATAATTACCTTATAGGATCAGAGCCCATTTTTTGGGATATTGTTTTATAGGACTTGAACGTTACTTGTTACAAGTGTTTCAACTTAGGTCGGAAATGTTACTTTTTTTTATGTGGAACCTTTTTCAGTACTTTAGAAGTATTTTACCAACTTATTGTGACGGCGCGGAATAATCAAATACAAAACCCAAGTGCGCTACCTGTCATTTCTTCAAACGCGTTTGGTTATACACTACAGACACATGCGAAAACAATTAATGAATCCGCAGCGCTGCGCTTGTACACCTTCCTCTACATTGCTTGCTCATGCCATCGTTGTACAGTGCATTTTTGATAACGTTATATTTTAAAAGCCTTCTATATGTATGTATTAAATCATCATATTCTATAACAGGCTCAGCTTTGCTAAGTATTGTAATTACCCAGTCCATGACTCTTGGCTGTCACAAGAATGTCTGGTCTCGTTTTCATCTTAATGAAGTTGGTTTGGGGATCTGGTATTGAAGCCACCGCTACTGCCTCGCGCTCCTCCACCACTGCAGCAGCAGCCAGGAAACCTATGTTTGCTTAATGTTATTGTTGTAGTTGCTGCTGCTGGTGCAGTATCGAGCCACTGTGGTCCTCTGTGCAACAAGTTTTGCGTCTGGTCGCCCGGTGTGTAAAATGTCAAAAACGTGTGGACTCTATCCGAGCGTGTCCACTCCCGTCACTGTTCGTCAAAGTTTCGGCTTTGGAGGCTCTCGAGCTGAGAGCAAATGCGACGCTCGGTTGTAGATCCCTATGGATGGAGAAGAGGGACTTCTCTGGCGCTAGCGAAAAGCGAGTGTGCTGGCTGCTTGTTGACGAAAGGAAATACCGTAATGTGTTGCTGTCAAGAACCCCGCCCTTACAGCAGACACAATACGGTAGTACATCAGGCACGTTACCCCCAGAGTGCTCCTGCAAGAGGATTGAGAGATACTTTTGTCACATAGAATGGGGGGCGGCGAAATCTTCAAAACGGTAGAGCGGATTACAAGGATCTTACCTAATATTTGCGGACCTCGCGAGAGCAGGAGAAGGTTGCTGTCGGAGCAGAATTCATACTACGGGCTATACATGGAAGTCACTATTGTAGACCTGTCTGTTCTGTTCTTGCAGAGGACCGCCCATGTTATACCGGGCATGCAGCTACAGTTGCTGGCGTTGTTGCTAATGCTTGTTTTCCCGGCGGTCTTGCTTTCGCATGGTCCACCCAGTCTGTTGTACCCACCCTAAAGGTGATCATGACAGTCCACGTTCAGCCCACTTTGTATGCCTCCGCCGAACATGTTCAAGCCACCGCGACGTCCACCTGGGCCGGAATCCACCATTTGGCCTCTAGTTGATCCTCCAGGATCATGCATATCACCGAGACTATTAGGCCATCCGAAGCTGCCTGGATCTCCTGACCACTGGGGTCGCCCCGCATTGAGCGGTTTTATGCGGTTAACAGAGAGATTTGTTCACCCCAGAGCTATCCAGGGTCGCGCATCAGGCCAGAATTCATTATATCAGGTGGTTCTCTCAACAGTCCGTCCATACGGCCACCGCGGGGTCTCTCACGTCCGCGATTAGAATTAGAACGCGGACGCTTACAAATCAACACCACCAGCGTAGGTCGCTTTTTTGGGGTCCGCCATAACCCTGGTTCTCTCCATGGCGGCCACCAACATTGTTATTTTTGCTATAGCCCTCGCTATTGCCTTCCTGGTATCCATGTCATTATCGTCTTCGTTAAATGAATGTGTACACACTCTCGTATTAAGGAGCAGACAAACGGGAGAATTGGCGGTATGTATTCCTGCAAGAGACTCGCACATTCTGGTTCGAGATCGAAGTATTTTGGTTTTGTTCTATCCAGCTCAGACGTAGCATGGGTTTGGAGTGGTGGGGATGTGTTGCTAAAAGAGCTAGTGTCGTTATTAAAAGAGCTGCTCGCAGCACAACCATAAATGTAGGAATCGGTACTTGTGCAAACTATCGAATTTGAGCACATGACAGCATAATGCCGCTTAGTGCCGGAAAGTTTCGCTCAAAACAAAAATCCAAAATTGATAAAATTCCTCACTTAGCACAGACGCAGCTCAATACACCTTAACATGGAGGGATACAAAAAAAAATAATGTTTGATCTTAATAATTAAAGCATCTTCAAACAATTGTCGTGCACTCTTAGTAGAAATTTAGCTATACGAAAAAATTACAGATGCTACTAAAAAATACAGATGCTATATTTTGTTCTATCTGCATTCATCTTTATGTTAAATTTATTAAGTGTTGTGGCACATGATTCGCTGATTGCAAAGGTTTCCTTTGATTACAGGCAAAGGAAAGCGTTTTGCAACTCTAATGATCTAGCGTCTCTGAGGTCTCACCGGAGCGGAGTAAATCAATCGCATTAGAACAAGAAGACAGTTATTTATCATGCACGTTTTGGGACCGAATGTGTTAGACGACCAATTGGCTTTGGCAACAAAAATAATCGGTTTATTCTTAATCTGGTCACAGCTTTACTTCTTACAAGTCAAGACGTCCATAACAAGACACAGAATTTTTATTTTTTGCAACAATGTGAGCAAATACTTCAAACTCAGTATGTGCGAGTCCGATTTAAAAGTGCAATAAACGTCATTTTTCCATTAATACTACTTATAATAAAGCATGCGGTGATATTAACAATTACCTTTTATAGGTAAGTCAAAAATTCAGTAACCACAGTAATCGGTTTAGACATAAAATCCTACATTCCGTCGGGTGTCAAATACCTATTGTACGCTGACGACCTAAATATATACAGTCAATTGGACTCTCCCTCAGCGCATACTGTGCGACAGTCTGTTGTCGATGGCATCTGCCGCTGGTGCATCGACAATGGGATGGAGCTATCCGTTTCGAAATGCCTCGTTTTGAAACATGGCTTCTTTGATCTGGAGTACCAGCTTAACGGGTCTATTTGTTCCCCAACCAGCAGTAAGTGTATTCTTAAATAGCCACCCAAAGAATATTCTAACGTATGATAGATAAAACGCTCACCAGCGTAGATTCTTCTAGGTCTTGGAAAACGACGCGTTTGACTTTTATATCGAAACCCGGTAAACCGCAAAGAGACCCCTTGGTATACCGTATTGTATTATCTTGATCTCTTGCCTATTCAAAGCACCTGAACACATTAACAATGAATGACTAGTAATTGAGCTAGAAGACAAGGAGACGCTGTCGAAAATTAGCACGGTCTCTACACATTCGACCCGATTCTGCGTATATTTGGCCATCGGCAAGGCTTTAAGCGTAGATGAAATACAGTGAAATGCAACGATAGCAAACGATCGCACTCTAACCATACTCTCGGATGTCAACAATGCATTTAACTCGCTTTAATCGGAAATCATAAACAAACACTTACAAGGCACGTTCTTCTATTCACTACGTATCCTAGCGTCGTACCTAAAATACCAAGCATCTACCTCCAAAGCGTGGATATTACAGTCACAGCCGGATCCCCCAAGGGTCCGTACAAGAAAATATATTCTATAATGGAGTACATATACTCTCACACCCTCCAGACGGTCTGGCACTGATCATCACAATCCGTGATTTTTTACATGCAGAGATTAAATGCAAGTACATTAAATGGCTGTAAGAGCTCTGGAGGATTTCTCAAGGACCTTCGTTGATGGCATCATCTTATCAAGGTATCGCGAAGAAGAACGCAATGTGCAAACTTCCGTCAACTGTCCTAACCTAGACTAGACGATTAGAATGCTTCTTTGAAGTTAACAGAAAGCTGCCTGAACAGCATTAGAGGCCGATTGCTCGAGTGCTGTACAGTGATGTGTCGAGCCGCAAACGGGGTATGGTATCCGAGCTGACGGAGCCTGAGCTGCCTGCTCCAACTCCATCCATTGCTGATATTATATTTCTAAGCATTCATATTAACCGCACTTTGAACGATTGCGAAACACCGCTCTCCGTTCTGCTGGACCCTTCAGATCTAACAATCTTTATCTAATGTTTTCAAGCTGGCCCTCAGCCAAGATTTAACTTCCACGGAACTGCTTTTCGCATTGCCTCATAGACGGACCCCCATATATTTAAATGTGCAACGGTGGGGCTCGAACCCGCGCACCTATGTGTCTCTTCCGGTTGCGAGACGCAGTGTGAGCTTGACCAGAAATAGCTAAATACAAAGCTTACGCCGCTAGTGGCTCCGTAAAGAAGTCTGTTCGGTGAAACAAACCCTTGTACATTATCGATAAAGCTCAGATTGCTGGGAAGGACCGTAGGACCGAAGGACATCTAAGGGCCGTGGAATCAAAAGAAAGATGAGTGTAGGTGCAAACGCAATTGTAATTAACAACTTACATTCGTGACTAGGCGCTCCAAATATGGCCATATTAAGTATTCTAGAATCGGCATGAAATTAGTCACGCTTTCCTCTATACATATTCATATAACGTTAAAGAGTATAACAATATGTCAAATAATAAAATGTGACAAAACGACTGCTGCCTACAGGACACAGGCCGTATTGTCCCACTCAATCAAAGAATACTCGACAAAATTAAAGCTAGTGCTAGTAGTTTACCGAACTAGCCGCAACCGGTTTGTCTATCTGTTAGCCTCGACACCACTCCTTGTGGAGGACCCCAGAGCGACTTATAGAATATATATATATATATATATATATTCAATGTAGTCAATTATTCACGGTCGGAACATATTTGGGTCCTGCGAACGTGTGCACCAATGCGGGGGGTCCAGTGTAGGGACCAGTCATTTCTGGAGAGTTCCTCGAACTGAGGCCGCATTGCCCCGTTGCACGTCCAGCGACAGGCGCTATCTGAGGAAATCACCCGCTGGCTTATATCGAGCAAACTGCGAATGGACGGATCCGGCCCGCCAAGGGTCTCGAAGGAAGTGGGTAAAACCCGTAAGAGTGCTTGATGTTCTGGCACACTCTAACCTTGCCTGCCTCGAAAAGAGCCGAAGCTTAACCAGCCTGAGCCGCGTCAACACTGATCATTCAAGGGGCTAAGAAGTAAGTAACTGTCGCGTCCCAAACCAGCATGCATCCGCGCTCGAACGGAGTTAAGGTCAGACCGTCCGGTCTAATCCCGCCCTCCCTGTCTAGTTCGACGGGTTTCAGGATGCACGGTAGACCACTGGATCGTAGAGCTCTGCTGAAAGTTTCATTCAAGGCTTGGTGTCTTGCTCGCCCACCTGCGCTGACGATACAGGACAGCCCGTAGCATCCATCTCGCTATACGACGACTTCGCAGACGCAGGCATAAGTGTAAATAAGGTCTGTTCTCAAACGAAGTTCGACCACGATCCTCACCGACTGATTATCTAGCAGGGTTCCGATCCGAGCATAGGGTATGACGTGTAGCCATGACGCATTCCGCAATAAAGTTTTCGACTCTTTGCTCATATAGAGTTGCTGACTATTCTCTCTAGTGTCCAGCCTCGGCAAGCTCGTAGCGGCCGTTGAGTCGTTCAAGGATTTCTGAAGCTCGCGAACAGTCTGCACTGCGAAACAAGTAGTTAAGACGAAGGGCCAAAAATGATGATCTCTGAAGAAAAAGGCCTTGTTGAGAACCTACCAAGTGAATGTGTGACATTGCATTTTTAGACCAGCCTCCTCTCGAGGGCATCCAGAACTCTTTGCCGGAATATGGGGACACCTAGCAATTCTAAATCCGTGCCGACAGTCTTGCACCCTGGGAGAGCCTCCAGCACTTCGGAGTCAGCAGCACCTCCTACAACATGGACCTGACACATTGCAGGGTTTAGAGTCAGGCCACTCCGCTCGGTGAAGTGTATTAGAAAAAAAAATATATTTATATATTAAAAAAAAAAAAAAAAAAATATATATATATATATATATATATATAGAGAGAGAGAGAGAGAGAGAGAGAGAGAGGAGCGAGAGAGACCATGTGGATGTAAGCTATGTAGAGAATCGTGTGATTCGTTTCACCTTTAACAGTCTGCAAAAGTGATATGGCTGACGAAAGTGGCGTAGGAACATTTTATAAAATTGTATAAATTTGATTCTCCAGGCTATAAAACAGCTTTTTCTTTTTTTCTGTCGTATCCCAACAGCTGGCGTGACCCAGATGTGGTGAGAGATCTTCATGTTTCTATCGCAGTCGGATATTTTCAATACAGGAATCATAGCAGTAATGTAAGAATGCAGGTGTATACCGACACAAAAAGGGTCAATCAAATCGCCGCTATTAACGGTATGAAGTAAGTAGTCCTTAACACTTGATTTCTGCCTTTTTTAAATCAATTTATGCAAATATATTACAGAGTGATTAAAATATATAGGATGCAAAAAGGCGTTTATTGATTAGGTGAATGACATTGGCAACAATAAAGCAGTTTATTAGACCAAAAAAATACGTTATAGAATAAGTCCTCTACCATCTGGAGATGCCACAACGTTACGATTGTTACAACGTTACGTTGAAGATTGCACATATTCTGAGGTAAATCACAACTGTGTGTGGCTAATAAAGGAACACAAATTTAAGAGCGCCCTAGAAGACATCCTAATATCATCGTGAATGTGACAGTTTTCAACAATTTTATATAAACATGTGTTTCGATTATGTTGGATTATTATAAGTTAACTACAATGATGTTGGCTGGGTTTGGCATGATAATGCTTTAAAACTAAAATGTTATTATAAATAACGTAACTATGTTATATATCGGCATTATTCATATTTTTGCTATTTTAAAGACTTGTTTTAAGGTGGCCAGATCAAGCGAGCCGCACTGAATTTCAAGCATTTCAATACTGGTAGTAGTAAAGATACGATCGATAGAAGTCGTTAGAGGCGTCAATGCAAGCAGATCTTAAGGTTTCCACCCAAGATACGAAACGGAAGACAAATAACATCAGAATTCTCCTGACTCGACTTGATTTACACCTGCCATATCTGAACTGCATGTCTTTCCATTTGCTACAAGCTAGTCTAAACAACTTTCCACATTTACAAAGAGTCGATCGGATCAGAAGGAGATCAAATCTAGTCGGCTCACGAAAGGCGGGGTCGGTCGAGCTACGGGCCGTGTCACAGTGTTTTAGATAATTCCTAGGTGATTCTTGCAGGGAATGACATTAGCATCGTTTCTGTTTACTCTAGACCATCAGGATTAGTGTTAGTCCTGTAGAATTGTGGTATATACTGCCTGGGCCAAAAAACAACAGTGACCTTAATTATGCAATATATAAAACTAAAAATATAAGAGGTCTCTGCTTAACGCTGTTGCAACATGTAATGTGTGACTAGTGGCTACTTACTAGGATCTCTGGCAAACATTTATTACGCCACAAGGGGTATCTACCAATGATGCGTTTGCCATGCATGCAATTACACACGACACAAACAATTTCGGAGTTCAGAAAAGCCTCAGCCTTTTTGTATAAAAAGCGTCTTTCGGTTCCCATAAAATATTTAGGAATTATATATACATGTGAATGTTTAAGTCCACGGCGCCGATGGTTCACTCCTCATCTATCACTCGTGTCCGAGTGGGAGTCTTGCCCGACCCCTGACGCGAAGACGCGGGTCCATCCAGTCTTTCATAATTCCGAGTACCGACATCGCGTTACCTCTCTGAATCTCTAGGGAAAGCCTTTGGCAGAAGAAAGTGCCCGCCCTTTTGTCCATCGTAGCCTGCTGTAAAGCGTCGCCAACCTGGGAAATTAGCGTTGTTGTGAGGAGCCCAGGGCCACCCAGCGTCTCGAATGCGAAGGGTGAAAGTGGTACGCCCGGCCTAAGTTCGCATACTTTCTTATCTTTGATGTCTCGGCGCGGGAAGCTGCAGTTCCTGGGCGAGAAGCGCCGGGACCGACAAGGGAGGGGGTCAGAGAGTCGGTCACCGTTGCATCCCCCACCAGAGAACGACCCTTGTAGAAAGGTATCAAAGTCAAGCCGTCGGGCCGCTTGCTATCATCTCTAGAAAGACCAGGCGGTTCCAGGACGCAAGGGATTCCGGCCTTTCGCCACGACCTTGCAAGAATGTCATTCAGAGCGGTGTGAGGTGGGCGCCGGCCCGCCGAGTGAGCGCAAGACAGGCCGTGTCTGGCCAGGCGTCCGACAGGCTTGCCACAAGTGCATCTGTGTGGCTCTACCAAATCAGCTCCCAGTCTCAGGCCAACGCAGATCCGGGTGGATTGGTCGTCAAGGCGGGTACCCAATGAGTCAGCGGGGAGTGCGTGTAGCCAGTCGCTCGTTCCTGGGCGAGCGACGGCAAGAAGGCGCGCCCTATCCTGGTCGTCACCACCTTCTTCAAGCAGCTCAGTAAACGAAGATTCGTGTACCTTCACGGCCCAGGCCCTCTGGCAGGCAAATCTATTCATATCAGGCGGTGAAGCTTGGAGTCCAGCCGCTATAGCGTTGCGAGTTGCCTCAAACAATGCCCAAGCCCCCGGCGGGAGCAGGCGTTGGACATGACCTGACGTAGCGTGCATCGAAATGGCCACGGCAGGGCCTGCCAAGGAGCGGATCGAGGGAAGACCAAGACCGCCCATGGAGCTGGGGAGAGCCGCCTGGCGCATCTCTTGTGGTCGTAAGTTCAGACCCAAAACCGTCTCGAAGGTCTCCACCACCATGGGGTCGAGTAAACTCGACAGTGCAGATGGTAGGAGCGGTGCGCCAAGGAGCGTAACTTCGTGTTCAGACACGAGTCTTTGTATGCGTGATTCACTAAGTTGAAGATTTCCGGTACTGCATCACGAACTGCACGAAGTATATGATCCCTTCGAATAGTATTGAATGCATTGCGAAAATCCAGCTTCAAGAGTGCTGTTCGGGGCGGGCTTGATTAGACGAAGGCTCTTGTTGCATGTACAGCTGCCTCCGCCCCGCCTGCTAAGCCAAAACTCAACTGGTGCGGGCCAAGCTGCTCAATGATGAGATCTTTGGCCTCACGACAGGCAATTTTTGCAGCAATCCTGCATATCGTGAGAGAACAGGCGATTGGGCGAATCGATGAGTCTTTTTTGCGGAGTGCGAATAGCTTGGCGCTGACCTCAGTCGGCAGTGTACCCCATCTCAAGACGTCCACCACTCTGGCAAGTGCTGCGGCCAGTCTCCTTGCCACCGGTCCAAGCACGGGTGCAAAAAGGTCCTTTAGATGACGCGGACGCAAAGCGTCAGGACCGGCGGACGAACTGGCCGGAAAGCTGGCAACAGCTCCCAAGACATCATCGACTGAAGAGTGACGCTGCGTCATCAGGAGTCAGGAGGGTCCGGAAAAACCGAGTCCGATGGAGCAGGTGGGTGCCTGGCGGCAAGCGAGGCCAGGACTTCGTCTCCCGAAACAAACGAGTCCGTAGAGCATAGTAAGCGGGCCGCCCCGGAAACGTCTCCCTCGGACAGTTTAGACGAAACGCGGCGTGCCGAGTCCTCAGGGGAGTCGCACGCATCTGATGTGACTCTTCTAACACCACCTACGTGAAATTCGAATCGCCAGCCGTCGCGGAACGCACGGAGGTTCGACCGAACAGTCGCTGCCCAAGAGGTGGTCGACGAGGTGCGAGGTGGCAGTTGAAGGACCACGTAAGCGAATGACAAGAGCGACTCCCACGAGGGGACGTCGTTGTTGGCCGCCACAAGGTCGAGGACGTCGCATAGGGACTCGGCAACTAAAGGCCTCACAGCCCGGGGGACTACACGCATTACCCTAGATTGTTGCGAAGCAAGTATGAGCCTGTCGACCAGCGACTGTCTAGGCTGTGACGGGAGTGCTGGCGTGGAGGAAGCAGTCGAAGACGAATCGGGAGTTGTAGACGTGGGACGACATCTAACTTGGTGAATGGAGAGACCGCGGCGAGTGAAGTCCCGGCCGCATCTGGGGCAAGTGACCCTTACGGGAGGGTTACTTGCTACGGAAACGGACAGACGAGGAGGATGGGGGGCTACGCCGGGGGACTAAGTGGGCTCAGGGTTCATAATTTGGGAGCTGGTGCGGGAGACACTAAACCTTGCAGCAACGGGGCTAGGGCGAGCAGGGGACGCAGTGCCTTCGCAATGCCTTGAAGAGTGTCGCCTAGTTTCGGGTTGATGCGAGTGAGCATGGACACAGCCTTGGACAAAGAACCGAAATCAAGGTCGTCGGTCGACTTAGGTGGGCGCGCCCGAACACGAGTGACGGCGCGGCCGCGCGGAACCGGTTCACTTGGAGCCAATCGGCGATGACGCTTGGAAGGGCGGCGAAAACCGACCTTGGCTTGTTTAGAAGGTCCTGTTTCAGGAGGTGGCGGAGACTTCGCACCAAGTGTAGATTTTCGCGGAGCGGAGATCGGCCGAAGAGGGGGAAGCACGACCTCAGCACGCGCTGCCGAAGGCTCCGGAGCCGCATCCGGGGAAGCTGGTATCACCAGAGGACGTACGGCCGCCGCGTAGGTGCTTGGTGCAGATGTGCCTGGCCGAGTAGGTGCAGGATCCGGGACAACGACCAGGGTGGCCACCGGCGTCGACAACTGCGTATGCGTGAGCTGAGCAAAACCCTGCTTTTCTCGCGGGTTAATGCAAAAACGGGGCAGCCCGAGTCCCCTCTAGGGTGGGGGCCACTGCAGTCTACGCAACGAGCTCGGTTTCGACATGACGCGGCTAGGTGGTCGTGCGCACCACATCTTCTACATGCACGAGCGCGAGTGCAGCGAGTTGCCGTGTGGCCAGTGCGTTAGCAATTAAAGCAGACAATCGGTGACGAAGCTTCAACCGACACATCATGGTCCCTCCACACAATAAAGACCTTATTAGGGGGCGTCCTCTTGAAGAGAACGTGTATCCTCGTTAACGGCACTCGGACATTCTTTTCGTTCTTGAGCCCGGGCCTCGTGTCTCTCCTTATCTTCATCGCACCGTACGAGGCGAGCTCGGATAGCAGACACTCGTCAGAAAAGGCCGGGTTTACGTCTTTGATGACGCCCCAACACTGATCCATTGTGGAACACAATCCTACCACCGGCACGCCTTCCAACGCCCTGACGGACACAAAGTCGCTTGCGGCCGAAATCGTGGGCACAGATAAAGGGCCGTTATCCCCTTGGGACCGCCTCCCAACGTTGCCGCCGGCACCAAGTCTTGGAGGGCCTCAAATACTTTCACCAGTTGTTCGCTCCAAAAGTCCGGGCGCCGGACCTGCTGCTGCTTATTGGAACCTTTAGGTGCCGGAAGCGTGAAATCCTGTGACGTAAACCGCACTGTGTAGACTGGACCGGTGCCATTGTCAACCGATTCACGGAAGCGTGAAAGTTCCGCTTCAGCTTTAATCACTCGCCGAACTGATTTCTTGTTCACGACTGTCACGAAGCCGTCGTCACCAATCGTATCACAGACTCCCCGAGAAAGTCCAGCACCGTTACGACAATCCTCCGTATCTGAGGCACTACGGGCCCGTTTGAGAGTAGGCTCCTGCGCGACTGGAATAGCTGGTGTAGTCTCGACAGCTGTCATCTCCGCCACTACAGCGGTGCTGCGAGAGTCACCAGCTGAGCTAACCACTTCCATAGGTTGGCAGGCAAGCATATCGGATGCGCCGGCGACAGAGGCCGGCCTCACAGGCGACGTGCGCTGCACATCGAGCACAGGTGTAGCGGCACCTGCAGACAACATCTCTAAACGTGACCGCATCGTGCGGCTACCCTCCGCCGCCATGGCAGACAGCGCCGCAGACGAAGACGGCGTAGCAGAAGGCGGCCCGCGGAAGTGACCGCTTGAGCCGCTGCTCCCACCGTCTGCATCCACATTGCCGTCCATCAGATCGGGTTTCATCGGTCGGGAAAGCCGAAGCGTTTGAAAACCAGGAAGGAACCCGGAAAAATACACAGAGCACACCGCACCGGGCACTTGAACACAAAGAGAAGCGCTTGCACAAAGTTTGTCTGAAAAAACTCGTTAAAACCACTAAAACGAGAGGAATATTCGCAGAGCTCACGCAGGACACAACCGTTTGTCGCCGTAGCAGACGACGAAAAAAATATTTATAAAAAAAAATTCAAATATTTAGTTGAAATGACGAGTACTACCGCGCAGACGTCAGCGCCCTGGCGTCAAACTCAATTGCCACGTTTAATGGAGCTTAATAACTGGTCTATAAGTGACAGCCGTCCTCGACACGCCGCCATATGCAGTGTCCTTGCGTAAACAGGGTCAAATGAAGCACACGGCTGAATCATTTTCGGTTATGTTCACAGCAGTGTCAATTACAAAAAGGTAGTGAGTGACGCAAAAATGTAATTTGAAGTGCAGAGGCCTTCTCATTGCCTCATCGCTGATTTGGTTGATTTACAACTCAGATTACTGTAATTGGTAGTGACCTTCATTGTCTAATGCGCAAAACTAAAAATACAAGAACAGTTTCTGACTAACGCTACCGCAGCTTGTAATATGTCGCTAATGTTTACATTATCTCTAAAATGCATGAAATGTTTAGGAATCGTATGTTGTGCACCTAAACCAGGTATATTGTGCGCTGCGAACAAAAATCATATCGATTAGCCATTTTTTTCGACTGGCTTTTATACTGCTATTCAAACTATAATAATTAAAAAAAACTAGCCGTTATTGGGGTCTGTGCAGGTACCGTAGGTAAGCCCACTAGAAAATATTGCAGCGGATCCTGAATGTGATTATAGCGGAGCGTGTTTCGTCAAGTGTGTTGCTCAGAGGCATAACTTATTTGCTTTTTCTTACGTTAGTGATTTCGGAAAAAAAATCTAAGAGCGGTAAAAAACGTCCTTGTGTGACGACCTGTAGTCGTGCAGGAAAGTTTATCTGCATGTTTTAACGCTTTAACAGCCAATTATAGATGTTTGTAATGAGTACGAGATGTTATGATTATCTATTACAGATGTTGTATTATATAATGCGCTGTTATACTCTATGATATGACGTCGAAATGCATGGATCATCACCGTTGCGATTGCCAGTCGGATTTTAATTTTAAGTTTAAATACAAATATGCTTTACAATTGTTTAATTTTCAGGGTAATCTTCATATATGGAAATAATTGTAACGCAATAGAGGGAACAGGTAAATCTTCTACAGATAAAAAAACGTCTAAATAGTTAGTGGTATATTTTACACACGTGCTACGTTTGGCAGCAGGACCTTTTAACTTTTTCGAAATAAACTGTATGCATATATATAAATATATATATATATATATATATATATATATAGCAACGTGACATTCCGATGTAAGATGAATTCATGGCGGACTTATCATTAATGATTGCGTTAGAAAAGAGCAACATATCTGCGCATATTCTGCGTAAGTGTAGGCTGACTTGTTGTTAACCTAGCAAGTCTCCGAGTTTCGTGTTTTTGGCGTCTTTGTTCGACGCCATTCTGAAGCTTAAGACAGCCAACCGCTTTAAACTGTGAGCAACGCCTATTAAAACGATCCTAAATGGAACGTAGGTAAAAAGGACGGTTCTGTTTAAGTCGTGGATTTCATTATTCTCCTTGTCTCTCTTTACGGGCAGGTAGGCAATGTCCGACGATTGTCCGTATTATCAACAGTGAGGTTCTTCGTGCTTAAGATTGCTCCGGGGCTGATGTATAGTCTTGACAAAAAAGTGCAATCACCTTACGTAGTTTAACCAGCTTGATAGGTGTTTTTTTTTAAATATATGTGAAGCAAGTGCTTTGCTTGCCTATCCGAGCAAGACACCGCTTTGTGTAATTCATATCAGGCTGTCCACCGGCTATTGAAACAATCCGACTAAGGCAGAAGATGCAGGGGGCCTTACAAATGTTTTCTTTCGGAAAGGAAAACTAATGTCGAACAGCCCAGACGGGAGGTCGGTGACTTGGACGTTTTCAATATCTCTCACCTTTGGTTTGGTCCTGCATGTGACAGTCGTCACATATATACCACGTACATAGTGCATGGTTGTCACCACCTGGTATCTTCAAACGTAGCATTTTACGAGGAGTATGAGTTGTACTCCTCCCGGTTCTACCTGCAGAGGTGTATCAAGTACCATGCAGTGGAATACGCAGCACTGGACAAAAAACGTTGCACTACTCTCGCAGGAAGCGTGAAGGAGATATCAACTCAATTTAACTATTCTCCCCTCTGCAGCACGAACAGTCTGTAAAACCTAAGCAGAAGCGGCGTTGTGTCAACCGGCTGCTTGTGTTACGGTTGTGCATTAGCGAGACGGCAGCCAAATACTTTTCAGAAATGTTTCTATCTAGAAGCTTTTTCTTTTACAAAGGGATAAATGAAACAGCTCCCACCTGCAAGAGTAGAATAACGCCAGCAAAAGACTTCCAGTAAAAGCGTTAGAGGACAAGTAATCAACACGTTTCGCACCATCATAAAAATATACGAATTACGTTGCTGAAAGTGGGAAAACTTCCAGGGTTTAGCTTCGTTTGTTATGTGATGTTTCGGGAATACTGGCAGCTAGCAGCGACTTGGGTGGGACTTTCAAACCCACTACATCCGGTCTCCTCCCCACCTCTCAGGCTCAGAATCTTATGGAATTTCTTCGGCAGCGTATGTTCTGCTGGGACCAACCGCAATACCAGCGCGAACAATATAGTGGTATAGAGAACGCTCAAATATCAGCGCGCAAAAACTGAAACAAGTCCACCACCATTAACGGCTGCAACGAAATCAATAACAATATCTAGTCCCAAAGACCGCAACTTGGCGCACAATAAAAGCGGCTTCGTGGACTTTACTGCATCCCAGCCTCGTCACATCCTTTATTCGGTGCAGCTAATATAACTTCAGCTATGGGGCCACCAAATCCTGATAACATCCGTTAGCCTTAAGTACGGCAGAGACGCCTCTCCCACGGCTTCGAAGTAATGCTAAAGTAATACCGAGCATGGGAGGGTGGAGAGGAATTCGGGTTTAGTGGGTTTGCGAGTCTCACACTAGTCACGCAGGCTGCTAGTGGCGCATGTGCATCATGCATTCCCGAAACCTACCAGAACAAAAAAAGTCGGTGCCCTGAAGTGCATGTACCTCTGAGCAAGTAAAGTTTCTTGGAAGATGACTAAACGATTGCTGGTATTGATGTAGGAGAGCAAGTACACATGCATGGAAACCTAACTAAGCGTTTGTAATTTCAAGGACAAGTGCTTTTTTAAGTCGAATGATTATAATGAATTTCGACAGGCTTCTAAACATTTCGTAGGACGGTTGATCCATGCGCCGAAACACACATCAATCTCCAGTTTTGTGCTCTACCGGATTGAATCGTTTTTCTCTATTTCACTATTTTTGGAGTAAGAAATAACTCAAATCGTTGCAAGTAGGGTAGTTAGATTAACGCAGCGATTTCGATTTCAACGCTAATTTTACTCCTAGAAAAAATGGCGACCGTACCCAGCAGGTACCCACCAAGCAGATTTTTGTGAGTCTGGAGTGGTCGTGAAAGATCTTATGGAGAAACGTGCCATTTTTTGCCATATATGTATAGTTTTCGTTAATTATAGCTTTTAAACAAACCATACTCTGTCAATCGGCTGCGGTTTTTCAACGTTGTCCACGGAGTTTGTGGTGCAGAAAGACGTACCGTTCAGTTCGAATGTTTTGTGTATTATCCATACACTCTCCTCAAGAATGGTTTCATCCCGAATGTCCAATCCATGACCTTCGAAACGATCTAATACACTCAATCGTTATTAGAATTTGTACAACAAATTTTCCCAATTGAAGCCCAATCTAGAAGATGTACTTTTCGTGTACAGCCTTTTAGAGTGCTATTTTCTCAAACCATGGTCTGTGGGGGAATCGACTTTAATGCTCCACCCAAACAAAGACAGCGCAATTTGCCAGTGGCCTGAATTTGCCAACAATTATTTAGGTCTCTACAAATTTCATTTCTGCACGAAAGTAGATATCTCTGCATTCGCAGGGTAATAGCAACGCATGTGTATTATGAATACCTAAAAGCTTCTAAAAGGGTTCAAAATTAGTGATCTCAAATAGAGCTACCTTATAGTGAAGGGAAGCTATAAAACGTTGCTATTATTTATGGTGATCAGGAAGTAGCTATAACTAGCAGGTAAATAAGCAGGCATAAATAGTGGAAAACCTTGTATAGCATCTGGGATTGAATACCTTGTGTTTAACTAATCGATATAAAGAACGGAAAAATGAGACTAAAGGTAGAAGAGATCTGATTTTAAACAAGACATTTTTTAACAAAATAGAGTAAACATAATCCGTTGCCATTTTTTAATTATTACAAATTTGTTTTTTGCTGCCGACCCGTTTGTTGAGCATATATCGTTATGTGAAATGCCCGGCTAAAAGTCTCAACGTCGAACGTAGGCAACGTCTAACGGTTAATGCGCTTGTTTGTGTATTCTTTTTCATTTAAAGAAGTTTTGAATAAAATCGGGCGTGTACGGAACAGGCATAATCGCATGATACTAGACCCGTTATTTTTTTAGTTGTTCCGTAAGGCTAGTGCCCGTGTACGTTTTTTCGTGTCATGGGCGATTTTTAGTCCACTCCGGCATTCCCCTTGTGTAAATTGGAAACCATAAAAACCAATTTAAGAGTGGCCGATCTGGGTTCCAAATGCAAGGCAAAGGCTTTGTCACTAAGCCATTTTGCTCGTTTACCGAACAAGTGCATTTAATCCGACACTGCAATACGATTTCAGAGTACCTTACAGCGTCCAGCCTCGTAACGATTTGAACGACCGTTTAGAACATGAACACAAGCGTATCTACAACATTAATGGCTTTACTGAGGGCACCAGTCGCGAGCCGTTGCAGAAACGAAGAGGGTTGCATGTGTCTAGTAAAAATGTGTGAGTTCCTTATAGTTGGGCATCTGTAAACGGTGTTTACTAAAACAAAAAGCAACGTGCAATAACATAAGCGCTGAAATTGAGATCAATCGATCGAAGGAGAGTATGTGAGCGTTGGTTATCTAATCAAAGTCTTGGTGTCTTTGATTTAATACACATTTCAATAAAAAAAAAAGTTTTATTTAATTCAATTAAATCAACTATTACAAGAGGCTTGACTGTGATTTTCGTAGTGATAATTGCATCATCTAGGTTTTTCATACTGAATGTTCAAACAGTGCACACCATACGTCTGGAGGCACTCTGGTTACTCTTCAGGGGGTCCTGACTCATTTAGGGCTCTCTGACAACTGTGTTCGATTTGCCGATGTCATTGCTAGCCATACGGCTGTGACCAACCTGCGGCGGGGATCGCTACTGCTTTCGTGTGGTTTAGACTTGTAAAGCTGTCGTAGCGTCTGCGACTGCCAGCTGTGAAGTCTCGGTTTATTTCCCAAGAGTGGCACTTTTTAGAGTTATTATTTAATTTAATTTTATTTTTTGGACTTATTTTGTCCTAAGGCATTTAAAAGTCTAGGACAATGCCAGAAGAATCCAGAGGCAAAAAGCCGCCTGACAGCTTGGATATCTCCGAGCCCAGGAGCACAATTGCCAAAAGGACACTAATCGCGGCCCAAACTGGTGTCTCGAAGCCAGTCGGCCTCTGATGTATCACAAGTCGACCCCAGTAGAGGTGCCGAAACGTCTGAGATTGTAGAAGAAGATTTAGCGCCAGGGTGTTAGCGAAAAAAGGTTACAGGTTGCGATGAACCTGACGAACCAATTACGCTGGTGAAGTTAAAGCGTGAGCAGAAGACTACATCCCGCGAGCAACGTCCAATGGACAAACTGAGAGTGGATGCGTCTAGCGGGCTATTCAACGCCTTTAAAGTAGTCATCTGGAGAAAAGCGAACGGAGATCCTGCTTCAAGTGAGTTTGCTGATGGTACATTGCTGCAGTTATTTAAGGCTATTCGTTCCAATTGTCCTGACTGCAAGATATCAAACAGTAAGGCCGCTATATCCGTATGGGTAACTCAGAGGATGCGGCCAGAAAGCTTACGCAACTTTCTGCAATAGGGTCGATACCCGTCACGGTAACCTGCCCGGCTCTAACCTCATTCAAGGCGAGAATTCAAGGCGTCGATGTCGCATTTACAGACGACGAGATACGCGAAGAGCTAGTAGATTGCGGTGTGGTGCACGCTCGGCGGTTATTCCGCACAGGTCACGCTGGTAAAACCCCCTCAGCAAAGTGAGCCTGACGTTTGACCGCCAACCGCCTGTACCTGTCTTCCTGGGGTACAACACCCACTCAGTCGTACTGGAGCCTGATCAACCAAAACTATGCTACAATTGTCAGCGAGTGGGGCATCTAGCGGACAGGTGTACTCTTCGCAAGGCCTGCAAAAAAGGTGGAGGATCTGATCATTTGGCGTCCAGTTGCACCAAACAATCAAAATGTGTAAACTGCGGTGGCTCTCACGCGGCCGGATCGCGTTCTTGTCCGCGTGTGGCTTATCTCCGTGAGCGTAACAGGATTATCATGGAGGCCATTTTTCAGCAAGTTAAGGCAGCGCACCCGAGTGCATCGATTACGGAAGGACCTAAAGTCACAGCCACTGTCGCAGAAACCGCACAAACTGGTTGTTCTAATAATAGCAAATTTACTATGCAGCAGCTTTCAGGGGCATATCTGCCACGCAAGAAAGCGCCTCGCCTCAGCTGCTTCTTCCTAATCCGCGACCGTTACCAAAACCCAAACAAAAGAGAGCCAAGGCGTACGGGAGTCGCCGTTCGGCCGCTGCGCGCTTCTAAATTTATCACGAAGGGAAAGATCCATTTCAAGATGCCGCGCAGAGACGTTAGAGGCGCCTTAACGGACGTCGCTCGGATGTTAGAGGGCATCAGTCCTGATTTGGCGGTAACTTTAAAGACGATTGCAGAGGCCCTAAAACCTCTCTTGGCCCTCCTTCCACTTGCAGAGAAGCTTAAAGTTTTTACATCATAATGCCAGATAACGAGATCCCAAACGGAAGTGAGGCCGATCATGCTTTTGTTGTCGGTAACTTCAGCAAGGCTACATGTCCCGTGTGTAGAGGTGTCTTCACAGGAGGGGTCTTGCCAGACAAATATTGGTCAGACACGCCGATGCCGTCAACAGGCCGTCCACATCCCACCAGGCTCTGGCAGAAAACTTTGATGTTATACACTACTCATCGATATCCAGGCAAACATGCGTCACGCCAAACTGTTACGCATTTTACCTACCGGTTCACTGTTGCGGAGGAGCTTACTAAGGTCTTCCTAAATGTCGCCAAAGACAACGACCCTTCCGCCTGGTACTCCTTGTTCTCCTTCGCTCCGGTCGTGTGGCGACTCCCTCGGGCCAGAAAGGATGCTCAATCCTTGTCTGTCCTAGTCAGGAAAAACCTACGCGACTTTACATCGGGATTAAGGCTCAGGGATCTGACACACGAGGGATCAGGGCGCAAAATGATGGCCCACCTCAAGGATGACCTCCCCAGACGAGTGAACGTCAGGCTGTCAGAAGGCGATATCTCTGGTGCTGCCAGATTGGTGAGCTCCCAGTATATGCTAGCGCCAGCCAACGAAAATTCAGAAGCTCTCCGCTCCAAACATCCAGATGCGCTCACGGATCTCTTCATGCCCACACCGCCGGCAGTCACACTTCTTCAACCTCACGTGAAAAGATACTGAGTGGGATGAAGACCTTTGGCAGAAATTCAACTGCCGGCTTAGACTTCATAAAACCCCGTCTGTTGCAGGACTTGTTGTCTGATGCGCTGGGCAGCACGACCGGTCGACTGGCGGACGCCATTGCTAAAGTGGTGGATGTACTCAGATGGAGCTCGCCTTCATCTTGTCTTTTACCGTTTGTCATCATTGGGGCAAGGATCTTTGCATTTGAAAAAAAGATGGCTTATTACGTCCGATCGCTTGTCCCTCAGATGTTCGCAAACGGGCGGCCAAAATCGGCTGTTACGATAATAGGGAAGCTATTTTAGCAACTCTCGGCCAACACCAGCTAGGAGTCGCTACTTCGGGGGGTACAGAGGTAGTAGTCCACTGTGCTCGTGCATTTTTGCAATCGCGCAAAATGCCAACGGTGATGGTCAAGCTAGACTTCCGAAACGCCTTCAACAGGGTTCGGAGGGACCAATTTGCTTCGAACCGTCAAGTCGTGGGCACCATTACTGTTTCTCCAGACGATTCTGGCCTATGGTTCAGAACCATCACACCTGGTGATACCCCACAACGCTATGCTATCGCAGACAGGTCTTCAGCAGGGCGATCCCCTGGGTCCTCCACGTTTTTTTGTGTATCAAGGAATGGATGGATTCACTGCAGTCCCGCCTTAATGCCTGGTGCTTAGATGACGGGGTTCTGGGCGGGGACCTCCCGATCGTACTTGACGACATACGGATAGTTATTTAATTTGGTGCTATTAGCGGTCTGACATTGAACCCGGTCAAATGTGAAGTATATGTCACAGCTCACAACGGCGTTGAGCCATTAGATTTAACTAACCGTTTTGACTTACTTTCGGGCTGTCGTGTAGTGGACAAGTTAACCCTGGAGCTGCTAGGTATTCCCTTATTGCCGGAAGGCATTGCAAAGGCAATTAGACAGTCGAAGAGACAAACTTGACTTCGCGGCAAGCAGACTACCCCAATTGGGGGTCCACTGCGGCCTATTCCTTCTTAGATCTTGCTTTTCAACCACGAGGTTAACACGCCTGCTTAGAGGTTGCAACCTGCTTTTATTACAAGAGCTCTTACAGCCATTTAATGGACGTAGCTTAGACATTTTAGAGATCATACTAAATCTTAAGCTGACCGCTGCGGCAAGGGAACAGGTAATGCTCCCGGATTCTTTAGGCGGCCTAGGTGGGCCGGACGCGCTCATGACGGCAGGACCTGCAATCCCGTCGTCATTGACCCGGACAAGGTTAAAACATTATTGGATAGTGATGGGTGGGACGCCTAACGGTGAACTTCAAAGACTGGCCGACGAATTGTCGTCGTTGTTTGATTCTCCTCCCGACGATAGGGCTAAGCAGGGCAATTGGACAACCCCCCTACAAGAAAAGCGAAGCTAACTTAATTATTAGAGCATTGTCGGTTTGCCGATAAAGCCAGGATCCGAGCTGTTAGTAATCAAGGGGCTTTTTTTTTTCTTCTGGGAGGTTTCGAGAATGCATGATGCACATGCGCCACCCTGCGATGGTTTGTTGGGATGTAGAATGCCTACGACAAGGTGACGATTCTCGCCACCGTTGCCTGGGGTCCCAGCGAGTGACTCCCAGGTATCTGTGGTATGCAACACCGCCGCCGTACCTGCGGGCTGTGTAAGCAGCCGTGGTAAAGAGGGGAATTGACCGGCGAGGCCGGCAAGTACCTCTGAGTCAGCCTTTGCTCCCGGCACGACCAGCACGCCCCTCACTTCCCTGAGAGAAGTGATTCCCTCCGAAGATGAGGGAACCTGCCGAAGGGAGCCTGGGGGCCAGAACAGGCCCGTTAGTTTGGCAATGTCTTCAGCCGTCGTCGCTGCCGAGATACGCGACTCTAAATACACTCGGGCAGCCTCAGGGTCCGCCGGAGCACATCGCAGGCAGATTGCTAAAGGGTCCGAGGATTGAGAAGGCCGCGCCAGCAACTCATCTCGTTCCCTTTGCACCACCTCCAATGAGCTCCGGAGGCTCCCGATCCTCTCCTCCGCGTCCTTTAGCGAGGTCCGCAGAGAAACCTTGAAGGAATCCACTGCGCCGTTTCGACCCTGTTGAGATCCAGGTCCAGCTTCTCTGATATCTCCTTTAGCTCAATTCTGGTGTTTCTTAACTTGCAGGACTCTACCACTGTCCTGACATGTCCTTTGAGGACCGTTAACGCCCAGCGTATGATGCCTCCGCGCAAAGCCTTGTTTGAGATTAGCCTCTGCGCAATCCGTCATCCCTGTTGCGAAGGTCG